>JAGFMF010011769.1:9116629-9296469 GCA_019455555.1 Galemys pyrenaicus
GCAGCACGAGTTCGATCCCTGCCGCCGGCCAGGGAGGGGACCCACATGGCGCAGCAGACCTCTCCTGCCTTGCCTGCTGCTCCCCTCAGCAGTGTGTTTTAGGAGCTCTGCCTGTTCTACTCCCCAGTCTGTGTCTGGTGAACCCTCTCACCTCCCTCACCTCTGGCCTGTACCCCAGTTCTTGTGTGAATAAAGAAATAAATCTTTTAAAAAAAAATTGACTTTTCTGGCCAGAGGTGAGAGCTCTCTGCTGCTAGTGTACAAGGCCCCAACGCACAGGGATACGAGGGACTGCTGCTGCCTCCGGAGGTGGTGCTTGACGGTGGGGCGCCAGGTGTCCCCGAGTGGGGTGTTGATGTTGAAAGAACGAGAGTCTCCTGGCAGTAAGAAAAGGGTGAAATTGCATATCTGTAGCAGCAAGATGGAGGTGCCACATGTTTGGAGACTGTAACTCTCCTCTTTCTCATTTCCTATGTGTAGCGGCAGGATGGTGTGGCGCTGGAGCAAGGTTCGGGATGGTTCTGGGCAGACGGGTCAGGGAAGGAGAGTCTTGGAGCCCTCGGTGGCTTTTCATGCTTTATTTAGGAGAGGTGGCCAGGTGCATGGCAGGCAGGGGTGCCGGGGGGCCGGGAGGCTGGCAGGCCTCCCAGCCCCCAGCGCATCTCACCCTCTCGGCTGCTTCTTCTCTCTCTGCTGCTGGTGCTGTCGGTTCTGTCGGTCCGTCCTCACGGTTCTGTCTGTTGGTCCTCACAGTTCTCATGACGCCGCCCATTTAAGCCCGTGTCCAACTCAGGTGCGCCCACTTGTGCACGCCCACCCTGGAATGCTCGCAGCACCGCAGGTGTCCATCATCAGTGGTGGGAGGGTGGAAAGACCTGATCAACCTTTACCCTACAATCTCTCTCTCTCTCTCTCTATATATATATATATATTGAACTCCAACATACATGCTGTAAAGTGTGTTTAATCACAAATGGACAGCTCCGTGCGTTCTTACCTAGGTGCACACCTGTGTGCCACCATTCAGATGACAATAGAGAACATTCCTAGCACCCCAGAAGAGTGATCATTTTTTTATGAGCTGTTTGTGGGGATGAAGAGCCTCCGCAGGAAGAACTGGAATAAAAGCATCGCAGGCCTTGCAGAGTCCCACGCCTTTGTCCGTGTCTCAAAGGCTGCCAGGCAGCGGTCACGGCCCAGACACCGGTGCTGAGATGCCAACATCCCAGTAACCTTACAAGAGCTCGTTCCTAATCAGCACGCGTTTCCACGACAACGCCCTGCACCGTCGTCAGTGAGCAAAGTCTTGTTATAATGATCACGACCATCGTAACTATGCCTGGGTTTGGCTCACCCTCCCCCAGCCCAGCTCGGAGCCCTTCACACAAACAAGCCCAGAGATGGGGCTTGTCTATTAATTAAAGGCCCCAAAGGGAAGACAACAAAAGTCCCCGCCAGGGTGCCAGGAACAATGGCTTCCTAATAGATGTCATTTTGGCATTCTTGATTCATGTGCCGCGTCCCTGTCACCGCTCATTTCAGCGGTGAAGATGTATAACAAAGATTCATAATTAGTCTTTAATATGCAAATTTACCCATCAGTTGCACTCGCACCCTGTTTGTCTTGTCCCTCGCTAATTTAAGCGAAGCCCCATTATTCTCTGTCCCCAGGGCTCCCCTCATGCTTAAGCACCGCCAACGTGCAGTTTGTCACCTGCACATGCCCACCTGTCTCAGGTTAGACCTCCGTGACCCGGGGGCTCCCTCCCGAGGGGCCTTCCCTGCTGTTTGGGAAACTCGAGGGTTTTCCTGCTCCTGGCAGATCCACGGGGATGGGAGAAGGGCATGGACTGAGAGCCGGGACCTGTGAGCCTGAGTGTGGCCTGGCTCTGCGCCCTGGTCGGGCGGGGGTGGCTTTGAATCCTCCAGGACAGTTTTCTTTCCTGTGAAATGATATTGATAATGCCCAGGCCCTTTCAAGAGCAGACACCGTAGTACCTGCTCTGATAATGAGCATCAGGCGCTGAGTCAGTAAACGAACAGTCACTGAAGCTCCATTTCCCCATCTGAAAACAGGGGTGATGGTTTCTACTTGGCAGGTCACCGGGAGGTTCACAGGAACAGACATAGGGCTGGGGACTGGTCCAGAGCTGTGGCATAATCAGTGCTCACACCAGTCATCCTCCGATCACTTGATGAACATTAATTGAACACCTCTTGTATACCCAGCACAAAGGGCAGGGGATTCGCTTTATGAACATTAATTGAGCACCTCTAGTATACCCAGCACAAGGGGCAGAGCATTCAAGTCAATGTTTCAGGTGGTTACACACATGAAGGGGTGAAGGGCATGTGCAGGCAGGCGGGAGGTGTTAACTCGGGGCATTCACAAACACTTCTCTGAAAGGGAGGCTTTTGACCAGAGATGGGTAGGAGGTAGGTTGGGGGCTGTAGTGTGGATGTCTGGGAGGAACAGAGGCCTCCAGGAGAGAAAACAGCAAGTACAAAGGCCCAGGGGCAGGTTGTCTCTGTCTAGAAGCCAAGGGGATGCCTGAGGGCAGAGGACAGAGCTGACCCCCACGGCAGACGGCACAGGACTTGGGCCTCAGCTCTGTCCCAGTTCAGTCACCCTGTGGAGACCTTTGGATCCTTTACTCCCTAAGTGCCCCTGGGTAGACAACCTGCCACGTCATGGCCCAACACAAAGACCACGGAAAAGTCCAGACTTTTGCTCTGGGTGCAGAAGCTGACATGTCAGTCACGGCAGCTGACGGAGCATGAGGGAACTTCCTGTGGCCCATTGGCCCCGGCACCCCCTAAAGTGGACACCAGACAGGCAGGGTGCCAGGGTGACACGGAGCTCCGGCACAATGCTTCTCATTAGCAGGCAGCGACCGGCCTCAGGACCACCGCCAGGCTGAGGGCACAGGGACACCGCCAGCGCTGCAAACGGTATTTACGCGGCCACACTGCAGAGCCAGCTGCAGCACCCCGCCCCATCTCGGTCTTCAAAAACATAGCATTGGTGGTTTGAGTCTTGAGCTTTTGGAGGGACTTGCTTTACATAGAAGAGGGCGTTGGAAACTGTATAAATTAAATTTTTGCAAATTGAATTGTATTTTAATGCACTGGAGAATACAGCTACTCAATTTCCTGACTGATTTTACAGATTACAACGATATCTCTTGTCCATTTAGGGACATTTGAGAAACTCGGAAAAGCATTGAGGAGGCTCATCCCATTGGGGTTCAGCTATCAAGCGTTTATTGAACCCTGCAACCTCGGGCAGAGACCTAGGGGGGACCAGACAGCCATAACCTGAGACCTCACACAACTGAACCACAAAAAGTCAAGAAAAACAATCAAGGAAGCTTTACCCTGGGGAGTCCTTCGTAATCCAGGGTGTGGGTGTGGAGAACAGGGTCCTGCCTGGGGGCGGCACTGGAGGGGGCTGGAGGATGTGACTATCCAGGTCCTGCTGGGATGTGATGGGGGTTTTATTTCAAAACCAGAGAAGTAAGTGAATTCTAAGCAAAGAAGTGGCAAGATCAGATGCGCTGGATCAGGTTTTTGGAACAAGATAAGGCGTAAAAACTTATACATAAACCTACAACAAAGATAAAAATGCCACCTTCGGTTCCTCTTCGTAGAGGTGGTTGCAATTACTGGTTTGGTATTATCTCCTCCCAGGGCAGCTTCTCAGGCGTCTCTGACCCCGGATGATGAGCTTTTCTTATTTAGCATCTTTTACGCATTCTTCATACGTGTCATTTGTAAATCTTCGCAATCATAATAGTTCCCAAGTTGGGAGTAGCGCAATCTATTCAAGCCTTTCCTGTTTGTCAGGGAGACCCCCCCCAAGATTGCGCCTCGGCTCTGGGATCATTACCCCTAGCACCTCTTTCACTTTTAAGTCTTGGATGAAAAAAATGATGTCCCCCTTTCCTATGGGATGAACACTTGCGCCGACTACATGATTATTAAGATTATTGCTACTGCAGTTGCAGATAACCCCATGATGGCTATTTCAGCCAATTAGCTTAGGCAAATGATAGGGCCCCACCAGCACTTGCTAAAAGGATCCTTCACCTCCTGTGATCTTCGAACTTCAGATACCTACACGCAGTTCGACACGTTGCATTAAACATTATCCTTTAATTTGACTGACTTTTTAAGACCTCTGTGAATGAGTTGATTAAAGGAGGAGACCAGTGTTATCTTGCATTAATGGAAGTGGTGTGATAAGGGACTCAAGGAGCAACTGAGGAGGGATCAGCTCTGAGCCAGGCCCCTGCAGACAGAGGACAGGAAGCCTTGCAAAGACCCCCACGTGACAGAGCCTCTCTCTGCAACAGAATCCGAAGGCTCCGAAGAGAAGCAATAGTTTTCTCCCCCCCACCCCCGCCAGAGTCCTTTGCAGCACCCCCTGCAGGCCTGGGGCTCTTCGGGGGTCCATGTGCCCAGGGTCCATGTGCCCAGGCAGTGAGCTGGGCGTTTATTCGAAGGGTGGTCAGCTGAGATGGCCGGCTTCTGCCTGTCACAGTGTTGGGCATCTGCCTTGTGCCTCTGGCCGGGCTGCCGTCGTCTCGTTAAGTCACTGTCTTCATTGCTGGGACTCACGGGCCCACCGCCTCTTCTCCTGGAGTTCAACAGGTAAAGAATGTTTTTCTTTCTTTCTTTTTTTTAAAAAAGATTTTTATTTATTTATTTATGCATACAAGAGCTGGGATATCGGCCAGAGGCGTGGGAGGTGAGAGGACTCACCAGACACAGAGCAGGGAGCAGAACAGAGAGATGGACTGAAACACACTGCTGAGGGGAGCAGCGGGAGGCAGGAGAGGTCTGCTGCGCTTGTGCGTCAGCTCCCTGGCCGGGGATCGAACTCACGCTGCTGTGACTGCGGGGCTTCATAGTGCGGTGCTTAACCCCTTGAGCCACCAGGGAGGCCCCAAGATCTTATCTTTTCATTTCAAGTTTATAGAAAACCTGCTCCAAAGGAGAGACCCCAGAGGCGCTCCTGTCAGTGCATCGTTTCACTTTTCTCCACACCTCGCATCAGCATGACACGCTACTGACGTCATGATGTTGACCTCACTGGGGTCACCCTGGGCTGTGTTCTATGGACTTCTGCAAATGCATAAACAGCACGTGTCCACCACTACAGCATCATGCAGAATAACCCTTTCACTGCTCTAAAACCCTCTGCACCCCGTCTGTTCACTCACCCTCCCTCCCCTGCCACCCTCGGCACCCACTTATCTTCCGCTGTCTCCACAGTTTTGCCTTTTCCAGAATGTCATATTGTTGGAATTTTACAACGTGTAGCCTCTTCAGAGTAACTTCTTTTACTCAGAAATATGCACTTAAGCTTCCTTCATGTCTCTCCACAGCTTAACAGCTCATTTCTTCTCAGCGCTGAATAACAGTCCACGGTCTGGATGGGCCACACTTTATCAGCTCACCTGCCAACATGTCCCGTGGCCTCCAGGTCTTGACAATTACGAATAAAGCTGCTAGAAGCATTTGTGTGCAGGCTTTTGTGTGGGTTTCAATTTTCAATTAAGAGATTTACATTTTGGGCACTCCCTGGTGGCGCAGTGGGCTAAGCAACCCACTATGAAGCAAACTGCAGCCACTGCAGCATGAGTTCGATCCCTGCTGCCGGCCGGGGAGGTGACTCACATGGCGCAGCAGACCTCTCCTGCCTCGCCCGTTGCTGCCCTCAGCAGTGTGTTTCAGTCCATCTGCCTGTTCTGCCCACTGCTCTGTCTGGTGGATTCTCTCACCTCCCCGTACCTCTGGCCTGTACCCCAGTGCTTGTATGCATAAATAAATAAATCTTAAAAAAAAAAGAGAGATTTACATTTTATTAAAGTCATAACTTTATTGTTAACGTCATTTTATTGGGATGAGTTGGGAGGGCCGGCCAGGGAGGGCCTCTGGGAGAGATGACGCGTAAAACAGCCTGCAGGTGGGGAAGGCGAGACCCGGAGGAGAGCGAAGGGCGTCTGGGCAGGGGGGAGTCTGCGCCCACCGGTGAGACTGGTGCAGCTGCTGGGACACAGCGAGCATTTGAGACTCACGGCCAGTGCTCTGGGGCGTCGCTTGGGGTATTAAAGCGGGGTGCGGAAGGGCTGAGAGCTGCAAGGCACTGCAGGCATGGTCTCGGCAGGTGCACGAGGCCACGCACGCCTCCGTTCACGGAGCAGAAATCTGAGGCTCAGGTTGGAGAAGGCTCCCTGTGCCTCTAACTAGACTCCAGGGAAGGATCACAGCACGGGCAGGGACAGATGCAGAAGGTCTGTCTGTGCAAAGCCTGGCGCACTGCATGGGTAAGAAATGGCTTCAGAATTCAATTAGGCTGTAAGGAGATTAGTGAAGGGAGTCGGAGCTGACCTCCCAGGCAGAGGGTGGGCAAGATGAGGAGTGAACGTGGGGGTGGGGGCTGGGCTGCACTTTCAGATCAGACAGAAGAATTAGGTAATGGGTGCAGCTAGAATCTAATTGCCCACAAGACCAGCCTCTTTAGTGGAAATGGAGTCCCTTGTTGTCATGGCAACCAATTAAAAAAGAACTCAGCATGTCCGTCAGCAGTGAGGGAGAATCACTCTGGGCTTGGAGGTATCACGTCCCAGCAAGAACGCACAGGTTTTCTGGTCCACAGGTGCACCAGGGTTGGTTCGGGAAAGGCTTAAACAAGATCCAACTTCCTTTCTCATGAAAAAGTCAGAGCTGTGCTTCATTTAGCTTTTGCTGCATAAACAAATTGGTGGACAACAACAGTTTATTTCTCTGCATTTACTAGATGGTGGATGCCTTGCTTGGCCTGGGCTCCCTCATGCTGCTGCAGTCAGCTGGGGGATTCCCTTGGTCTGGAAGTTTCCATGCGACTTCACCCTCATCATATCTGGCAGCTGGTGTGTCCCCAGTGGGGGCCCTCACCTGTGGTGGGATCACATGGGATCTTGGCTCATCACCCCCAAAAGATAAATGTGGGAGCTCTGTGGCCTGGTGGCATGACCTCAACAGTCACCCACTGCTGATTCTGCTGCATGCTGCCGAACGAAAAAGTCACAGCGGCAGTCCAGACTTGGAGGACGGGAAAGGACAAGGCCACGTGGCCAAGAGGCACTGGGTGGCAGGAATCTTTGCAAAACTTCATCACAGATGGGATCACAGATCACAGATCGGGAAGGCACCTGATCCAGGACCTATCCAGCTCACTGCTCTACCACGCCTGGAGCGGGGCCTTTGTCCTCTAGCTGCAAAAGGGCAGCTACATGCCGGCCAATGTGCCGTAGTCCAGGAGACAAGAGAGGGGGACCGGCAAAGAGGGAGGAGGATGTACATACCAGCTATCCTTCCAGAAAGGTTCCTGGAAGTTGCCGTGTGACATTTCTGCTTGTATTTTGCTGGCCAGAGCAAACTGCAGGACCACACCATGTGCCTAGCGCAAGGGATGCTGGAAATACCGCCTCTGTTCCAGGCGGCCAAATGCCAATCCAGAATCCGAGGCTCTGTTTTCAAGGAGGAAAGGAGGATAGATGATGGGACCCAGCAGCTTCTGCCACAGCATGAAACTTTGCCTCTGCATGACACAGTGTCCTAGGGGAGGGCACCCCACCTCCTGTGGAATGGGGAGCTGAGTCTTTACTCCACCTGCGACCCTGGGAAGGTTTAGAAGTCAGACCCTTATCACTGCATTTGGTATTGAACGTATTCATGACACTAAAGAGCCTTTTTTTTTTCTTTTGGCATATTAGAGTATGAACAAATTAGCCTTGTGACTCCAATTTAAAATATGTAATTGATTTTAAACTTGTGATTCTTCTGTCAAGAAGTATCCAAATCTTCTTATACTAAATTTATAAATGATACCAGAATATAGAAGAGATCTTGAAATTCACTGTATGTAATAAGTTTTTAAATTAGATTTTCCAAAGTGGTTTAAGTACTTTGGAAAGTTTTACTTGTCAGGTCAGGCAGTGGAAGTGTTTAAAAAAGGAAGTGGAATGTGCTAAATTAGTATGTCCTGTGTAAAATGTTGAAGATAATTTAATTAACCAAGTTTGCAAATGGATGGATCATTTAACTGAGTTTGAGTGGACCGACCATTAGTCAGAAGCCCCTTGAAAGGAACGGCATGGAAAGAGAATAATGATCTGTAAATTGAACTTACAGGTTTAAGAATAACTAGGGTTTTTAAAAAATAACAAGGACTTTCAAGGAAACTGTTCTGTGCATAAAAACAAATCTCCTGCCCGCTGGCATCTCAAGTTCACACATGAGAATGAGTGTTTTGGGGTGACCTTGAAGTCCCTGCTGGTTTCCTGGCCACCTGGTGACTTAATCTGGGTGAGGGGTGTTAGGCAGATGGACTGGGGACATGCACCACATTGGATGGGGTAAGGGAAAGAGCAAAGGCAGCAAGAAGGACCCGGGCCTTGCTGGTGGCAGCGGGTCGAGCACCGTGCTGTGAAGCATCCGTGGCACAGCAGTGAGAGTTCGATCCCAGGCCAGGGAGGGGACCCACATGGTGCAGCAGACCTCTCCTGCCTTGCCTGCTTCTCCCCTCAGTGGTGTATCTCACCTCCTGCTACTCTGGCCTGTACCCCAGCTTTTGTATGCATAAATAAATCTTTAAAAAAAAAAGAAGGATCGGGGTGTTGGTCAGCACTAGGGCAGGGGCTGAGAGCCCATGCACCCTTCGGGCGCCCTTGGGAAGATCTCCAGAGCCAGCTCACCTGGCTTCCCTGCTCAAGGTCACATGCTGTCTTCCTGGAGACTTCGCCCTGGGAGACTCTCCTGAGAGGGTCAGGCGGATGCAGAGACCCTCAGAGGAGCGCTGGAAGAGCGGGATCTCTGAGAGCCATTTCTGCACCCGGCCTGGCACGGGATGATCCTGGACATAGCGCTAACCCCAAACAGTCATGGGTGCCTGGTGCCGTCAGTGCTTGGGGCCAAACTCAGGTCCTCCTTCTAGCAGGTGCACCCTCCTCTTCTGGCTTGCCTCTCAAGCTCACCGCCATTGCTTTCTTCTTTTCCAGAAAATTTCCCTCTCTTCTGTGTCTCCCTTCCCCAACCCCGTGCCTTGGGGTGCAAAAGAGCAGCCCCTCGCGCCTATCAGTGCAATCCATGGTCCAGAACCCGCCTGGGATCAAACCAGGGCTGAAGCCGCTTCTTGCTTAGCAACGTGCCCTGGAGAGCAGAGCTGGCCGCAGCAGAAGCCACTTGAAGATCAAGTGTTCTCCTTGACCCTCAGCTTCCTCCCTACCTTGGAAAGACACCATCAAAGGTCCCTGTACTTTCGGGGTGAATGATCTATGTAGAGTCCGGGCACGTAGCGGGCCCTCCATGTAGCTCCCGTTGCCTCCCCCAAACCCAGTCCCTAACGCAGCGATGCAGGATCATTATACAAGGAACTTCTAGTTCTTCTGTAGTGACCTTGCTCCAGCTGTCAGGGCTGCATCTTGGGGGTATTAGGTTCCTGCCTTCTGGTCGTTTTGTCTGGGCAGTTCTGCAAAGATGTTGCATTTACAGGAGGTGGCAGCCGCGAGGCAGGTGGCTGGCATCCACCCCCGTGCCTGATCTGGGAGCGCCCCCTGGTGGCGAGATCGAGCAATACACGTTCAGTGAGGGTTTTCCCCACCATCAGGGGTCTTGTACAGAATTTCAGACTCCAGGAGACAAAGGAAAAGGAGGATCTAAGGAGGGAGCTCATGGGGCTGTTTAATATAAATGGGAGATCGTTAGCAGTAAGATGACAAGTCTCTGTACTTCCTATTAAAATAGGCTGTTCTTCGGTGCAGTCTCTTCTCTTCCACTGCAGATGATTAAGCAATGTCCTCCACAAAGCAAAGGAAGTAAGGTTTGGGTAACTCATCGGCACTGGTAGAGTGAGCCTGGCAGTGGCTTTCAAAAATGTAAGCCTCACTTGAGTGCAAAACACGTTTTTTTCTCCACTTATTCTAATTTTTCCCCACTCAAAATTTAAAATGAAGATAAAATGGGCTCAACTTATTTTGTCCACCTACCCCCTGCCTGAAGCTCTGGGGAACATTTTAAATAATGATGATGATAATCAAAGCAACAATAATAAACAGTAAGTGCCAAGAGCTCTCAACTAAGATTGATGTTTCATGAGCACAGACCAGGGTCCCCAGAGGTGCTTTGGGTTAAATTCACCTGCTTAGAGGTATAATGAGAAAGTGGGCTTCTGTGGGAGGAAGACATTAGAGGGGTTTTATAATCTAAAAAATGCAGAAGGTATTTAAAGCAATGCAAAAAAAGGGTCGTGGGTGGGATGAAGTGAACTAATGTTGGTTGGGTCCTTGTTATTGCCACTCGGCTCTCATCATCACGTCTTTATATTAGCCTTGACAAGTAATGACAACATTTGTTGCAGATGGAGAAGTAGAGACCCAGGGAAGGGAAAGGAGGAACTCAGAGTGATATAATTGAAAACTTGAAGGGTTGAACTTAGAATCCCAGTCTCTTTTTTTAAAAGAATTAAAATTTTTTTAAGATTTTATTTATTTATGCATACAAGAGCTGGGGGATGGGCCAGAGGCGCAGGGCGGGGTGAGAGGATTCATCAGAGACAGAGTGGGGAGCAGAACAGGCAGATCAACTGAAGTACACTGCTGAGGGGAGCAGCGGGTGAGGCAGGGGAGGTCTGCTGTGCCATGTGGGTCCCCTCCCCGGCCGGGGATCGAACTCGCACTGCAGTGGCTGCGGAAGCCCCACAGTGCAGCGCTCAACCCCTTGTGCCATAGGGAGGCTCTAGAATCCAGATCTCTTAATGTTAGCCCCATGTTTGCCACAGAAATGTGGCAACTGGTCTATCAATAATCATGTGTTCAGTCATCTATTCAACAGATGTTGTTGAAGCCCTACTATGTGCCAGACACAGTTTCGAGCTGACATTGCCCAGGTGGCCCAGATTACGTGTGGCATTCCCTCATGCACCACAGTGCTACTTGACTCATTCACCATCTAATTGTTCTTTATTTTACTCACACAGAGTTTACTTATTTATTGATTCATTCATTTTCCTCATTTATTTATTCAGCCACCCACTCATTCATCAATTATTTGTTCATTTACCTACTCATTTATTTATTTGTCTGTTCATTTGCTATTTCTTATTTCATCAATCATTATCTTCTTCACTGATCTATACATGTGATTATCTGTGTATCTCTCTATCTACCCACTCCTCTGCATATATTCCACCTAACCATCCATACTTCCCTCTCCTGCCATCCATCCATCCATCCATCCACCCACCCACCCACCCTTCCATCCATCCATCCACCCATCCATCATCCATCCATCCATCCACCCATCCATCATCCATCCATCCATCCTTCCATCCATCCATCCATCCATCCATCCATCCATCCATCCTTCCTTCCTTCCATCCATCCATCCATCCATCCATCCACCTACCCACCCTTCCATCCATCCATCCATCCATCCTTCAGCTATCCATCATCCATCCAGCCACCCCCCACTCACCCATCCATTGATTCCTCCAACCACTCCTGCTTCAGTCCCTCTTTCTATTCATTTTTGCCTCCATCCAACTATCCATCCTTTCAAACCTTAACTTAACCCGAACATTAAGAAATGGATAAAACCTAGTTCTGACCTCCAAGGCACTCACCCTTCAGTGGTGATGAATGGAAGAAACACCACCATTGCACTGTAATCACACCCATGTCTAGGGACTGGTGGAACGGAGAGGATCCTAAGTCATCTGAACAGCATCTGAATTCTGGAGGATACGGTGGCCAAACCCTAAAGGAAGACTTTGCTAAATTTAGCAGATGGAGACAGCAGAAATTCCAGGCAGAGCAGTGGTGATACACATGCTGGGGCTGGGCAGGCAGGCTGATGGCTGTGTTCGGCACTGTCTGCCCCCGTCCCCTCTGGCTCCTGTCCGCTCTGAGTGAACAGCCCTTCAGGACTCCAGGAAGTCCAGACTCACCCACGGGATCATGGAGACACAGCCCACCTCCGCTGACCACTGCTGAGCCGGTGGTGAATCACGCCCATAGCCCGCCATATTGTCTGTGTATGGCCATATTGTCGCCTGTGGTGGCTCCACTGGACTATCTTCTAGATCAACTCTAGATGCTTGATCTCCCTCCCCAGCTTCCTCTTCCTTCGTCCTGTCTGTTCAGCTCCAGCCCTGTCTATTCCACCTCTTCACTCCATCCACCTCCTTCTTGCCAGCCAGAATGATACTTACTTGACTCCATTATCCTTGCCAGCCTCCTTGCCAGCATCTCCTTCCCAGCCCCCCCTCTCTCTAGTGCCATCCTTGGTCCCCCCAAGCATCTGCCTCTGGACTGGCCTTTGTGAAACCCAACACCACCTCTCAGCCAATGTGCACCCGCTTCCAGGGCAGCTTGTTCTGGGTGGTCTCCCAGACCAGGCATCCAGAGGCATCTTGCTCGGACCCTGGTGGTGGGTCACGGCTGCTCTGCTGGTGGGAGATCTCCGGGGACTACACCTCAGAGGAGAGAGTAATAAACGGTAAGAGTAAGAAAATAAATAAATA
Source organism: Galemys pyrenaicus (assembly GCA_019455555.1). NCBI lineage: Eukaryota > Metazoa > Chordata > Mammalia > Eulipotyphla > Talpidae > Galemys > Galemys pyrenaicus. The sequence goes on from JAGFMF010011769.1 coordinate 9,129,198, forward strand.
AATTTAGTAAAGCAAGAATAAAAACACAGTCATCTCACGCACTGCACTTCCCCAGGTTCGCCTGCCTCTAGCTCCGCCTGTACTTCCTCCCCACTGTCCCTCACTTCAGGAGCTCCTCAACACTGCCTGCCCCACTCTCCTCTGCAGCTGCCCACCCCTGCCTGCGATGGTCTTCCCTGCCTCATCTCCCCAGAAGACTCCTCATCTTTCAAAACACGCTGGATGCATCCATTACACCCTGTGACTGTATGTCACGGTCGTTGTGCTTTCTTGCGAGGACTCACGTTCCATCTGTCTGTGTCCTTCCACTAGACTGTGACCCCTGCGGGGCAGAAGCCCTTGCACAGTTCTCGCTGCATTCCCAGGGCCCAGTACAGTGCCTGGCACAGAGAAGGTGCTCAGTGACTCTTCTAGGGAAGAATGAGTGAATGAACAAAGCATGTCCATGGGTGCTGGACCACCTTTCCTTCTGGGTGCTCTGAGGTCTGTGCCCAACCCAGTCACTCATCTGGCCACTGGAGCAGCCCTGTGGACCTTTGACGAAGGCCACATCACATCATACCACCAGATGATACTGGAACAATCGGGTTGCTTGGCATCTGGGATGGCTTTCCTAGGGCTCTTTCCAGAGAGATCTTTCCAGAGAGATCCTGTCTCTAATCCTGACTTGCAGTGTGGCATCCTGCGGGGAGGCAGGACACGAGGACACACAGAGACTGTCCAGGTGCTGGGCTGTCGGTCAGCTGAACTCTGGAGTCTGAGCCAAGGCCTTGGGACAGGAGGTGGATGCAGAATTTCTCAGAGATGCTAAGAGCCGCTGCCAGACATGAATTCGCTGCCACTCCGTACTTACGTCCAGGTAGCTCAAGCTGGGGAGTCCACCCGCTCTCGGCTGCCATAGATGGGCCTGCCATCTGTGTCCCTCCCGTAAGATGGAAGGGACAAGCAGGTCCCCAAGGTGTGCGGTGCTGGGGCTGCCTGGCTCCCCGTGAATAGCAGGTGGCCTGGACCTCGCCTGTCACTTGTTGCAGCCATAACTCTGGGGGCTGTTGGGAGGACTGGATGAGAGAGCTCATCTTAAGCTCACACAGGCACACAGGAGACGTTTGACGAGCTTTAGCTATTAGCATTTGTTGAGTCTTTACTACAAAGGCAGCAAACTCAAGTGCTTACGGAGGTCCAGCATATATAATAGGGCTTGATTTCTAATCTAATTTGACAATTTCTGCCCCTTACATTGAGGAACACTCAAATCATCTATATTTAATGTGCTAAGTGACATGGTGGAGTTTAAATCTGTCATCTCGCTGTTTCTTTTCTATTCATCCCTTTTATTGTTTGTTTCTTTTTCCTGATTTCTTTTGGGTTGAATGTTTTTAATCATTGCATTTTATCTCCTCTGCTGGCTTATTACCTTTGACTTTTTCTCACATCTAAAGTCTTTGTTATTTTAGAGCAGTTTTAGTTTTGAGGCAAATTGTGAGGAAGGCGCAGAGATTTCCCATCTATCTCCTGCCCGGACACATATCATGTCTACCCCATTATCAGGCTCCCCCCACCACCTTGGGGCATGTTACAGTTTGAACCAACACTGAAACATCAATAGCACCCAAACTACATGGCATGCATCGGGATGTTGTATATTCTGTGGGTCTGAGCCAGTGTGTAATGACATGTATCTATCAGAGTGTCTTAAGAAGCATCTCACCCTAACAATCTGTGCTCTCCCTCTTCCTCTTTCCCATCCCTGGCACCATCCACTGTCTCCATAATTTTGACTTTTTCAGAAGGTCATGTAGTTGGAATCCTATAATGTGTGGACTTCTCAGATTGACTTACTTAATAAGATGCATTTAAACTTCATTCCTTTCATGACTTGATAACTCATGACTTTTATAGAACTCAATAATATTCTATGGTCTGGATCTACCACTGTGTATTGATTCATTCACCTACTTTGGAGAACATCTTGGTTGCTTCCAAGTTTCATCAGTTATGAATAAAACTGCTATAAACATCCATCAGAAGTTTTTATGTAGGCCTAAATTTTGGCCTCCTTTATGTAAATACCAAGGAGCATGACTGTTGGAGTCTATATATGTTTAGTTTTGTAAGAAACTACCATTTGATGTTTCCACAGCAGTGATTAAGAGTTCCTGTTGCTCCACATCTTTGTCAGCATTTGGTGGTGACTGTGTTTCAGAGTTTGGCTATTGTGATAGGTGTGTAGTCGTATCTTATTGTTGATTTAGTGAATACTTCCTTCATGGTGTGTGATGCAGAGCTTGATGGATGCATGTACATGCTTGCATCTCTACATATCGTCTGCGGAGGCGCTGTTAAAATTTTTGGACCACTTTTAATTGGCTTCTTGCTATAACTATTTGCTGAGTTATTTCAGTGATTATTTTGGAAGTCACAGTACACATCTTTAGCTTTTCACAGTCTACCTTCAAGTAGCATTATACCAAATTACATATGAGTAGTTTCCAATATTACATTCTCATTTCTTTTGTTGCTATGACTACATATATTGTAAATTTCAAAGCTCATGGTTATTCTTAGTTTTAAACTGTCTTCAAGAGATTTTAAAAATGAGGGGAAAATGGATTTTCTTTATCCAAGTGGTCACTACATCCAACTTCTTTCCTTTGTGTAGATTCAGATGCCCTCTGGGACTATTTTGTTCCTGTCCGATGAAGGACTTCACTAACATCTTATATGTAGTACAGGTGTGCTGGTGGTGAATTGTCTCAACTTTTGTATATTTGAAAATATTTTTTAATTTTCCTTCATTTAAAAGAAGACATTTTTGCTGGATATAAAAGTCCGGTTGACTTTTTCCCTTTCAGCACTGGAGGCATGCCACTGCGCTGTCTCCTCACTTGTTTTGCTTCTTCTGAGAAATCTGATGCCCTCTTTTTGTTTGTTCCTCTATATCTAATATGCACTGCCCCCCCAGCCTCCTGGCTGCTTTTAAGAATTTTCTTTATGTCTATTTTTGACATTCTCTTAATGTTTCTTTAATGTCAGCAGGGGTAAATGGGAGTATGATATTGTAAGATTCTTGAAGAATGTTGCAAGGTTCTCATGTTGTGTGTGAAGTGGTATAATGTCACTTGGACATAGGAGGTAGGCAGATTGTGATAAATTAATGTTCTTGGGGTTCACTGAACTTCATGGAACTGTGAATTATGAGAATTTCACTTTAACACCTGGGTGCAGGAAGTATTATGAACCGTATTGCTGTTACTTCTTGGGATTATTCCCTCTAGTATTTCAAACTGACCACAGGTAATGTCTACACATGTGTGTTGTAAGGGCTGATTTTATGTGTCAACTTTGCTGGAAGGAGGGGAGCTGATACGAGGGATGAAAAATTATCACTGAGTGTGTCTTTGGGGGGTGTTTCTGAAAGGTATTAGTATTTGAACCAGTAGACCGAGTAAAGAAGATCCACCTAGTTAGTTGGGCATCACCCATCCCTGAGGACCTGAATAGAAAGAAAGGCAAGGGAGGGGACATTGCTCTATGCTTCAGCTGGGTGCATCTTCTCCTGTCTTCAGATATTGGTGCTTCTAGTTCTCAACCTTTCAAAGAGGGTTTACGCCATCTCTCCTGCCCTTCTTCTCAGGGCTTGGGGCTGAATTACATCACCAGGTTTCCTAGTTCTTCTGTCTGGAGATAGGATTCATAATTGCATGAACCAGTTCTAGTAACAAATCTCTTGTCTCTCTCTGTACTATATTGCTTCTCTTTCTCTGGAGAACCCTGACTGATACAGGTTTTGGTATTGTCAGCGGTTCAAGAGGAACAGAATTTTAAGGATAAGCTTTGATAATTGGTTCTGGCATTTCTGGAATTGGTTCTCTAATATGACTTGATTGAATGTGAATGACTGTATCGAGTAGTAAAGAGAACATAGTATCAACACAATCCCTCGTGTAAACTAGTTACAAGCTACATAAAATCTCTGTACAGGATACTCCTAATCAGCCACTTCTAAGTTGGGTGACTCTGTGTATGATATTTTCAAACACTTTTGGAAAACTAAGGAATATAATGACATTGATTGGTTGCTCTTAATACTTAATAGTGAGCAAAGGAAAAGAAAGATTCAAAGCTCCAGTTCAAGTTGGGCATAAATGAGCTTAAACTCTAGTGTGCCCTGCGGGAGCAACTTCTGTAACCACAGGACGGAAATTTCTGAGAACCAAACGCAGACCATCTTCCTGTGACCAACTAAATGACCACACAACTTGAACTCTCAGCTTCATGGGGTATTTATTGGCTGTTAAACCAAGGGCATTGACTGGGAAAGAATCATCCCTGTAAGGTGGGATGTGAATGGATATGTGGGGAGACCCTGATGAACCTGGGAACACTGAACCCCTAAATTCTGATGAGTCATCTTCCTTGGGGAAGCAGCTTCCCTGTTCTCAGCAACAGTGGCCTCTCTGCCCCAGAAGTGGCCTCCCAAGCCACTTCCCTTGAGAACTTTTAACCCTGCGCTGTAATGGCTCCCCCTGAGGCAAGACAAAGCTGGTTCTCTCCAGAACCCACCCCGTACCCCTCTTTGCTTCCAGACCTAAGTGTGAGTTACAAGGTGAGCAGCACTCCAAAAGAACCACTTGAGTTTTTTAATTTATACAGATTGAAATCCTGGGAACATGTGCGGGAATGGAGTCTAACGGTGGGGGAAAATGACAGAAGGAACGTGAAGTTGGGCTCGTCCGAATTTATTGGCTCGCTAAGCAGAGATTCTGCATTTAATGCTGTAGCTCTGGGAGACAGGAAGGATTCTAAATGTTTGTTTGGTTGATTGTTTGAAACATTGACCAATTCACCGTGAGTGAGTTGGAAAAGCCTAACCCCCCTCCCCAACCTTCCAAGAGGCTTAGGAAGACTGGAAGAGCAGATTTATAGATTTGCCATTTAATACCTGTTCACCCACGCTGGGAGGGTCCAAAAATACACCTTTCATCAAAATTGTGAGAAACAAATGTGTGAGAGGAATTCTGGCATCTTGGAGAGTGAGAGTGGTCCTGGTCCTCTGCAGGCCAGTCAGTGGGAACTGAGGTCACTCAGCAAACCCAAATGCCACAGGAGTAATGGGATCCTGGGGCGGCAGGGGCCAAGTGTCTGCATTAGCCCACCAGCAGCAAGGTGGGTGCCCCCATGATGGCCCACGGGATCAGCAGCAATTAAACTCATGCAGGGGCCTCCCTGGTGGCTCAGCGGGTTGAGCGCCACACTGTGAAGCATCCTGCACAGTAGCACCAGTTTGATCCCGATCCCCCGCCAGGGAGGGACCCACATGGCGCAGCAGACCTCTCCTGCCTTGCCCGCTGCTCCCCTCAGCAGTGTGTTTCATTCAGTCCATCTGCCTGTTCTGCTCCCCGCTCTGTCTCTGGTGGATCTTCTCACCTCCCGCGACTCTAGTTTGTGCCCCAGCTCTTGTGTGCATAAATATTTAAAAAAATAACTCACATAGACTGGTCTCCCCGGTGGTGAAAGGGGTTAAGCACCACACTATGAAGCTATTAGCAGCCACTGCAGCAAGAGTTCAATCCCCGGTCAGGGAGGGGACCCACATGGCGCAGCAGACCTCTCCTGCCTTGCCTGCTGCTCTCCTCAGCAGTGTGTTTCCGTTGATCTGCCTGTTCTGCTCCCCACTCTGTCTCTGGTGAATCCTCTCACCTCCTGCACCTCTGGCCTGTACCCAGGCTCTTGTGCGCATAAATAAATAAATCTTAAAACTCACGTAGACAAATGGTATTGCCAATTGTGGCATTCCTGGAAGTGACATAGGTGGGAAGCCTACCAAGTTCTTGATCAATTAAACAGAAGGATGCTCCATCAAATGGAAAAAAGTATAATTTGAAACATAAAACCATCCTAGCTCCTCCATTAATTCCAGGCTCCTCCCCTTGATGAGGGCTAGGTTGTGCTCCCTTGAGGAAGGACTCAGTACATGACTGAAAATTATGCTGTAAATCTCTCCCCTTGATTTCCCCAAAGGGACCTACAGTCTTTTACCAGGATAATTGGCCATAAGGGAAGTAATCAGACCTTTCCGGGATACCAGACATAAAATCTGAATTGACATTAGTTCCCAAAGGCCCAAAACATCATTTTGGCAACCAGAGTAGGGTCTGATGGCGGTCAGGGGGGGTCACTGGAGTTTTAGCTCAGGCCTTGTCCACAGTGGGTCCCCAAGCCCATCTTGCGGTCACTTCCCCGGTTCCAGAATGCATAACTGGGATAGGCATCTGGGACCCCAAGTGTCTGCATAAGACCACCAGTGGCCAAGGGGGTGCCCCCATGATGGCCCACAGGATCAGCAGTAATTAAACTCATGCAGGGGCCTCCCTGGTGGCTCAGCGGGTTGAGCGCCACACTGTGAAGCATCTGCTGCACAGCAGCGTGAGTTCGATCCCTGGCCAGGGAGGGGACATACATGGTGCAGCCGGCCTCTCCTGCCTCGCCTCCTGACTTGTGGCACGAGGGCTGCCCTTGAGGGGAAGGCCGGGCGGACCCATCAGGACTGCCTCTATTTAGGAAAATCACAGCTCAGGAGTAATGCTCCATCACTTCCTCCTTCGGCGCTGTGCTCTGGCCCGCGCAGAGGACAGATGGAGCTTAGAGGGTGGCTGGATTATGAGAAGGTGCTGAGTCCAACTGCAGCTGCTACACCAGAAGGGGTTCGTTCTTTCAGCAAATTAACGCCTCTCCCGGTACCTGATAGGCAGCAGCCGATCTGGCAAATGCATTTATGCCCACCAGAAACCAGAAGCAGTTTGCTTTCGGCTGGCAAGGCCAGCAACGCTTCATGCTCCTCCCCCAGGGGAGTATCAGCTCCTCAGACCGATGTCATAATCTGGTTGGCGAGGGTCTTGATTGCCTTCCCTCCACCTGACGGCATGTGGGCCTGTGGCATTGACCACCGCAGGGAATGCACTGAGTGAGCAGGAAGAGACTTGCTGGTGAGGCATGTGTGTGCCGGAGGGGAGGAAGTAAATTTGACAAATATTTAGAGCTTTCTGCCTCAGTGGCACAACTGGGGGTCCAATGGTTGTGGCATACGAGAGACCCCCTTCTAAGGTGAGACGTTGCTGCACTTGATCCCTCCAAGAAAAGCACAATACCTAGCGGCCTCTTTGGAGTCTAGAGGCAGCAGACTTCTCATCTGTGTGGTTACTTCAGCCCATTCACTGAGCTCCTAGCTTAGACTGGGACCCAAGCTAAGAGAAGTCCCTGCCATCGTCCCAGCTGCAGCACAGGCTGCTGTCCCGTGGCCACAGATCCAGAATATCCTGCAGTTGTGGACACAAAGGCTGTTTTGCCTGAGAGTCACCTCATCTTATGATGAATGCACCTGGGTGCAAATACACTCACTTCAGTATGACTCTGTTTCCTATTCTCTTCTTGGCCTGTCATGCAACACGCTGTTTCATAGCAGCACTTCATTAGTGTTCACTTTACATCGTAGTATTTAAGTTACAGGACATCAGACAAGAGCAAGAGTTGCTCCAGGACATTCTTTCCTCTTCTGGGGAAGGAACTGGGGCACCTTCCGTTGTAATTTTATCATGTTAGCTGGAGTCTGACCTTTTCTTGTCTTTATCCGGAGGAGGCGTGCATCTGCGCTGGACGGCAGGGTGGATGCGTCACGGTTACGTTCACGTGTCAACTTGGCTGGGCTGAGGGGTACCCAGAGAGCTGGCAGAACATTCTAGAGTGTCTGGGAGAGTGTTCGGGGAAGAGATTAGCATTTTAGTCAGGAAATGGAGAAAGAACATCACCTCACCAAGGCGGGAGGGTCTTCTCCAGTCCCCTGAGGGACAGGTGGGCGGGGCCGTGTGCTCTTCGCTGGATCTGGATGTCCATCTTCTGCCCTCGAACCGCAACACTCCTGTTCCAGACCTTGAACCAGGACCAACGCCCTGTCACTCCTGGTTCTCCAGTCTTCAGACGCGGGCTGACTCACACCAGCATTTTCCCGGCTCTCCAGCTTGAGGCCTGCAGATTGGGGACATCTTGGTCCCGCAGCCATATGGGGCAGCTCCTGTGAAGAGCACCGACCCGCTCCCCATACAGCAGTGTGTGTCTTTCTGTCGGGTAAATGGCGTGATGTTCCGCCCTCCCGCCATTGGTGTCGATGGTGGACACCTGTGGTCCTGCACACGGGCCTGGTGGGGGCACCTCAAGTGGGGTGTGGGCATGGGCAGGTGGGCGCACCTGGGCTGAGGCACGCAGTGTAGGATGGTGTCACGAGGACACCCGCAGAGAGAGAACAGAGGAGAAAGAGCAGAGAGACAAACATAAGCAGCAGCAGCCCGGAGAGTGAAGATGCGCCAGGGGCTAGGGCCTGCCAGCCTCCTGGCCCCCGCCCCCCCTGCCTGCCATGCACCTGGTCACTAATGATGTAGTGTGTAATAAAAGCCTGAAAAAGCCACCAAGGGCTCCAGGCCTCCTCCTTGAACTGTCTGCCAGGATCATGGAGAGCCTGCCCTGAGCCCTGCTGGCCCCACACTGTCCTTTGGGTTGCTTCTCTGGAAAGCCCTGGCTAATACAGATGTGCTCAGCAGCGTTCAGAAGAGGGCCAGAGCACCGGAGAGGTGCCCTCAAGGTCTCTGGGGTGTAGGGTCAGAGAAAAGTTATCAGACTTTTCTCCCTCCCGCCATTGGTGTGATGACGGACACCTGTGGTGCTGCGCGCAGCCTGAGTGGGCCTGCGCAAGTGGGCGCACCTGGGCTGGGACACGGCGTGTAAGGGGGCGTCACGAGGATTCCAGCAGCAGAACAAGAGCAGCAGAGCAGCAGCAGCAAAACAGCTGAGAGAGTGAGATGCGCCAGGGCTAGGAGCCTGCCAGCCTCCTGGCCCCCGGCCCCCCAGCCTGCTGTGTGCCTGGTCACCTCTGATGATAAAATCATAAAAAGCCACTGAGGGCTCCAGGACTCCTTCCTTGACCCATCTGCCGGAATCATCGAGAACTTGCTCTTCCTGCCTCCACATGGAGCTTAATCCCCCGCAGCTCTCTCCTCCAGGACACTCTGGCCTGTCTGGTCAGACTGCCCCAGCCGCAGCTCCTTGACTTGGTCCTAGCCCCAGCTCCATCCAGGTCTCCCCTGAGCTTCGCATCGTGGCCTCAAACTCTCCGCAGATAGTAAGCGGGGATGGGGGGGGGGTGGGGGGTGGCAATCACCAGGCTCCCCTTTTTTATTTCCCATCTCTGAGGGTCCCAGCCTTTGTTTTCTGTTGTCCAATTTGAAAACTTTCCTTTTTCCTTTTTGTTACTGGCTTTATTACAGAATCGTTTAAAATATTTTGTGGATAGAAGCTGGTTTTATTGCCCCTTATCTTTTCAGTTCCAGCTGCACAACGTTGCAATGCGACATCTGCAAACACTACATCACAATCACCACGAAGTCTAGCTTTGCTGACCACTCTGTGCATCACCAACTTGGGGGGTCCCTTCTCTGTCTCCCCCAGCTCCCCGCCCCTTCCTCTCTGTAACCACCTGTCTTTATTCTGTGTCTGCGAATTTGTTCTCTTGTCTGTTCTGCCTAGCTTTCTTTGCTGCTGTTGTTATTTCAGGTGAGAGGTTAAACGCCTTCCCTCTTTCTTACTCCATCTGCAAAGTGAAGGTGAATGAGCCCAGGTCTCTGTAGGGTAAAGGTTGATGAGGTCTTTGCACCCTCCCACCACTGATGATGGACACCTGCGGTGCTGTGAGCATTCCAGGGTGGGCGTGTGCAAGTGGGTGCCCCTGAGTTGGGACACGGGCTAAAATGGGCAGCGTCATGAGGACGCCAGAACTGCGAGGATCGACCGACAGAACCAACAGGATGAGCAGCAGCAGCAGCAGCAGCAGCAGAGAGAGATAGAGAGAAGAAGCAGCCGAGAGGGTGAGATGCGCTGGGGGCTGGGAGGCCTGCCAGCCCCGGGCACCCCTCCCTGCTATGTACCTGGTCACCTCTACTAAATAAAGCATGAAAAGCCACCGAGGGCTCCAAGACTCTCCTTCCTTGACCCGTCTGCCCAGAACCATCCCGGACCCTGCTCCTGTGCCGCCCCTTCCTGCCACTACAGTCTCCTAGCGGTTTCTGTTGGGCAACAGGAGGGGAGAGCTATTGCTCTAAGCTATTCTCATTCCTCTTCAAAATTTAAGAGACATTTTCCACTTGTTTGCAGGTATTTTTACTTCTCCTGACTTAAGTCTCCACATAGAGTTCTTCACGTGTTACAGGTGCAGAAATGAAGACTCCAGGAGGTTTGACAAAATAGTGAAGAGTTGGCAGAGGGGATTTGAACTCGGGGCTTCTCTGAGGACAAACCTGTACTGTTTCTTTCTTTTTTAAAAAAGATTTATTTATGCATAGAAGCACTGGGGTACAGGCCAGAGGTGAGGGAGGTGAGAGGGTTCACCAGAGACAGAGTGGGGAGCAGAACAGGCAGATGGACTGAAACACACTGCTGCGAGGAGCAGCGGGTGAGGCAGGAGAGGTCTGCTGTGCCATGTGGGCCCCTCCCTGGCGGGCAGCAGGGATCAAACTCGTGCTGCAGTGGCTGCGGTTTGCTTCATAGTGCGTTGCTTAACCCACTGCACCACCAGGGAGGCCCAAACCTGTACTGTTTCTTACATAACATTCCCACCCGTCCTCACGCGCACCCTCATACTCCCCTCTGTGTTCTGCACAGGGCCTGGCCTGTGGGAGATGCCGAGGGGATTTGTGTTGAACAAGTGACTTCTCCTCTCTGTTCGCCCTCTTAATGCTTCCTGCCAGCTCTGGTCCACACCTGTGTTTTAAGAGGGAGGTATGTTGCCAGCAGCGTGGGTGGGATTTAACCAGGCAGCTGTTACCTGTGAGCTGTGCCTCTGCTCCACGGGGTGAGGCCAGGATGGGGTCAGCTCTTAGAGGGCAAGGGCTAGCTGGCATCATGTAAGCACAGCCTTGGGGTTTTGTTTTTTCATTAAAGCCCTAAGATATTGGAGAAGGGATGTTCAACATCAGTCATTGTAGCGGCAGGAAGGCACACGGAGCACGTTCGGGATGGTTCTGGGCAGACGGGTCAAGGAAGGGAGTCTTGGAGCCCTCGGTGGCTTTTATGCTTTTTATTGATCTCTACATCAGAGGTGGCATCAGGTACATGGCAGGCAGTGGTGCCGGGGGGAACGGGAGGCTGGCAGACCTCCCAGCCCCCGGCGCATCTCACCCTCTCGGCTGTTTCTTCTCTCTCTCTCTCTCTCTCTCTCTCTCTCTCTCTCTGCTGCTCCTGCTGCTCTTTGGCCTGTTGGTTAGTCCTGTCGGTCCTGGCATCCTCATGACGCCGCCCATGTAAGCCCGTGTCCAACTCAGGTGCCCCTCTTGCGCATGCCCACCCTGGAATGCTCGCAGCACCGCAGGTGTCCATCATCACACCAGTAATGAATGGGAGGGTGGAAAGACCTGATTTCTCTAACCCTACAGTCATCAAAGGAATTCAAATTAGTAAACAAAATATTACCATAATTTAAAACCCAGCAAAATGTAAGAACCAGCAACACAGGTATTGAGGAAAATATTTGTAAAAAGAAACTTTCATTGCTGCTGATGGCATTATAAATCAGTATTATTTTTCTGGAAAGCCGTTTAGCCAATCTTAGCAAAAGCCTTGAGTATGTTCATACCATTTGACTCAGCGATTTTGCATCTAGAACATTCTATCCTAAGGAGATAATCGGACAGGTGCACCGTGATTTATCCACAAGAATGCTCATTGCAGCACTGTTTATATGAGCTGAAAACTGGGGACTTGATAAATGCATCAATTCACAAGACAACCCTGCAGCCTTTAAAAACAAATATGCAGAAGAATAATGACAAGAAAATGTTTATGAACAATTGTTGAGCTAAGAAAACTCAATTAGAAAATTATTTGCCTATTAATCATAATTAATACCTCCTGTGTGCTTTTCTTCTTTAATTAGCTCATTTAGGCCATACGACAGTCATGGAGGCCGCTGTAGCCCTTCGTGGATGGAGAAACAGGGACAGGGAATTCCTTCCTGCTGCAGGAGGCCCTGGCAGAGGCACGCTGCCAGCCCGACACGACGTCTGCAGTCTATTCCTCAGCCTTGACAGCCATGGTTCTCAAAGTGCAGTCTGGGCCCAGCTCCCAGTCTCCTAGCTTGTTAGAAATGCTAATTCTCAGGCCTTCTGCTAGAAGCTCTGGGAGGTCAGCAACGTATGTTTGAGCAAACCTTCAGGTGATGCTTGTGGGATGTGGAGAGCCACTATGGTCCACTGGTCCAACTTGTCTTGCATTTTGGTCTTAAAAAATGCCCAGAGAAGTTAGTCACTAACATATTAACATTTCACTTCAGAGGGAGGGATGCAGGGCGATTTTGATTTTTCTCTTTGTGAGGTTCTTGTCATTGCCAATAATACAAATGTCCATCATGATAGGACCTACAATGAGACAGATGTACACAACGAACATTTATAATGGGGGGGAAAGCAGATTTTTTTAAAAAAAAGTCCCTTGGGAGAAGGAACTCTGCTTTCAAGCGCCATGAGCAGAGTGCAGGGGTGTGGACGGGAGGAGTAGTTTTCCCAAACCATTAGAAACTCAAGCAGTGCTCGCAGAGGTACATAAATCACAAGCAGATCTTGTCGAAATGCAGATTCTGAGTTAGTAGGTCAAGGTGACTGAGAATCTGTCTTTCCAACCAGCTCCCAGAGACCACACTTTGAGAAACAAGGGTGTGCTCAAGCCCTAGAATGCAAACCCCAGGAGGGGAGGCCTTTCTTGCTGAGAACATAACAAAGAACAGATGACAAGTGAATGCAGGGAGATGCAGTAAACCAGGGGGTCCTGCTGGGGCCAGGAAACTGGGGTTTGCTCCTGGTTCTGCACCTAACCAGCAAGCTGTGGCCCCCCAACACTCACTGGGCCGGGTGACACCTGGGTCCTGTTCTTGTCTGACTCCAGGTGGGTACAGGGCTCAGCCGGGGCCAGTGCTGCCTGACACTTCAGCCTGGCTCCAAAAAGAGAGTTCCAGAAACCTGGCAATGCACAGTCAAGGCAGTTCTCTGAGCAGCCCAAGGAAAGAAGTCAGAATCCCTAAGCTGAGGTTTCCGTAGAAACATTAACTCATCCACATAGGCTGTGCGCTGCATTTGGATTACAGGTTAGGCTCGTAAGCCTGAAATAAATTATATACTCTTCGTATTATTCAGCACTGTACTGTATAATAATAAATTATACAGTTATAGGCCTCAGCCCAAGTTATAACAAATTATACCACAGCATATAATTACCCTGCACTGCACCATATAATAATAAATTAGACAGCTACAAACCTAAGTTGTGATTCCAGAAAGATATGAGATGAACACAGGCTGTTGATCCATTCCTCTGATCAGAACCTTGTCAGCCAAGCCCGGGCCAGAGAAAGGGATCCTTGGCTCCTTCCTTCCTTTCCTTTCCTTGATTTCCTTTCCTTTCCATCCATATATTTGGATGCCTCCTTGATTTTGAGTATAGACTTGACCTTGGGAACCTGAGCTGACTCAGAACTGATCCCTATCCTCAAGTGTCCCCAGGCTGTGGGGAGAACCACGTATAATTGAAAATGCAACAGGGTACAACCAGCTGCAGGATCAGCACAACATAGAGGCAGACAGGAGTCAAGTGCACGAGCCCTGAGCCCCGGTGTTAACCCCTCTCAGCCCTGCACAGGGTGCATTGTTTGTACTTGGTGGGAGAAATGAACAAGGTAGATGTGATGTGCTTAAGGTTGTACAACCGGAAAGGGCAGGATGGGGATTCTACAGCAGGACTCCATCAGTTCTATTTTCTGCTGTTCAGCAGAGTCAGTTTGGAAAGCAAAGAACAATAAAAAGTGCACTGGATACAGCTTTGCAAACACTGGCTCCCAGTGAGCCTGGTGCAGCCTCCTGTCTGCCCTGGAGCAGGCTGCCCTTCTCTCCCCAAGCACAAAGGCCTGTGTTGCCCGATTGTACCACGGGCTGATGGTGGCAGGGAACAGGCCCTGCTGTCTGTGCTTTTCATGCAAACTGGTCTGACCCTCTCAATGGCTTTACTGAGCTGCACGCTCAAGCCCGCTGGACAGTGAGGACCTGGAGCCGCAGGGTGGGGGGGGGGATGACTGGCAGTTGTTCGAGGTTACACAGAGACAGAGCTGGAAGCTAACAGGCCAGTCTGATCGCCAGAGCCCTCACTCCTGACCACTGTCCTGTCCTTGAAAAACAACAAAAAGTCACTTGACTTTAAGTCTGAAGATACCCTCAGGTGCATGTGGGAGGGGAGCCTCAGGGAGCAAGTAGAGAGCTGACCCCCATCCGGGCCTCAGGGCATGCATAAGCCACTCTGCTGGGGCCTTATTTAGCTATCCCCTCCTTCCTCCCTCCCTCCCTCCCAGCCTACCTTCCTGCCTTCCTCGCTTCCTCCCTCCTTTCTTTTCCTCCTTTCCTCTTTCCTTCCTTATTTTCTTCCCTTCCTCTCTCCCTGCCTCCATCTTTCCTTCCTTTTCTCTTTTCCTTTTGTCTTAAGAGCATGTTCAACCTGCATAAGCAAATTCTGTGCAGTCCAAGTGCAAAGATGTAACTGAAGCTAAATAGTTAAACTGCTTTCATACCCCAAAGAGCACAAAAGAGAAAAGCCTTATCTAAACTTTTCTCTTTGACGCTGGTACTTACAGACAAGCAGCTTATCTGACATCTGAGCAGGGAACAGCCACTACCTGGAGCTGAGCTCCCAGCCTGCTGGGGACTGGCTGGGAATGCAGAGGAAGAGGGGCTGGGGAGGAGACCGCACAGCTCCAGTTCTCTGAAGGAGAGCTGCCTCATACTTCGTGGATGAAGCGCCTGTAGCTAGTAACCCTCAGCCAGGCTCGTAATATTTCTGCCTCTGACCTGACTTGGCAGATGAGAGATCTCGGAGGAGGGGTCCTTGGCTCTGACCTCGTGAAGGTGGCCGGTGGCCAGTGGCCGCCCCTCTGTGTTCCTAGTGTGAGCCCGAAGTTCCTCTGGATCAGCCGGGCCAGCGGCAGAAAGGGTAGCAGCTGTGCACAAGAGCAAAGACAATCTGGACCCCGCTCTGGCCTCATCGCCCCAATCCTGATGCCAGGAAGACCCGCAGGAGAGGCTAGCCCCTTCCCCACAGTGCTGCCCTGGTAATCTGGGGGTGCAGGGTCTGAGGGTCTGAGCACCTCCCAGAGTCCAGCAAGAGGAACAGGAGCAGCTGAGCAACAGCCTCTCCCTGGGGCCCTGCAGATGCTGGAGCGGGAGGAAGTGAGAGCAGCTTCCGGCCTTGCGCTGTGGACACCTGAGCGAAACCACGCCTGTTGTCAGGGCCAACCCAGGACCTTCCAGGGCGAGGAATTCCAGAACACACAGCTCTTGTTTGGCCAGCTGACAAGTGGCCCCTGGAAGTCCTGGCCACCAAGGAAAACCCCGCTGGGTTGGCCTGCAGTGTGTCCTCAGCTCCTCTGCAACCTCAGCCGAGGCACCTGCTTCTCGCCTCAGTCTCCTCACCTGTGAAAGGTCCACGGTCAGCTCTCCCAGACGCAGAGATGCTGAGGAGATAAAGCGAGACAGTGAGTCCGACGCGGCAGCTGACACTTCATCGGCAGTTATTGAATGACAATTTCTGTGTCAAAGAGTTTTCTACCTATTTTCTACAGAAAAAAGTCACTTCTCTTAAAAGATAAAATTTTAAGAAGTAGTATGTCACAAAGCCCTCTCTCAATTGAGGAACTCACCAGGTCAGTCTCAGAAAGATAGCACAAGCCATCTTCAAAAGCCTCCCAAACCGAGATGAAAATCAGACACCACCCACGTCTTGAGCTCCCAGCTCCTCGCGGGCCTTTCCCTGTCCCCAAATAAACAACACAAATAGGTCTTAAGTGATGAGAAAATAGAAAAATTATGCTTCGATGCTGCTGCAGATGCTGTGGCTGCTGATTAAAAGAAAACGCATTCTTGAAAAAGGCCACTTACGTGAAGGCAACGTGGCAGTGGAGAGCAGAATGGAAACCAGAGGCTAGCTGAGGAGGGCGCTGCCAGAGGAAGCTCCAGGGGGTGGGGGCTGGGGCGGGCAGAGCGTTCGGAGAGAGCCCCTTCGTTTTCCCGAGGTGCCCAGACCCAACGGTGGGGAGAAGCGTTTCCCAACTGGCCCTCGCGTCTGTAACTGCAGGGCCTGTGTCCACGGCCATCTCAGCGCCGTCCTTATTTTCACGACTGAGCGGAAAAAAAGCAAACTCTCTGCGGTGGGAAGAATAGGGCCAAATTGGCCCTTGTCAGGGGTGTTGGAGGCCTCTCTCTGACTCCCACTGGGAAAGGCAGCCCCCGGGGAGTCTTTTTAGCTACTTAACCTGATTCTGAAATTTCCTTCCTAACAGCTTGTAATTCAAGGTTGTAACAAGCAGTACAGATTCGCTGGCGGCTTGTGGGTCTGTACAGGGCTGGAGGGGTGGAGTTGGAGAGCGTGCCCAGGAGCAGTGCGGGTGGAGAAAGTTCAGCGTGGACATGGGGACTCCGGCCTGTGCGCTGGGAGAGAGACAGAAGGCGACAGGGCTGCCTGGACTTGGTGACTGAAAACCTGCGGCGTGTAGAGTCCAACCAACCCACTTCTAGGGGTTTCAGGGCGAGGGTGTTTGTCACACAGGTGTTGGCAAGTAGGGAAAATTAGAAACAGCCTAGGCGTCCATCCTGGGAAATTTGTAAATTAAATTATTAGGGTACCATCCAGCAGCAGCAACTGGTTCCTCCTTTTCCCGCAACCCCTTCTACCATCAGCTGCCCCCCACCCCCCAAACCCAAGGAGGCTCCACGCTGGAGGCTGCTCCTCTGTCCCTGCCCCAGCGGCCTCTCCCACTCACGGCCCGATGCCCACAGCTGGATGGAGGACTCCCTCCTCCCTCGTCAGCCCACCCCCTCCAGTCCACTGCTGGGTGCAGAGCCAGAGAGACTTGTGAAATGCCCACTAGAGTGAGTTGCCCTGCTCCACCGCCTGTGTTTTTCTCAGGAGAAAATCCAAGCTCCCCAGCTCGCCAGACGCAGCCTGCCCTGACCACCATGGTTCTCTGCCGCCATCTTTGTCACTGCGCCGGCTCAGCCCAGGCTCCTGCCTTAGCTCTGCTGCTCCCCGGGCCTGGGACTTTCTAGCCCAGGTCGTTCCCTTCCCTTCTTCCTCCTCTTTCTGCTGGTGCTAGTTGGGATGTGTAGTGCCAGGAAGGGGGCACAGAGCAAGTTCTGGATGGTTCTAGCAGACGGGGTAAAGGAAGGAGTCCTGGAGCCCTCGGTGGCTTTTTCGGTTTTTATTACAGAGGTGGCATCAGGTACATGGCAGGCAGGGGGTTGGGGGGCCGGGAGGCTGGCAGGCCTCCCAGCCCCTGGCGCATCCCACCCTCTCTGCTTCTACTGCTGGCGTCCTGTTCCTCCGCTGCTGCTGCTGCTCTATGTTCCGTGACTGGCGTCCTCATGACGCCGCCCTTATACACCTGTGTCCAAACCCAGGTGCACCCACCTGCGCATGCCCACCTAGGCACGCGTGCAGCACCGCAGGTGTCCATCATTATACCAATGGCGGGAGGGCGGAAAAGCCTGAAAACTTTTCTCTGACTCTACAGGATGCTGTGTTGTCAGGGCGTCAGGAGAGTGCATCTGAGTGGCTTCCCTCCCCTACCAAGTATCGCTCCCTCCCTGGCCTCCTCTTATCACTGTGCTCAACAGCAGGTGAAATGATGTTGTTTCCTCGTGCTTGCTCACCACCGTGCCCACTGGGCCTAAGAGCAGGGACGGAGTGTGTTGTGTGCCCTTTCCTGGGGTCATGTCTGCCACCGTGCACGTGTTTGGCAAGTGAAGGAAGAGAAAATATTAGGGAGAACTGTTTTTTAAAAATGAGGTAGAGAGCCTCCCTGGCGGCACAGCGGGTTGAGCGCTGCACTGTGAAGCATTTGCAGCCACTGCAGCATGAGTTTGAATCCCAGCCAGGGAGGGGACCCACAGGGTGCAGCAGACCTCTCCTGCCTCCCTGCTGCTCCCCTCAGCAGTGTGTTTCAGTCAGTCTGCCTGTTCGCTCCCCATTCTGTCTCTGGTGAATCCTCTCACCTCCTGCGAGTCTGGCCTGTACCCCAGCTCTTGTGGGCATAAATAAACAAATCTTTAAAAAAATTTAAAATGAAGTAGATTTCTTTACCCCCATCTGCTAGAACCATCCAGAACTCGCACAGTACCTCCTTCCTGCCACTACAATTGTCGTGTGTCTTTTGCTCTTCGCAGGAAACTTCGAGGGTCTGTGCAGTTTTAGACGCCATTCTACAAAGGAAAATTGACGCAGAAATGTTAGGGTATTTGCCTAAGTTCACACAGTTGGAAAGTAGGGCAGCCAGAACACAAATCCAGAGACTCTGACTCTAAAAATATACTCAAGAGGGGCCTTCCTGGTGGTGCAGCTGGTTGAACACTGCGCTGTGAAGCATCCTCGGCACAGCAGTGCGAGTCCAATTCCTGGCCAGGAAGGGGACCCACAGGGCGCAGCAGACCTCTCCTGCCTTGCCCGCTGCTCCTCTCAGCAGTGTGTTTCAGTCCATCTGCCTGTCCTGCTCCCCACTCTATCTCTGGTGACTGCTCTCACCTCCTGTGATTCTGGCCTGTGCCCTAGCTCTTGTGTGCATAAATAAATACATCTTAAAAAATATATCTATACTCACGAAATGTAGTGACTATCTGAGAGGGTGGAGAGGGGAGCAATGAGACTCGGGGAACCTGGGGTGCTGGTGGGGGCCAGACGCCAATACTGCTTGACAGCCGGGTACCGTCTTGGGCAGGTCACCAACCATTTCTGTGCTCACCTGGGAACAGTGGCTGCTTGTCCAAGCTGCGAGAGGAGTAAATCGGACAATGCAGCCAAATGCCCAGTGGAGGCCCCAACAGGTGGGAGCTGTCAAGGCCGCCTGTGAGCACTTGGGGAAGGCCTTTCCCTCACTGTCTGGAAACTGCATGCCATTTCCTGGAGCCGAGGTCACCGAGGGATCTCCACAGCGCCTAAGTGCTGGGCTCAAGGTAAGGGCCTTCCCTGTGGGCCCAGGCGCCAGCTGGTGCCCAGCAAGCTGGCCCTCTGCCCTGGAATGCAGCTTCCTGGGCGCCCCCGCCAGGGGAGTGCAGGGGGCCATTCCTGAAATAGCTGAGCTCTGAGCCAAGGTGCTGGAGCAGGAAGTTCAGAGGGCTTTTGCTGCTGCTTTTGAAGGAGGAGACCGTGAAGTTGGCCCTGCTTCTGGGGACACGCACCTTAGGAGGACATGCGTTAGGAACAGGTGGCTCTGGAATTCGGTGCATGCAAGGCAGAGCTATTTCTGCAGATTCATGAGGAGGGTGTGGTCTTGTGCAGACTCCCAAGTCTTATCATCTGTGACCTTCCCTTCTGAATTCCCATGGGGTCTGCAGCTCCACAGTTCCCTCCCCACCACCCCTGGTGACCTGGGACTTGTCTGCTCCACCTGTGTGTCCGCAGTATGACCTACAGGAGACGCCATGCTGAAGATGCTTCTGAAAGGAATGAATTTCCCCCTCCACTATTTTTTTCTTTTAGGGTTTATTTATTTATGCATATAAGAACTGGCGTACAGGCCAGAGTTATGGGTGTGTGTGTGTGTGAGAGAGAGAGAGGATTCACCAGAGACAGAGTGAGGAGCAGAACAGGGGGATCCACTAAAATATACTGCTGCAGGGAGTAGTGGGCGAGGCAGGAGAGGTCTGCTGCGCCATGTGGGTCCCCTCAATGGCCGGGGATCCAACTCGCGCTGCTGTGCTGCGGATGCTTCACAGCGGGGCGCTCAACCCGATGCGCCACCAGGGAGGACCTGCACTAATTTTGTCACATTGGAAAGACCCCGTTTTAATCCTGCTTCTACGACTAATGAGTTGGGTCATTTTGAATTTTTTTTTTCAAGGTTACAAGACTCCAGAGGCAGCCTGCTTAGATCTGAACCCAGGGTCTGCCTCTTTCTAGCTGAATCCCCTTGAGAAGTTTCTCACCTTCTCTGTGCCTCAGTTTCCTCATCTGGGGAATGGGACCCTCACAGGGCGTATCTCACAGATGGGCATGAGGGAGAAATTCAAAGTGTTTACAGTAAGGACTGGCACAAAGTCTGAAAAACTATGAACTTGCTGTGACATCAGCTATATGTTAAAGGTATCACTTACAAGCACTAAGATGTCCTCATTTGAGGGTATCGTGGGTGAGTTTTCATAGCTAGGCACATGCATTTAATTAGCCCCTCGATCAATTTAGAGGACATTTCCATCTCCCCAAATGTTCCCTCTGTTCAGCCGGCTCCCTCCCCTCCCCCTGCACCTAATTCTTTGTTTTCCCTCACGACAGATGAGTTTTGCTGGTTCTAGAACTTTCTAGACATGGAACAATAGCGTGCGGACATGGGGGTCGTGTTTGACTCAGCATGCTTTTCCCCCAGATTTACCTGTGTTGGTGCCAGTACCTGTAGTTTTAATTTCCTTTTTATTGCTGTAACTCATGTTATTACCAATTACTTTCTGTCTCAGTTTCCTCATCTGTAAAATGAGGCTAATCACTTACACCTCGAAGAACCTGAAAGAACACACAGGACCGACTGCAATGTTGACCCCCCACAGAGGACCTGGCATCTCACGATGCAGCAGTCTCCCCACTGTCCCCACTCCCTGCTCTCCGGGGGACCCTGAAGCCCAAGGGGGTCAAGGACGTTGTGGAGTTGATGCGGGAGAAACCTTCTGAAGAGATGCACAGCCCAGGATGATGGCCCAGTTTATAAAGCAGATTGTTATTTTTTAATTCTTCGCCTGTGTCCTTTTCCCTACTTCCGTCTTTTAAGGATAATTAAAATGCAAGCTGGCACTCCCTGCAAGGAGACAGCTGAAGATTTAATTGCCCCAAGAAAAATTTTCAAGTGAAAGGTCCTGCAGTAATGGCGGCTCCCGGCTTGGCTGCCCGCGCCCCTTGCGCCGGGCACATCCTATCGGCTGTAATGTGTTAATCTGCATGTGCACCGGCGCCGCTCACTGGCACTGGGGGAGCCGTGGCAGTGCGGAGGCGGCCGCTCAGTTGGGCCGCAGCCTTCCTGCCATTAAACTCTCACCCGGCCTTGCCCGGGTCCACGCGGCCGGCTGCCATGCCAGCTGACCCTGCCCCGCTGGGCCTGTGGGGGCCGCAGTTCCAGCGGCTGGGAACGGCCGGTGTCTTCCTCCACGAGGGCTCGCCTGTTGTCCTTGAAGTGGGGCCAGGAGGACACATCTGTGAGCGGCCAAGCCCCACCAGCTCTCGGAGCTGGGCCATCCACCAGCCGCGCCAGGGTTTGCAATTTCAGGGCAGAGACATCTTTGCTATCTCTCATCCTGTTTTCTAAGTATAGGCCCCTGTTTTCCAGAGGAGGCATCAAAGGCTCAGGGCAGGGTCACTGGCTCCTGGCCTGTTAGGGGGCACGCATCAATTTTTTAAAAAGCGGTCGCTCTGAACCTGGCATCATGAGAAGAGGCAGAATGACTCGGTGGGGAAAGTCGGTCAGGCTGGGGTTTGCCTCCTACCTCCAGACCTGCCAGCCAGACTCTTCCAGTCCCCTTAAGAGGCCAGATGATCTCCGACATCCAGGCTTTCTTTCATTTCTTGCTCTTTATGCTCTTTTTCCTTTTCCTTCCCTTTCTCCCTCCCCCTGTTCCTTTCTTGCCAGGAGGTGCTTACGCATCTAACCACAATGCATTCATCCTCCCACCCCCGTTCACTCAGCTTCTCATCCTCCCTCTTCCCATTGTTCCATCCCTCCTCCCTCCTTCCAACAAATATTTACTAAGTGCATCCTCCGGACTGGATACAGGACTCGCTTTGGTGAGCAAAACCGTGACCTCCTTGCTGTGTGGCAGCTCTCAGCAGAGTGGAAGAGAGGGATGTTAATCAGGTATCACAAGGCAGGCATCACAAGTATCACCCCATGGTGACAAGCCCTCCAAAGGAGAAGTTCTGGACAGGCCTGTTGTAGTGGTGTCTAACAAAGGAACTCAACCCGGCCTCTGGATTGGAGAACAAGCAAGAAAGACCCAGCAGGTGTTCTAGGCAGAAGGAGCAGCACGTGCAAAGGCCCTGGGGTCCATTCCAGGAATGTTAGGAAGCTGCTGCTGTCAGTACAGCTCACACAGGAAAAGCTCACCTCTGCGGGCACTGACTCCTCCACGCCAGTTTCACATCTAATCTAAACATTTTACTCCCGTGTTCTTTTTTCAAAAATCTGTAAATATGCGTGCCCTGGGACTCAGTTTCCCTCCCATGGCCCCCTCGTGAATGTGTTATGTGTATGGATCATACTTTAGACCTTCCTGGAGAGGACACGGTGACCCCCTCATCCTGGTGCGTGAATTCATGCGCTGGATTGAAGTTGCACTGTCTCTTGGTACCCTGTGTGCTCACGGGACAGCGGGGTGGGGGGGCGTCTCTCGTCAACACGGCATCCTCAGACTTCTGTGCGAGGGCGGGCCATAGAAGGAGACTGGCAGTGATTACTGGCTGAGTGAGTGATTTGGAGACTGTGTCTGCACTTGTCTGTGTCTCCTGTTTAGTCTGTGAAAGGGAAGTCACTATTCCATCTCTGAAGGCACAAAGGTGAGAGAAACAGGAACCCAAGGGCCTGGGGGCCTGCCTGGCAGGTGGTGAGCTCCAGCGCCCCTTCTCCCAGGGGCTGGGCTCAAAGGCAGGAGGTTCTGGTGCTGCGGGCTCGGGCGGCTGCCTTGGGGTATAGGGAGTCACGTGTTGGGGAGGGGGTTCGGGTTAGGGTCAGGGCCTTCCCTGGTGTTTGGCAGGACAGGAAGACCAGCCTGGCCAAAGCTTCCTGGCTGGGCTGTGGGGCAGGAGAACGTGTCCCCAAGTAGGTCTGCTCGGCACAGGAAGAGGGCCCTGGAACTAGGTCGGGGCCTGGATTCTCCAAGTTTGGCAAGAGGGAGCCATCTCGGGTTAACGAGGGGGAGCAACTGGACCCGCCAGGAGAGGAGACCCCCATTTCTTAGCTCCTCAGAGAACCTGGCCACGGCGTGTGGGTGCGAATGCACGTGGGCAGAAATGTGAGTCTGTGTGCGAGTGGGTGTGTGCGGGGTAAGTGGGTGTGAATGTGACTGTGTGTGCAAGTGTGGGTGTGCGAACGTGTGCGTGTGGAGGCTGTACGTGTGTGTGAGGCGCTGCAGCGTGAATGGGTGTGCGAACGGGTGTGTGTGCAGGAATATGTGCGTCGAGTGCACTGCGCAGCTGCACAGGCCCTGGGTCTGTTCTGCACTTAAGTGGCTCTAGGGCCCCTGAGCAGCCTGCTGCTGGCCCGTCTCCCAGGTGACCGAGCTGAGGCTCCCGATGAAGGACAGCACGGTCACAGGCGAGGCGTCTGAGCGCAGCTGCCTCGATGCCCACGAGGAGGGAGGAGGCGTGCGGGTAGGAGGTGGGTGGAAGGGGTCTCGGCGGGTGCAGTGACGCCAGGCGCGTGGGTCATCCCGGGGCCGGCTTGGCCTGTGTGCCCAGATCCGTCCTTGTCACTCGCCGTTTCGTGTGCTTTTGGGTCACCGGGATGCCGACTTCCACCTGAGCCCAGGGACACTGCTCGAGCCCTCACTGGGCCAGGCCCTGGGCCAGACTCGGATGGTGGCACCATCTTTAAGCTGTCAGCTGAGCGCGGCAGAGGGCACAGCACGCTGGCCTTTTAAAAGCTTCAAGGGAGAACTTCCACACAGACGCAGACACGGTCATGCGCGCTTGACGGGTGTCTCTGTTTGCACCCCCTTTGGAGACACAGAGCACTCACTGCTCCAGGGGCTCCTGCAGGACCTCCCAGGTCTGCCTCCCCCCAAGAACACCGGGGGCACGAGTCTTTTTGGAAAGCACTTGCAACTTCATAATTCTCTGTTCATGCTTACGGGAGGGTGGGGGGCTGGGGACCCCAGTGGTTGAGCCCTGGGAGGCCCAAGCAGGGGCCCCAGTGACGAGGCAGGTGACCAGGCCGGCCCTGGCGCTTTGGGGGTGACACCACATGATGTGTCCTGGTTCCTAACAGAGTTGAGGGCACAGCCTCTGCCCCCCACTGTCTCTTCAGAACCCCCAGCTCCAGCCAGCGCCCACCCCACACACAGGGTCACCACTTGCTGACGGCGGCCCCCGAGCCAGGAGCGTGCTCCCTCTGCGCCCCATTTCTCTCTCAAACGGGGACGATCACAGCCCCTGCCTTGTGGGTTTGCTGAGAGGATGGAGTGAGCAGATTAAGTCAGTTAATATTTGCACAGAGGCCAGACACGTCTGTCTGACACGTAGTAAGTGCCTATATAAAAGTTAAATAAAACAACCTCGGGCTGATGGGAACCTTAGCTGATGGGAATAGGCTAGAAAACACAGGTGCTTTCACAGCGGCGCATGAGAATCTTGAGGAGGGGGCAGAGACTTTTCTGATCACCGTATAAAGTGGGCAGTGACTGCAGGAGGCGAGGGCCTCTGGGGCCTCTCGGAGGGAGGGGGCTTTGTTCTCCTTTGCAGGAGCAACCCACAGGGGTGCCCAACAAATGCCAAATGCTTGACTGATTTCCTGGCTGGCAGGAAGAGGGGCACTTGGCTCCATCAACTTCCATTTTGCTCACCAACCTGCAGCCCCGGGGACTTGGGCCGTGGAGAAGCAAGGCCCAGGTGCTGTATAAAATACACACCCGGTCTCCTGGCCCGGCACGTCGTCCATCACCTCCCACCTTCTCCGAAAATGGGAGGCATTTCCCCACCACTCGGCCTGAATTCAAGCCTTGAAACCACATCCCTGCAAGTGGCACACGCCTACTTCACAGGCGTGGCCCGAGGGTGGCCGGGCTGAGCCCCCATCACAGCCCAGTGCCTGCGACCCCACAGGAGGCTCCTTGCTCCTCGTTTGGGTCACACTGGCCAGGCCAAGGGCTCCGGGGTGACCCCGGAGGAACTTGTGCATCTGAGTGTGAGAGACCGGCAGGCCCCATGCACTTCCTGGACCTCTGCTTTCCTTCTCTGCAAAATGGGCACAACCACCACTATGAAAATGGACGAGGCACCACTGTGTGTGTGTGTGTGTGTTGGGGGGGACTAGACACCTTAGTTCAAACCGTGGTTCCACCATGGGATACTGGGAAAAATGACTTATCTGTGCCTCAGTTTACCCACCTGTAACAGGGATCACAAGAGTTCCCGCCTCATCTGGTGACTGGGGGATTAAATGGGTTCCTGTTGTGAAGCATTTGGCCTACTCCTCACCACTGCAGGCTATTACCACTGCTAATCATCTTGCATGTTCAGTGTCAACACGTGCTGCATCAATTATTAACTCCAGGGCTGGACACGGAAGTCAAGAGCTGGAGTCGGAGTCTCAGCAGCATCACTCGGCTGCTGTGTGATTCCGCGTCAGTTACACCCTCTCTGTGCCTTGTCTTTAAAGTGAGGCCCGTAACACTACCTGCCTCCATTGGGAACTTCAAAGGGGTCAACCCACGTGAAGTGTTAAGTAGCGTTGCTACTATGTTAAAAACATTATATACTTAACATTAACCTTATTAATATTCATTTTTAATTAATTTATTAATTAATCTATTTTTCTTACAATGTTTGCTTTCTTTTCTTGGTGTAGTCTCCGTGGCCAACTCACCCGTGCACCGTCACCACAGTCCCCTGTGCTCTGCCCATCCCCGCCCTGACCCCAGCCCCTCCTCGTCCCTCCCTAGTGTCTCTGCTTGTAGCTGTCTGCACACTTGTTTTGCTTAGTTGCAAACCTTAATATTCCAGTGGAGGGGAGGTAAGGAAATGAGCATTTACCGAGCACCCACTACATACTCGTCCTTGACATAGTCGTCTGGAGAGGGTATTCCAAGGTAGGCACTAGGTTTGGGGTTTGGTAGAGGAGGGAAGGAAGATTAGGGAGTGACCTGCTTGTCCAAGATCCTAGTGGGGGTGAGAAGCAACCGGACCCCATGTGTGAATTTTAAGGCAGGAAGACCCCCTCTGGACGGCCTCCGAGCGCCGGTCACTCTCCACCCCATGGCAACCCTGGTGGAGGCGTTATTGTGCCGCTGTAAGGCCTGAACCTCAGAGCGGGGTTACCTGCATGCCTGCGGCTTTGAAGTGCCAGAGTGGAGTCAAAGTCAGCTGTTTCCAAATTCTGCGTATGCAGCAAACATGGCCGCATGGGAAGAAGTGGACAGAATCCCCCCCACCCACCGGGCGGGCAGGGGAGTGGGGTCAAGCTGTGCTTTGACTGCTTCTGAGTCCTGGGCCCCCCAGGCTGCACCCCGGGCTCCCAGGGCGGAGAGACATACTCACAGAGACAAGGACACCCGACACCCAAAGGAGTCATTGTTACCCAGAAATCTTTATTACAAAAATATTTTGCAAGCCAAAAAGTTTAAGTTGCAACTATATACAAAATGGGGCCTGTTTCCTTCCCAGCAGTCCTAAAATAAACTCCCGAAACCACGTTCCTTCCACTCTGTTGATTCGACCTCTTCCTTTTCCCGGGCTTCGATACACAAGGTATGGGAATCTCCAGGCTGCCAGGCTGGAGCTAAAGCTACAAGACTTCCTTGGCCTCAATCCCTCTTTCCCCTTCCAAAATTTGCAGTGAAATAAAATTAAAGTGGCACCAAGAAAACATTCTTTTAGAATTCCATGTGTGTGCACGCATGTGTGTGTGTGTATGTGTGTGTGCTCGCTCTGGGCAGAAAAGAGGGAGATTCAAGTTTACAAGCCAACCTTCGGAATTTGGAAGCAGCCCGAGCCAGGTGGCCGGGCCACTGTGCTCCCAGATGCCACCGAGAAACTGGCTGGTCGGCCAGAGCTCCCCACATGGCCCGCTGGCTCAGCGGGTTCCTGGATGCCATCACGGCAGGCCCCAGAGCACTGTGCCCGGGGGGCTGGGTCTGTGCTGAGCTCCTGAAGCTCAGCGGTGGGATCCGCTGATGGTGGGGAAGACGCGGCTTCTGCTCCGACCGCCTGAGCCAGGAACGCGGGGCCGATAAATGGGCCAACCCGGGGGGCCGTGAAGAAGAGCATCTCAACGCTACGTTTTGGTGATTACACGTGAAGGCCAATAACAGGACTTGCAATATCTGCTTGACCTGGGCCTGGGCGGCCTCCACACTGAACAGGAAGGGCAGGGCCCGAGAGCAAGCGGTCAGCGCCGCTGCCCAGTCTTCCGGGCCTGGAGACAGGAGGCAGGTCAGTCCTGGCTCCTCTGCCGCCCTGTCCTCCTGGTGGTC
Organism: Galemys pyrenaicus; assembly: GCA_019455555.1. Taxonomy (NCBI): domain Eukaryota; kingdom Metazoa; phylum Chordata; class Mammalia; order Eulipotyphla; family Talpidae; genus Galemys; species Galemys pyrenaicus. The sequence goes on from JAGFMF010011769.1 coordinate 9,156,485, forward strand.
TTATTCCAGCTTGATCCTGATTGGGTTTGAGGGCAGAGGGAAGACCCCCTGTAGGGATCAGTTCTGAGAAGCTGGCGGGGGAGGGTCACTGGGCAGGGGATCGCCAGGTGCAGCTTCTTGACTCTGCACGGCCCTAAAGTGCTGAGAGTTTGGGGGGTGCATTCCTGCGCCCCTCCTTCCAGGAGTACAGACGGAGGCATCAGGTCTCGACAAGGCTACTGCGGAGGAGGCAGCCTAGAGAAGCACTGGGCAAGCCAGGACTGACCGCGTGGGTGACGGAAGGCAGTGGTCCCGGCCACGCGCTCGGCCGCCAGCAAGGCCGGTTTCGTCCTGGAGAGAAGGCGAGGCCTCTCCACGGAGCGGCCCCGCGCGCGTCTTCTTCCCCATGCTCGGGGCTCTGGGACCCGGAGGAGCTCAGTTTCTGCGACGAGAAAGCCCCTCCATGGCAACCAGCTCTTAAACCTCAGACAGCACAAGACCCAACCATGGGTTTCAACACATGACAAAGAGCCGAGATAACGTTGCTGTTGTTTTAAGAAAAAAACAAAAAAAAAAACCCAAAAAACAAAAAACCAAACGAAACACCACAGATCAAATTTTCTAACACCTCAGTTTCAAGATTGCACGTTTCACATTTCTCAATAATTTACAGCGTCCGCAGCGGGATGTTGCTGAGTTAGTGCTGGCTGGGGGAAGCAAGCTTGGGGCCGAGGAGGTGGGGCCACATGGGACGACACAGTCGGGATGACGGGTCCTCGAGGAGCGGGGGCCACGAGGACGACGCGGGTCCGCGGTGGGGGGGGCGGCTCCCCAAGGGTCCTCTCGTACCCGGGGCAGGTGGCGCCTCAGTCCAGAGAAGGGGAGGCCAGGACCGTTGGCAGCAACCACGCCGGGTCTCGGGATGCAGGTCCCCGAGTCTGCCCAGCTTCCCCAAGGAGGGGGCGGCTCGTTCTCAAGGAAAACCTTCCCCAAAGCCCCATTCAGGTGGTGGGGGGTATGTGGGGAGCAGATGGGCTTTCTGTCTCCTCACCCTGGAAGATCAGACTGCAGAGAGTGTCAAGGAGGCAGGCAAGGGTCTCGGAGACTATGACCAAGACAGACCCACGGTTGGTGGAGAGAGGCATGAGTTCTTGGACCCCCAGTGGCGACTGGGCCACCTCCCGGGTTCCCTGGCTGGTTTGGCAGAATCAGCCTCCCTGTCTAGCAACACCGGGGGTGTGGCCGCCCTGGACACGGTGCACGCCGAGGGCTGGGGAGCCAAGCGCCACCCTCGCCCTTGGGCTCCAGGGCCCGTGCCACCCCGACCCTCCAGGAGCTGGGCTGGCATCCTCAGCATGGGCGCCCCGTGTGGGACAGGGAGGCTCGCGGGAGCAGACCCTGGAGCTGGCGCCGGTCGCTGTCACTTCCGCTGGACCTGAACGCTGGCGTACTCCGAGTAGGACGGCTCGGGCTTGGGGGCCGGCTGCTTGTGGCCCCGGTTGAGGTGCACCATGTCCAGGTCGGCGTAGGTGAGCGTGTCCTCGGCCGCGGGCGGGGGCCCGGTCTGGATGCTGGCGTACTCCGTGTGGTTGTTGGGGTCGGCGGCCAGGGGCGCGGCCTTCTTCCCCTTGGGCAGGTTCAGGTCTGCGTACGTGATGTCGTTGTTGATGTCGTTGGTTTCCTGGATCTGAACAAGACGGGGAGGTCATTCTGGAGCTGCCGGCCACTCACTACCTGGCGTGTCCGCCTCTGGCTCTTGTAAAGCCGGAGTGGCCGCCTCGCCGTCCTGCTTCAAGGTCACCTCCTCCCACAGCTCTGTCTGGCCGGGCCCACGCTCTGCCCTCGGCCTACAGTGCCCGCCCCTCCTCCGTGCAGCGAAGCCCAACGTACATGCACATCTCAGCGCAAGCCCAGCTCCATCCTAAGACCTGCCCTTTGCGTCCCGGGCCATGTTTTCCCATGAAAGCACTGGCCACTGTGGGCCGTGTCTGTTGTGGGTTCTGAGCGAACGCCAATCCCCCAGAGGGTGGGCCCAGTCATCATTTACTAATTTACTCAACAAATATTCACACAGCATTTGTTATGATGCGGAAACCATGGCTGGGGCCTCCCTGGTGGTGCAAGGGGTTCAGCACCGCACTATAAAGCATCCACAGCCACTGCAGCACGAGTTCGATCCCCGGCCACGGAGGGGACCCACAGGGCATAGCGGACCTCTCCTGCCTCACCCGCTGCTCCCCTCTGCAGTGTGTTTCAGTCCATCTGCCTGTTCTGCTCCCTGCTATGTCTCTGGTGAGTCTTCTCACCTTCTGCGACCCTGGCCTGTACCCCAGCTCTTGTATGCATAAATAAATAAAATCTTAAAAAAAATAACCATGATCTTAAACATCTTTAAAAAAAAGGGGGAAGGTAGGAAGGAAGGAGGGAGGGAGGGAAGGAAGGGAAGGCAGGCAGGCCCAGGAGCCCGACTGATACTGAGTAAGTGAAGGAATGAACGGGCCAGTCACCGAGGGCCGGATGGAGACAACAACTTCAGCCTCACTCAGGGAGAACCAGGCTGACAGCTGGGCTGTGGGAGGAGGGGAGGGCCCTGCGGCCCAAAGGCCAGAGTTCAAATCCTCCTCTGTCCTCTGTCGCTGAGGACTACGGGCAATTCACATGGCCTCCTGGGCCTCGGCTCCCCACTCACGAGGTAGGGCACAGCTGCACCTGTCACGAGCTGCCGCAGGATCAGATAAGACCATCCAGGTAAGGCCTCAGCAGGGGCCCTGGCATGCGGCGAGGGTCCAGTAGGTGCCCACGGTCACGCCACCTGGCCCGGGGAGACTCCCCGTGCTAACCTGATCTCACGAGGGCCACCCTAAGACGGAATGACGCGGTTGGTGGCCTCTGCGCCTGGCACGGATGCCGTGGACAGGGAGGGCAGCAGCTACAGACAGCCACGGCCACAGGGCACCGGCACCACTGACGAGCTCAGTCCCCACGGCGACGGGCACCTGCACCCACAGCCCTGCTCGGGGAGAGCTATGTACCCCAAATTAGAGAGGAAAACACTGAGACCAGTCAAAGTCACAGGGCTGAGGGACCAGGGCAGGGGGCTCTGGGCTGTGGTCTGTCCCTGTCTCTGCCCCGAACCCGCCGGCGCACCCACTCTCTGTGACACCCACAGCAACAGCATCAAATCCCCTCCCGGCCAGGGCTGGGCCTGGCCCTGGGAGCCCAGAGGCAGGTGGGAAGCCCCACAGAGGCGGTGGCGGCCCCCTGCTCACCGCCCGGGGCCAGGCACACCTTAGGTGGCCAGCAAGTCTTGGCAGACTCTGCATTTTTACAGGCTTCAGTTATCCATTTCCCTTAAAGGGTCGGGAAAGCAGTCCAGAGAGAAGATGACTGGGGAAGGGCCCCCCCCCCCCCCCCCCCCCCCCCCCCCCGCANAGTTATCCATTTCCCTTAAAGGGTCGGGAAAGCAGTCCAGAGAGAAGATGACTGGGGAAGGGCCCCCCCCCCCCGCCCCGTCTCACGATCGGAAATTGTCTTGTTTTGTAATTACCGCCGAGCTGGGGCTCAGGGCTGCGGGGCCGAGCCGGTCAAAGCGGCAGGTCAGAGCTGTGAACACCAGCCTTCTACCAGCCCCGAGCTTTCAACAGACGACAGCGAGGATGACAGGCGCCAGGGAAATGTCAAGGGCAGCGGTGCCCTCTGTGCAGGGCTCGGGCCCGGCCTGTCTCCTTACAAGAGGCGAGGAGGCCTCTGCCTCTGAGGTCTGCGGGCGTCAGTGGATGAGGAGCGGGGCTGGCTTTCTGGGGAGCCGACCCTGCTCCCAGCGAACCCCAGCAGCCCCGAGGAGACACTGCAGCTGGGGGCGCGTGCCCTGGCGGGAGGTAACTAGGGTCTTTCCATCTGCAACCACAAGAGGTTCTGGCAGGCCCGAGCTGCTCTGCGGGACAGGGACCGGCTGAAGGGGGCCCTGGGAGCAAGCATCCTGTGGAGGGGCCGGCCTGGCCCAAAGACAGGCCCCCACAGCAGGCTGACCCCAGAGGCATCATTTACACAAAGCACCCTGTCACTGGGCCCCACCCCCGCACCAAGTAGGAGGCCAGGACAGACTGGGACAGCCTGGAGGGAGGAGGGACGGCAGAGCCAAGGGAGAAGAAAGGCTCCTGCAACCCCTACCCTCCCGCCCCAGGGAGAGATCTTAATTTAGAACAGGATCCGCAGCTCCTCTGATGCAAAGGAATCACACCACCCAGCTTCCCTTCCCGGGAAGGGCACCATCGCGCCAAGGGCTGTACCTGGGTTATTTCTCTGGCGTTCTTCTCCGGCTCATGTAACCTAAAAAGGAAGGAGACAGCGATAAAAATACCCTCGCTATCCCAGTGCCCCGCTGATAAGAACAACATTCGGGACCCACTGCCCATGGGTGGGGGACACAATGCACGGGCCCACTAAAAAGGAATTTCAAGCCTCGCACTAGGGTTTCCTTTCCCCACGCTACTGGCAGCTTTGAACAGGGGATGGCAGGGGAGCAGCGTTCATCGCATTGCTGGGGGGAGCAGCAAACTGGTGGATCCTTGTTGGAAGCAGCTGGGTAAAATCGAGAGCTTGGAAGGTGTCCTCATCTTTGCGCTCGTAACTGCGCGTCTTTCTTTTTTTTTAAATTCAAAATATAGAAACGCTTCCTACACAAAAGCATTTGTCACAGGGCGGGGTGGGGAGGGCAGTTTACATCTTCAGGCACTGCCAGTGGGGACTGGTTAAGGCAATTAGAGAGACTTGTGGATAAAGATTTAAAAGGTTTATGGTGAGGGTTTTTTTTTTAATCACCAATGATTACATTAAAATGATAAATGAAAAAGCAAGACTCTCTGTGGAATGATCTCAATTATGAAAAATGTGTGGGTAACGATGAAAGGGAGCGGTCCAGTGCTGTACGCAGGGGTCTTCGGGTGGCGTTTTTTCCTGCTTTACAGTTTCCCACGTTCCGTATCACGCACATCTAGGTGTTATTTAAGAAAGAGCAGAACGGGCCAAGCCTCTTGGTTAATCAAAGGAGCTATTCATGCACTTGATTCTGTAATTGGAGGCCATGGCTCAGCTGGGTGGGGAAGGGAGGGGGGAATGGGGGGGGTCATGGTCAAGGTGGGAGCCAGCCAGAGGCCGGTTCGGGAGTTGTGTAAATTCTCAAGCCGGCAACTGGGGGGATGGGAGCTGGATAATGTCAGAGGTGAGCAATGGGCTTGGCAGCAGGGTTATTAATGGATTTGGCACGAGTGCTTGGCTCAGAAAGCCGTTCTGGGGCACGAAGGCCCCACGTGGCCAGAGACACGACCCTCCAGGAGCAGGGCCACTGTCTGGTAAGGAAAATCATGCAGCTCTATCCACACCCCACCGATTTCCAAGCCTCTAGGGGCTCCCCCTGCCTCTGGCTCAAGTCCAAGGGCTGGTAAGCTCATGAGGTCCAGTCCCTGCCCACGCCCCAGGCCCACCGCCCACTGAGGCACCCTCAGCTCACCAAGCTGTGTCAGTCACAGCCTCGAGCGACCCCCTCAGCTACCTCTCTCCTGGCCAACCTTCGAGGACCTTGAAGGACAAGACTGTGGTGTCGAGACTAAGGTGTTGCCTCAACAGGGCTGCGTCTCGGTGCCTATTTGCAGCCTTCTTACATGTTTTCCCATCTGGCTTATGTGTGTCTGTCTGTCTGTGTGCCATGCTTCCTTTCCACTTGGGTACAGGAGCTCAAAAGTGACATGGGATGAAGGCTGTCGGCTGCCCCAGGGCTTTTGCACAACCAGCTCCCGCGCCTCTTCATCTGCTTCATGCCTCTCCTCTCAGATCCTGTTTTAAACGGTCCTTTCTCAGGAAAATCTCCACTGAACCTGCAGACTCATCCTCAGAAGCCCGGGCTCACCTGCATCCGTGGATGCGGCCAGCTGGAAACAACGCTCCATTACCCCTGCCTGGCTCTCCCTGGTCTCTGCTGTTCGGTAAGTGGCACCGCCGCCCCCCCCCACCCTGTGCCTGGCTAATCTTCCCTTCTTTCTTTCTAATCCGCGTCTAATCCACTACAAGCCTTGTTGACGCTGCCTCCAGAACGTCTATCAAACCACCACTTCATCGTCTTCAGCATCCTAGACCCCCAGCTACCTGAGGAGTCGCCTCCCCGCGGTCCCTGCTTCAGCTCCTGCCCCTCCGCGCGGCACGCTCCACCTGTAAAATCGCCGAGACGGAGTGACAGCACATCGCTTTTCTGCTCAGAGCGCGCCACACCTTCCCGCCACACCGTGAAATCCCTGTGCGCAGCCTCGCCCGCGAGCCCACGTCACCTGCGCCACGGAGAGCATCACTCTTCCATCCTTCCCCTCCTCGCTCCAGCTGCCCCGCGCCCCTCCCGCCCCGGGGCCCAGGAACACGTCCAGGGGCTGCTGCCTGGGGTCTTGGCACCGGCCATTCCCTCTGCCTGGGCTGCTCTTGCCGCGGAGATTCCTGCAGCTGGAGCCCGCCCGACTCGGCTACCTCCTCGGATAAGCCCTCCAGACTGGCCGCCCCCACCTCCCCGCTCTGCTCCCTGTCCAGCTGTATTTTATTTCGTTAGCACCTGTATCACCTTGTGCATTACCCTCCTGGGCTCTTTGGCTACCGGTCTCCCAAAGGATCCTGAGACCCACATGGGCGAAACCACCCCACCTCCTTCCCCACGGCAGCCCCAACACCTCGTCAGGGGCTGGCACCGCGCTCGTACCCAAAAAACCCTGCAGAATGAGTGAGTGAGTGAGTGAATGAATGGATGGGTGGGTGGGTATGTCTCCCTCCAGCCCGACAGGCCATGAGACAGGGTGTCTTTCTGCTCCCCTTTGTAACAACTCTGCAGCCCAGCCTGAGCTGTACTCAATCCGGTGAATAAATGAAAGAATCAGGGAAGCCCTAAATATTCTAAGAATAAACGCAGCCACTATCTGACAACTGAGCAAATGGCAGACTGAATGAACCCCAGTGCCCAATTAAGGGAGCAGAGACACATTTCTCTCCCGTCTGAGCTGGGAAGATTACAGACAATGTTCTGCATGTTCGCTCCTAGCCCAGGGAGTTGGAAACAGCCGGTCTGTCCACCAGCCCTGCAGCCTGAAGGGCCCTTTGAGCTCAAAGCCACATCCCCCGCGACACCCTCCCCGGGGGCTGGCTGTTACCCGCTGTCCTCAGGACTGTCTGATCCCAGCCAGCGACTGAAGCCGCAGCTCTCGGGAAACCACCATCCGCGCACTAGCTATTGCTCTGGTTTAGGGAGATGAAAGGGAGCAAGTAATCTCAGGCTCCCTTGGTAGGCTCACGTAGGAAAAATGAAAAACAGAAACGCTTGCCTTCTCTGGGGAAGGAGAGAGAGGCAGCGAGAGGCGTCAGAGCCGCTGAAGCGTCAGTGGGCATCAAAAGTGTGGGGGGGAGTCCCAGCCAGCACAGCTTGGGGGCCCCTGCGGGGAGGAGGAGGGTCACGAATTCCCTAAGCCTCAGTTTCCACCACCACTCATAGGGACAGCAGTAACTTCCCAGAACAGGCTTCTCAGAGTCTGGCTCGGAAACCACACGGCCTCAGCAGCACCTGAGAACTTGCTAAAAATACCGGTTCTGCCCCAGAAACCCTGGGGTGGGGCCCGGTAATCTGTGTTTTAATAAGCCCTCAGGGGATTCTGTCTGCTACACATTCAAATTTGAGAGCCGCTCCGTGAGAATGGGACAGCAGTAAATCACAGGGTTTCCGCTGTAATTAAAATCATGAAGGGCTCAGGTAGTAAGAGCACAGATCAGCTCCTGGAATACAAGGACGACACACGCTAGCTGCTGAAGCTGCTCTCGTCGTGACTATCGACACTGCCCTTTTCTCCAGGAACTTATTGTCTAACTGGGGAGAGAAGACAAGCAAAAGTAATGACAACAATAAAAGCGGAACGAGAGCGATCCTTCTGTGTTTTGGGTGAAGCCACGGAGCGTGAGGATGTTTGGGGCTGGTGGACTGTCCGGAACGGCGTTCATTCCTCCGCTCCGTCACGCATTCACTCAACGACCCTCTCGGAGCGCCTGCTCCCTTTCAGTCTAGCAGCTGTTAGCAGTGAGCATGTGGGGAGGCCCCACCCTCCAGAGGGATGGGTATCGTGCCGGGGCAGGTGTAGACACCTTGAGCACATTGGGCTGTCACTGCAGGAAGACATTGTCCCTGGAGGGGGCACTGTCCTCGCTGGGCCCAGGAGGAGGAGCAGGAGGGAGGGAGGGACAAGGACGGGCACCCATTCTAGCTTCAGCGCCGCACAACTCCAGGGGTGCTGTTTATCAGGGCAGCTGTGACTGTCGCCCCCAGAGCTGTGATACCCCGGGTGGTACGTGGGCAGGGTGGGGGGCACATCTCAGGGAGCGGTCCATGCGAAGGGCCAGGAGCACAGTGGGGGTGCCGTGGGGAGGGGTGCGGGGTGCAGCATGAGCTCAGACGCGGGGGCTGCGGAGCGGCCAGTGGTGAGACAGTCCATGTCAGCGGGACTGGACCCCAGGGGCTCGCCATCGGTGGGCTCTGCGGACTATGCTGCGGGCCCCGGGGGGCCACTGAGGGGTCTCAGGCAGAAGGTGAAGCTGGGTCTTGCCACCGGGAGAGGGTGTACTTGTGCTGGAGCCCGGTCAGAGCAGGCACAGCCATGCGCAGGCAAGAGCCTACTCCCTGCTGGAGAGCGCCCGGCTGGGCAGGGGAGGCCGAGGCCAGGGGTCAGACCGCGCTCAGGCCCGGAAGCCATCTGTGGGGAGCCAGGCAGAAAGCCAGGCTTTCTCCCAAGGGTGCTGGGGACTCACGCTGCCAGGCAGAAAGGACCCATGCTTCTCAGGGGCCCCTGGGAGCAAGGGGGACGCTCCGGCCCTGTAATCAGTGCCCTGGACAAGGACACGGGACCCCACTGCACCCAGCACTGAGACTGCACAACCCGCCAGCAAGTCCTGACAGCGCTACCTCCAGATCATGCCCGTTCCCTCACCATCTCTTGCCAATGCCACCACCTGGGCCGGGCCACCTGGGGCACCACAGCAGCCTCACCCGGCCTCTCTGCCTCCGCCCTCACCTCCTCCCGCCTAAGCCCCACGCAGCAGGCAGGGAGATGGCGCTGAACAACAGTCCGAGCGCCTCCCTCCTCAGGGTCTCAGCTCCCGGGAGTGAAACCCCAGTCCTGTCGACTGCCACGGGCCCCGCCACTGGCCCCACTCCGGACCCTCAGTGCCCGCTTTGCGATTCCAAAATCACAAAACAAAAAACCGAAAGATGCGCAAAACCCGTCCAGTGGCAAAGCCTGACCTGAGCCGACAGCCCCTCTACGGCTTCTGCTTGTCGCCCTGAGCGTGAAGGTTCATGTGTCCACGCGGGGACATTCACGTGGCGGCCGGGGCACGGCCCTGCTCTGCTGGGGGCGGAGGGGCGGCCTCCTAAAAGCTGCAAGTCCAGACCAGCAACAGGCCTCACGGGTGCACGGACTGAGGGTGGACAGGCTCCCGGTCTCCCCCCGCCCCGGCCGCCTTCCTCGGCCCCAGCCACACCCCACCCAGCCCTGCTACGCCTGCTCCCTTGCCCCGGACACCCCGGCCCTGTCCCCCACTCCCTGGCTCAGGTGCCGGCTGACGCCCCCCAGAGGAGGCCCCTCCCCGAGACAGCTGTGCCACTGTGCCACGCCCTCGTGTCTGACTCGTCACGCTGCACACAGTCACGCCGCTCCGCCCTCGCCACCGGCTTCTCTCTCTGGCAGCCGGGCCCTCGGAGGCCTGGGCTGACGCTTGCTCGCCGCTGCATCCCGGCACCCAGAACAGCCGCACGTAGCAGGGACCGAGCAAGTGCCGCTGCGGACAGGAGTCCACACTCCAGGTGCCCCTGCGCTGTGCAGCCATCGCCCGAGCCTCTGACCAGGCCGGGGCTCGAGCGGCGGGCAGGACCCTTCTGTCCTCATCCGGCAATGCGGGGCCCCCTGCCGAGGAATTCCAGGAAGGAAGGAGCAAAGCACACAGCTTGGATCTGGGGATGGCACATGCAGGACGATTGGGGATTTCTGCCACCGTGCAAGTGGTATTTGGTGGGGGTCTCCCTGTCTGTGGCCAGCAGCGAAGAAATCAGTGCCTCCATGTGCAAGATGATGATTAGGGGCTTCCCTGGTGGTGCAAGGGGTTGAGCACAGTGCTGTGCTGTGGGGCTTCCGGAGCCTCTGTAGCGTGAGTTCGATCCCCAGCCAGGGAGGGGATCCACATGGCGCAGCAGACCTCTCCTGCCTCACTTGCTGCTCCCCTCAGCAGTGGATTTCAGTGGATCTGCCTGTTCTGCTCCCCACTCTGTTTTGGTGACTCCTCTTACGCCCTACATCTCTGGCCTGTACCCTAGTTCTTGCATGCATAAATAAATAAAATCTTTTTTAAAACAAAGACAATCATTAAAAGCAGGCCTGGCGCAGGGAGCGCACAAAGGAAGGAAGCAGAAAGGCAGACTGGCACGCGAGTGAGGGTCAGTGGGCGTGGGTTAGGCTTTGCGGTCTGGGGGGCTGTTAGACAACCAATCACAACTGCAGAAGCACCAGAGCCCAGAGAGGCACTTACCTTGTAGAAGAAGTGGAGCCCTTGGCTGAAACAAAAGAGGCAGAAGTCAGTCACTCAACCTAGCAAAACACCTTCTTGCACAGTTGTTTGGAGCAAAGGTTTGCCTTGGGCACATGGGGAGGAACTGGTGAAATCAGACTCTCCCAGCCAGAGGTGAGACCCCCGTGCCCAGCCCAGTGGGGTGGGCTCTGCCTCCAGGAAGGAAAACAGTGAGCTGGGCCCTTCTGTTTCCCCCTCTCTGGGGGCTGCAAAGCTCAGACTAGAGAGCAGCTTCCCAGAGAACCAGCTGCCTCCCCCTGCCTGGCCTCACCTGCTCACCACACACCTCAGCTGAGATGCTCCCCCAGCCGGGCCCCAGGCAGGCTCTCCCCTGAGGAAGATTCTAGCAGGGCCTCACGTCAAGGGGACACGGACCCCACTTGTGCCACCTACTCACTCGCTGTGTGACCCTGAGCGGGTCACGTCCCCCTTGGGGCTGGGAGCTCAGTTCTCACTTGCCGGGTGGGGCTGGACATGCATTTACTTTCAGGCTTTCCCAAAAAGGCTCTTGGGGAGAAAGAAAGGGTCCCTCTGGTTCAGAGATTTTTAAGCCTGTGATATGGGGCGCCCTGCAGAGAAGCTGCCAGGGCTCAGCCACCGCTGACTCCGTTTTGCTGTAACGTTGTGATTAAGAAGCGACACGCGCACTCCAGCACGCTCTGCACGGCGTTTCGACGGGCTGGAGGCCGAGCGCCGGGTGCGGGGATGCTGAGCTGGCAGGGGGCGCCGGGGCCCGCGCAGGCACCGGGCTCTAGCAGAGGGCACGTGCAGAAGGCTGCCGCTCTGTACCGAATGCCGCAGCGGAGGCCGCTAACTGCAGAGCTGGCAGCGAAACGTCTCAGGGTCCAGTGGCGGAGACACCGGCCACCCTCTCTGACTTCCCGCCCAGGAGGCTGATGATGCTCGGGGCACAGCTGGCCCGTGACAGCTGGCATCGGGGCGTGCAGCACTCGGGTGGAGGACGGGCAGCCCCCCAGCACCAGTGAGGGTGGAGGGGGTCAGCAGGTGGAGCATGCACAGATCTGGCCCCAAACGCGGCCCCTGCAGCCCCACTGCTCAGGTCTGAGTCCCGCCCCGTGGTGAGACCCTGAGCCGAATGTCTCGGTTTCCTCACCTGGAAGACAGGGCTAGTTCTACTTCCACGGCGGCCTGGTGGGAGTGGCGCGGGCACGCACAAGAGCTGCGGGAGTGCCAGTTGGCCCTGGACTGGAGGCCACGGCCCAGCGCGCCAGGCGGCCTCCGAGCCCCACCCCTCCTCCGAGCGCGGCTCACTGGTTCCGGAGCCAAAGGCACGAGCCCGGGTGCCGGGATGACCTCTCAAGGGGGCCTGGGTCCTGACAGGTGCCACGAACACGCCCCCTGATGGGCTGGCTTGTCACCGCGGGGCCATAGCTTGTCACCGCGGGGCCAGGACTCGGCTTCCCCACAGCAGGAGGAGCCCCTCCCTCCTGGGGCGGGGCGCTCCAGCGACTTTAGGGAAACTGCCGGGAGATCTCCGGGCACGGCCCCTGCAGCTTCCAGAGGGCAGCGTGAGGCACGGCTGGTCCAGCCGCCCAGCCCAGGAGCAGGGAGCTTGGGGGGCAGGTGCAGCAGGGACACACCGCTGCCCACCAGCTCAGCCTGGAGGTCCGGGCACGGGGGCACCGCTCTCTGCAGCTGTGCACCTCGTGGGGCACAACCAGCATTTTTAAGAGAATGCGGCACAGACTATGGCAAAACAAGAAAACACCAGAATTTCTGTTTCATGCACAGGGGTGCACACTGGGCTGAGACGTACCACGGTTTCTAGCCCCTGTCAGGAGCAAAGTTCCGGACACACTGGCTTAAGATCGTGGCTTCTGAGGGCGGGAAGGAAAGAGGAACGCTCATTATTTCACAAGAGCTATTTGTTTCGAGCTGCTCTCCGAGGGAAGCTGCTCTGACCATTCCCAGAGGCAGCGGAGGCCGGTGGAGGCCAAACAGCATAATCCAAGGGCCGGGGGCCTGGATCGTTGGACTCCAAAGTCGGAGGCCTCGTCAAGGAACAACCACATGCATGCACACACACACACATGCACACTACGCGCACACACACACACACATACACATGCACGCACATGCATGCACACGCACGCGCTCTGTGCACACACAAACAAGGGGACAATGCCCTGGTGCACCCCTTGCCGCGGTGAGCACCTTCCAGGGACATGACTCATGTTTCTGGGCTGGTGTCTGCTGGGCCCTTGCAGTGGGCTCGACCCTTTCCTAACACTTCACTCGCGGTCACCCACTTAGCCCCCAGCACCCACGGCGGTAGGTGGGCTGTCACCCTCACCCTTCACAGCCTCCCGCCGCGGGGCCGAGCGTCACCTGGACGGGGTGGAGGAGGGCACACGCTGCCTGGGGCCCTGGGCGGCAGTTTTCTCCCTGACACTAAAGAGTTGCTGAGTCCCTTTACCCACCGACGGCCCCTGCTCCCCACCTCGGCAGGTCCCAGGAGGGGGTGAGGCCGCGGGGGCAGGCGCTGCAGAGGGCTGCAGCCTGGGAGGTGCGTGTCAGCCATGGCTGCGGCCTGTGAGCTTCTGGTCACTGAGTCCCCTCGGCTGCAGGGAGGTCAAGGCCGTCCCGGGGCCTCTCCCGCTGGAGGGGACAGCCCAGAGGCAAACCCCTGAGGAAGAGGGGGGAGCGCACCCACCTTTTCTCTGCCGGATCCGGAGGAGGTAGAGGGCCGCGGTCAGCAGGGCCACCAGCAGGGCGCACACCACGCCCACGGCGATAAAGATGCTGTTCAAGTCCTGGGACTTGCCTGGGCCGCAGGGAGACAGGCTGCAGTTTGCAAGTGCGAGATGACAAGAAGGAAACCCGCGCTCCCTCCGCACCCCAGGCTGGAGCCCGCAACAGAACCTGCCAATGGGCCTCCTCAGATCTTTCGAGCCACGCGGGCACGTGGGCACCCCACCTGGGTCACCCATGGCAGTGAGGAGCCCCGCTGAGGTGCCGGGGGGATCCTGGCTGCAGGAGCTGGGCAGACATCTGGCTCCTGAGGAGCCCAAGCCTGCCCCCCACATCCGAGGGGACCACGGGGCAGCCACCCCAGTGGCACAGCCTATCTGAGACCCCAACTCTCAACTGGGGTGTTGCACGGCAGCTGGAGGGGCGCAAAGGGGAGGTGGCAGCCATGGCACTGGCTACAGGGCCCAAAGGCCTCAGCGGCTGCCCCAGATGTGGGCCTGGGATCTGGGTACAGGAGCTCCGGTTCCCGGACACCTGAAAGGGAGACACCTGGCCGGCCCCAGGGCACAGGCGGGGTCCGAGGGGCACAGAAACACGGGTCTGAATCAGTGCCCTGGGGTGTGACTGCAGCAGACCTCCCCCAACACGGGCTTCCCGAGTTACTGGTGTTAGTAACAGCACTGCCTGGACAGCCCTGAGGGCCAACACACCAACCAAGCACTCGACAACAACAACGCACTCGCTCTCCTTCTTCCTAAAGGCATTTCTGCAGAGCTCAGGAGGTGCAGGTCCCCAGGCCAGGATGCTCCACAGACGGCCTGGCCCCTCGCAGCTGGGACTTGAAGCTGCGGGGTCCCGAAGCTCATCTCCTTCAACACTGTCGTGAGCACGCAGACGGCACTGGCTAGTCCAAGGTCACCCAGCAGGTCTGGGGCCGGCCCAGAGTGGACACCGACATCCCCTGTCTCCCTGGGCAGAGTTCGCCCTACGAAAACCCGGTCTGGGTGATACAGAGCACGGCCTGGCAGGGCCCCCGGGCTTCTTGAGAGCTGCCCGCTGCCCTGAAGGATGCACAAACGAAAGACATGACCGCTATTCTTATCCACTTAAAGGGCGTGCTATGCTCCGGGCACAGCCGCGCTGACGACAGATGATGGGACAGTCCAGAGACACTGAAACTCCGAGGAGGGGCTGCCATTTTGCAGGAGAGAGATCCCTGACAACAGGTTGGAAGGGGTCAGACCTGACCCCTTTCACTCCCCCAGAGAGCTGGCCGCTGATCACTGCCTTAACTGGCGCACGCTGGGTCTGTGAATGCTCTTGAGAAACCCCGCAGAAGCAGCCGTTGGGGAACAGGAGGTCACAGTGGTGATTACAGCAGAGACAGCTGTGTCACCCCAAGTCCCTGCCCCAGCCCCTGTGGGGAGCTGGCCATGGCACCGGGGCTGGTGGAGGTTCAAGGAGGAGGGCGTGGCTGACGAGAATGGCGGAGGCAGTCACTGTGAGGTGCACACAGCACGGCAGGACCCACGGCAGGACAGCCCCCCACTCCCTGCCCTAAATACTCATGCGGAAAGACCTATGAAGTCCCAAGGCCCATCAGTGGTCACTCTTAAAATGTGGGAATTGGGGGAGGGGAGCTCACTTTAAGGTTCTGCTTTACTTATGGAGTTCTAGATTATTCTACAAGCACGGGTTACTACTTTTAACATTAAAAAAAGGTAAAATAAAAAAACTCAGGTCAGTTGGCAGGGAGGTCTCACCAGGGGTTTCTTCTGTGTCCCGCTTGCCTGGGTCAGCAGAGGCCTCCAGCGTGTGGTTCCTGGAGACCGCAGGCTGCCCGTCATGCTCCACCTGGCAGGTGAGCACCACGCTCCCCCTGTGGGCAGAGGAGTTCACCAGAAGCCCGCTCCGCCAGCTGAAGGTCCCATCCTTGTTCTCCGGGGGCGCTGAGGGATTTTCTGTTCGGGACACATTTCCGTTCTCCAGCCAGGTCAGCTGTAGGTTCCGGGGGAAGAAGTCCTTCACCTGGCAGGTCACATTCACCTGGTTCCCTGCCGCGGGATACTGGGAAATCTCCACGGTGGGCGGAACTGTAACAGCGCAGGGAGAGCCTGAGCTTAGGGCGCAGACAGACCCGCGGAGAGCCCGTCATTCCCCCCAACACAGCAGGGGGTCACCGGGACAGAGCTGGGCAGGCAGTGCCCCAACACGGAGGCTCTCTCTGCATCTGCGTATGTCACCGGGCACAGCGCCCGCACACAGTAGGTGCTCAGGGACAGAGGGCAGTGGAAGCGAGATCAAAGGCAGCTGTGGGGCGTCATCACTGGGGCAAATAAACACAGTGCCCGCCCCTCGGGAGGGGGTGGGGAGCTCAGGACAGGGCAGTTCTGGGTAAAGGCGGGAAACTGCCTGGCACGTGGGGTTCGCCCTGGCAGCTGCCGAGGAGACGAGGGAGTGACCGGCACGTGCAGGCCCGGGGATGGCCAGGATTGTGGACCTGCCCAGGACAGGTGCGCCCGGAGCAGACAGGGCAGCTGAGTCTCGGGGGCTGGCTGGGCAGGGTCCACACCTCGGATGGCCTCAGACAAGTTGGCTGTCCCGCGGAGAGGGCCGCCCTGCAGGGTGACGTGGGCCACCTCGCAGATGACCTGGGAGTGGACGTCCCCCGGCGCCAGCTGCACCGCGGCCGTGCTGGTCACGCGGTAGGAGACGGCCTCTCCGCTGGGCTCCACGGCGGTCCGGGCGGCGGGCAGCGCGTTCCCGTCTTTGAACCACGTCAGGCTGACGTCTCTGGGGGAGAAGCCGTGGGACTGGCAGCTGAAGGTCACCGTCTGCCCGGGCGTGGCCCTCTCCGGGGGTCCCGAGACCACAGGGCGAGAGGGTTTGGCTACGAAGGAGCGTGTGTGACAGTGAGCGGGAGGGAGTCACAGTGAGGACGAGGTGACGCTGTTTGTGGCTCACATGGCTGCTGTTTAGGCTCTAGCAGTGCCAGGGGTGCTCCCCCATCACTGGGGACCCCGGGTTCGCGGAGGAGCCCAGGCCCGGGGCAGACTCGGGGTGCAGGCCTGGCTCAGCATCCCCTCTGTCTCTACAGGCTCCCAGCAGTCTGGGGGCAGGACAGCATCAGCTCAGTGTCTCTCTGAGCTCTCCTGGTCTGGGCGCCTGTCCAAGCAGAGCAGCTTCACAGCGGTGCAGGGAGTGGGTACGGGGGCCCGTGGAGGCTGGGCCCAGGCTGCCAGCAAGGAGAGGGGGTCCGGGCACCCCCGCCCTCCTCTGTGAAATGGGGCTGCAGGCTCTCTCCCGGGTGCACGAGGGGAAGCAGGCCGTAGGGCACATTGCATAAAACAAGAAAACGAGACCATGATCAGACCCAACACCCCAGCTCTCCTCGCGGGTGGTGAGAGATTTACTGCAAAATTTTTGTTCTTTAAACACTTCCTCAAGTAGCTCTAATCTATGCCCATTTGATTTTGAAGGGGGGAACAGCGGGATCCTGAATCTGGGTTCTCCTCCTCGGGGTCAGTGTGGGGTTGGAGACAAGGACCCCCGAGCCCGAGGAGCCGGAGGGGGGTGTCTGTCATGGTCACTAAACAGACACAGACGCAGGCCTGGACAGCGCAGAAGCGCCGCCCGTCCTGAAAACACACGGACAGTGAGCCAGGCGGAGCTCTCAGGTCACAGAGCCTCCAAGCTGCCCATGACGCCCGCCACCTTCTGTAACAGACAAGACAGCAAATTCACAAATATTTGCCTTCGTAAACATTTAACTTGCTTCCTGAACTCAGCAAACATCGCAGGGCAGAGCTAGGAGGTGGCCGCAGAGTAAGTCATAAAAAGCCAAGAGCCCGGGTGGTCCCAGGGAGACACTGTGGTCAGCTGCCCCTCACCCAGCGCGTCCAGGGGGCCCACCCCAGCGGCCCCCCCAGGAGGCCCAAGCGCCCGTGTGTGGCCCAGGAGAAGAGGCACACTGGGACCCACATGGACCCACGCCTCACGCCAAGGGCACACAGCGGGACGGGCAGAGCCCGCATCTCCGCACGCAGGACGGGCCACGCAGGACAGGCCACTGCGCCTGTGCCCTGCATCCTTGAGCCTCGCTGTGTCTCTGTGCAGAGGTCAAAGCCCTCCCTGGCAGAGGAGGGAGGACTTGCGTCCAGCACGGGCCGGGCTGCAGCAGGTGCGTGGGGGCGGAGGGTGCAGGGGCTGGGCAGAAGCGGGCAGGGGAACACCCAGGAAAGTGGCAGGTCCTGCAGCTGCTCTGAAGAACACGACTGAGAAAAGGAAGAGAAACCCCAAGTGATTCTCTCTCCCTTTTTTAAATAATCCCCTCAGGAAATGAGCCTGGCAAATCTGCTTTCAACACACATACAAGACCACAGGTGCTTCCCTGCAGGTTTCTCGCCACAGAGAGGGAGAACAATTTGGAAGGAGGGAGACAGACTCCACCTGTGGCATTTGCTGAGTGGAGGCGAGGAGGGCCTGGAGCTGCACTGAGCATGGGGGGCGTTCCAGAGCCTCTGTAGGCAGAGTCTACGATGGGAAGGGTCCCCCAGCGTGAAGGTGGGGTCTGAGCAGGGGTCAGGGAGCGTCACTCAGGCCAAGCTGAGCTGGGGCGTGCAGGCCACTTCCCTTGTGCTTATTCCCTGGGCCCGCAATGGGCTACCAGGGGCACGTGCTACAGTGAAGCAGCATACCCCGAAAAGCCGCTAACAGGCCCGGTAGCACGCAAACCACTCAGCCAGAGCGGAAGAAGAAAACTCTCCTCGGTCACCTCGGAGAACTTCCTGGACAGGGAGACCCTGTGACCGGCATTCCCCGTGGCCGTTAAACATTCAGCTGCCCGGGCTGTGCCTGACGGCTAAATCAGAATTTCCAGGGCGGAGTCAGGCCCAGGGTCTTCTCCAGGTGCTTCACCTTCAAGGGATTCTCATGAGCAGCCAGAGCTGAAGGGCCATAGCCCCAGGCACAGGGAGGCCGCTGGGGGGGCGTCCTCTGCCCCAGGTAGCAGGGCACTTCAGTGTTTCCCATCCATCCCCGCAGCTGCTGCGAGGCCGGGGCGTCACTGACAGACGAGGACCCTGAGGTCGGAGGTCACGGAGCCGGGAAGTGGATGCGCTGGACCCGCGTCCAGCAAGTCCGGGCAGTCAGCTCAGCCCACGCTCTCAGCCTCTGCCGGCACCCAGTGAGGCTGCCGCAGCAGCTCAAGGCCTCCCAGGTGGACTTCCGGCTCTCAGCCCGGAGCGGCAGCGATGGCCACCAGCACTTCACAGGCGGGGAAACCGAGGACTTAGGGGAAATGAAACGTGCTCAGACACACGCCTGGGGGGGTCACCGCCACCTGGGGCATCTGCGCCCTGTGCCGGCCGCGGCGCTGGCCGCCTGCAGCACTCAGTGCAATGAGCCTCTCCCGTGGGTGAGGAAACTGAGGTCCAGAAACCAAGCTGAAGCACCCGATTTGTCACGGTCACTCTGCTGGGTGGGGCAGGGCCCCTCCGCCCACGCTCCGTGATGACCACCACGCTGTGGGGAGCGGACTGGGCCCGAGAGAACGAAGGCCACCTCCTCACCCCACTGAGTCCAGGGGAGCGCCCGCGGCCTCCCAGCCTCACGTCCATCGAGAGCAGGGACCCACTTTCACAACCCCACGCTGACCACCACTTCCCCTTTTCCTCCGAGGTTCTGGCTCCGGGAAACTAGGGGTCTCCAGGCCTGGGGACCCTGTGGTGATGAAGGCAGCCCCGCTGCTGCCCCACGCGGGCCCCTGCAGGAAACGCCTCCCTCCTCGGGCCAGTCTGCAGGGCCAGGGACGGGGCAGGGCCGTGGGGCTGCAAGGCCTCCCTCCCCATGCCACCCTGGAGTCAGGTCCCGAATCTAGAACAATTCTCTCATGCACCGAGCACGTGATCTTGGGCCTCTGACGTCCATCTGACCTTGGATCCCGTCTGGGCTGGACGGTGTAAAGGGCCTTCCTGGGCTGGCATTCCACGACCAGGACCCTCGGTCCCTGCAGAACCCCTGCCCTGGGCACCTTTATTCCCGAAATAGTCAACCCCTCTGTCACCCACCTGGGAACCCTTCCCTGAGCAAGGGACATTCTGAGATGCCCCCGCTCTGCCTGGGGCCTGCAGGGAGCACGTGAGTTGGTCCCTGAGTCACAGAGGTGTTCGCAGACATACCCACAGCAAACGCCCCACCTCTGTGTGTCTCCTGAACCAGGCGTTGGACTAAACAGTAATCTGTGCCTCCTAGGGGTTCCTCCTCGGGGTGACGTTCTGAAGGCTAAGTGAAAAGCACCTCCCTCCCTCTGCCCTGCACGACTTCTCCTCACCGGAAGGAAGAGAACGGAGCTCTGTGGAAGAAGGGCCTCCGCTTTGCCTGCTGCTGCCCCACGGCATCCAGAGCAGAGCCTGGCACACAGCAGGCGCTTGCTAAGTGCAGCGTGGAGGGCTCTCCCCACTGAGGGGCCCCTCCCTGCAGGCAGGGCTGAGATAGGCTCTCGTGCCTGGAGCCGAAAGGCTGGCTGGGACTGAGGCAAGAGCTGTGCGGCAGATGCCCGGGGCTGCCGCCACGTGGCCTGGAGAGTGGGGGCCTGAAGACCAGCACCCTGGCCACGCCCACTTCTTAGCTGCTCAGTAAACTGTAGTGACCTGCGGCCACACTCAGCAGGGCCCAACGTACTCACCACTCACGGTGACCTGCGTGCCTGGTCCCGACTTAAATTCCGTGTCATTTCCCCCCTTCTGGAACTTCACACAGTAGTAGACCCCGGCGTCTGCTGGGGTGATGTTACTGATGCGGATGGAAAAGTCCTTGTTGTCTCTGACTGTGGAGTCTGAGGTGCTGGTTACCCGGGGGAAGGGGCCGTCTCCTTTGAAACTGTAGACTAACTGCCGGCCTGGCCCCGACCCCCTGAACCACTTAAGAGGCCCCACAGGGCTCAGGGAGGTCACGGTGCAGTTCAGAGTGGCCGTCTGTCCGGCTGCCACCGACACGGACTTCTCAGGCTGAAGCACCTGCAGCTCCTGCTCCTGGCCGGCCGCCCCTGCAGGGAAGCAGAGCGGTTACTCGTTCACCCCGCGTGACCTGCCGGATCCCTCAAGCCTGATCACAGGGACCACTGACACGGCTCATCTCAGCTGGCCCTGGCTCAGCACATGGGGTTTCATCCCCTGGAGCCCCCACACGAACCTGTAATGTGAGGCTGTTCCAGATGAGGGAACCGAGGCACAGGGGGCTGGGCGAGGTGGCAGAGGGTGGGGTTAGAGCCTGAGCCTTCTCTGCACGGCTGTGCCTGAGCTGGACTCGTCCAAGTCTGAGTGTACCAGGACAGGGAGCCGGAGCTCCTGACGGAGGCAACAGCCTGGCCAAGATCAGAGGCGGCGGCTGCATGGGGCGGGTGGGGGCTCTAGGAAGGAGGAGGCAGGACGGAGCAGGGAGCGACTCAGCAGCTGGCCCGTGGAGGGTGCGGGAGCAGAGGCCTCGGCTTTGGGGAGTGCGGCTTACTGTCCTCGGACCTTGGTGTTCTCGGGTGCAATGGGGACTGGTGCCCACGAGCTTGGTCACTGCCCCGCGCCGATGGGCGTGAGAGCCGCCCTCAGGTGGGCAGGGCCCTCTACTGCCCCCGGAGCCTCAGACTCTCACCTGCCACGGCCACGGTGACCCCGTCGCCTCGGAACTCAGGCAGGACGGGACACGCAGCAGCCAGGACAGCGTGGACACGCGGTGTCTGCCCTTCGAACCCTCTGGCCTGGCTTGGACCCTGGCTGGCTTTGCACCCGCGCTTGGCCACTGCTCTGGGTGTCAGTTTCCCTGCCCACACAGCACCCCCAGCCCTCCGCTCTGTTTGGGAAAAATGAGATCGCACATGGACGTCTCTGCCACGAGACATCATGCCCAAGCCTTGCTGGCCTCCCAGGCAGGCTGCGCTGGGTGCAGGGTGCTCTGGGGGTGCATAGAGGGGGGCCCAGGCAGGCTGTGCTGGGTGCAGGGGGCTCTGGGGGTGCACAGAGGGGGGCCCAGGCAGGCTGCGCTGGGTGCAGGGGACATGGGGGTACACAGAAGGGGGCCCAGGCCGGCTGCGCTGGGTGCAGGGTATCCTGGGGGTGCACAGAGGGTGGCCCAGGCCAGGCTGCCAGTTGGGCAGCTACAGAGTCCTGGAGTCCTGTGGTCAGCAGTGGGAGGCACCGATGCCCAAACTGGAGACTATCGGGCCACGGGACACAGGGCCCCCAAGTAGCAGAGATGAAGGAAGAGGGGGTGTGGCCAGAAGAGGAGGTGAACAGGCCGCAGAGATGTGAGACGTGCTGCGCATGCTCAGAGCAAGTCAGGGCCCGAGTTTGAGCAAAGCAGGCGGCGGGGAGAGGAAGGACAGATCACAGGACCTTGGACAAATGGTGGGGTGAGGAAAACCACCGAGGTGGCAGATGGAGAAGGAGGCAGACTGCGAGGAAAGGGGGAGTGCAGAAGAAACAGGCGTGGGCGGGCAGAAGCCCCGGACATGTGCCCACGGCCCTCCGGTTTCCACCTAGGAGCACCGAGAACAGTTGCCTGTGACCTTGACCTCCCCGACCCAGCCACTGTGACCTTGACCTGTCCTGACCCAGCCGCCTCCGCCTGCGTATCAGACAGGGCTGCAGCACATACCCTGAGCAGCCCCTCTGGCGCCGGCTGGGCAGGAGAGACTGAATGTGCCCACCAGCCCGGGGCCGGCACCACCGCTGGGCAGGGCAGGACGCCCAGGGGAAGGGACCCAGGGACCCACGGGGCCAGCCCGGGGCCTCAGAACAGGCCTCTTAGCCTCCTGCCCTTCACCCCAGCCAGTCCCCAGGTCAGGGCCACCCTGGTTCTCCTGGCAGCGGCGGGGAGATGCAGAGGCACAGCCTGAGGTCGCTGGTCTACCCGGTGCGGGGAGAAGCAGAGTCCGCGGAGGGCTTGGAGGTGGCGGCAGGCGGGTGAGAGCGCAGGGGGAGGCGCCTGGGGACGTCCCCGTGGGGGTGCATTCCAGCAGGGAGCTGGGCAGACGGGAAATGCCACCTGGAGGAAGCAGGGCACCCGGACAGGTGCCCAGGCTCCCCTTTAACCAGCCCAGCCCCCCTCTGGCTGAGCCTCCATTCTGTCCCACGGCGTGGGGCGCCGGCATCCTCCCCCGAACAGACCTGCGACTCCGACAGGTGCACGCGGAGCGCCTGCCGCAGAGTGCTGGCTGGCTCTTCCTTTCCGCTCCCATTTCCATCACACATGCTTCCTTCCCATCCTGCCACCATGACCCCCCACTCCCCACCACCGGGACACGCTGCCCACCAGGAAGAGTCTCCAGCCCCCTGCCTACAACAGAGTCTGCTGGGCCTCCAATAAACCATGCAGAATGAGCACGGTAATGAGGAAGAAAGGGGGGTGTCCCTTGCTCCGGGGCAGATCCTCTCTGGAGCCTCCTTCCTCAACTGTGACAGGGAGATGCTCCGGCCCAGAGCCTGCTACTGTGCCTGGCCCAAGGGCGTGTAATAAATGGCAGTTATTATTATCCTTTTCAATAACACCACACAGGGCTGTGAGTCAGCAGCCGGTGGGGGAGCGTGCGAGGAGAGGGGGCTGCGGGCCCCGCGCGAGCTGTTGCGGCTATTCCTATGTGCAGCGGGAGGCCGGCAGTCACACCCGGGCAGGCGATAGGAAAATCTGGAGTGGTGTAGGGCCGCACCCCACCCCCCTTTTTTTTAGCTCCTCTTGAGTTCTCTCCACCAACTGCAGCCAGATTTAGGCAGCTTAATTAATTAGCTAGTGTTTATAAAGCGTTTGAAGAATTTTAAAAGTGCGACGTATGTGCCAAATATTATTTTAATCTGTGTATGTGTTTTTTTCCAGCAGAGTCCCCCTTCTTCCCTGCTTTTCTTTTTCTCGGCAGGTTCTGTCTGGGAACCGGGCTTGTTAAAACTCACTCCTGTGGTTCTGGGCCTGGGGTCACCGGGCTGGCATCGCTGACAAAGCCATTTCTGGCTCGCATCTGCCCTCCTGGCACACGGAGCAGCTGTCCAGGGGCCTGCACAGGCCGCAGGGGAGGGTGCTGGGCAGCCGTTCTCACGCACTGCTGGTGGGAGTGGAAATTGGAACAGCCTTCCGGGACAGCAGTTGGGCAGGGAGCACCAAGGTGTGACAGCTGCTCGCAGCCCTTGCCGGCTCTTACACAGGATGTAACCCCACATGTGGAATGGGGTCCCCGCATCACGATCTTGTAAAAGTTGGAGAAGACCCAAATGGCCAATGGAAGGGACAGGTGAAGCGAATTCCAGTCTAGCCCAGATATGGAATTCCAGGCAGCCAAAAAAGCCATCGCCCTGAAAACTGATAATTTGGAAATTTTTGCATGGCATCATTTCAAACGATATTATGATTATGCAAATAAAACCTGTTCATTGCAAAGCATTTAGAGAAAACAAGAAAGTATAAAAACAAAATAATTATTTCATAGGATACCGTCAAAGATAATGGCCATCAACATTTTGATGCTTAAACTAGGAGTGAATAAAATTAGGCGAAATCATACTCATGCTAAGAAAATGTGCAAACATCTTATAAAAATAAAAAATTAGGAATACCCTAATGTCCAGGGGGAGGAGATGGTATGAGTCTACAATGGTGAGTCACATGATCCCAAGTCCACAGCCACGAAAATGACGACGCAGAGTTATAATTACTGATACAGAATAAATTTGAGGTCAGGCAGTTACTGAGTGAAGGTTCAGTGTGATTCCAAACTTCTAGTTTTGAAAAAAAAAAAATGTGTGCTATTAGCAATGATTAATGGTAAGTCGTAGATGTACAAGGGATTTTGTTTTTATGTTTTCTGTTTGTATTACTTGAGCAATAAAAAAGAAGGAAAAACTACGATTTCACTATGATGATGACTTTGTAAAATAAAATGAAACTATATATAAATAAACACTGCAAGGTACTATTCAAAGCTATAAAATGCAAGTCTCCTTGGGTCATGAATTGAAAACGGATGATTTTCTTCTCCCTTTTTTCCCCCCTTCTACTTTGGATATTTTTTCAAGGTTTCTAAAGTGGGTGGACATTAAAGAGTATTGACAGTATTCCCACTTTGTAACAGATACCAGCACATATAATGTGCACGTTACAAATGTGTCCACTGTTTAAAGGAGCCCTCCACCTCCAGGAATGTTGTCCAGTTTGTTGGCTGCTATTTCCCCAGCTCCTGATACAGAGCTTAGCACAAAGTAGCTGCTCAATAAATATTTGCTGGTTGGCTGATCGACTGTCCAGAGTAAAGGTTCACAGTGATAACACCATGATGCTGAGGGATCTTGTCTGGGAAATGAAAGGGGACCCAGGATGGGAGCGGGCACGTTTCTTTTTACTTTACAGTAAACACACCCTGTCATCGTCTCATGTGTTTGTAGGGTTTTTTTTTTTTTTTTGGAGGTGGGGTTGTAAAAATGTAAAGCTTTCAGAATAAAATTTATGCACTACCACCTGTAAGTGTCCTCATGGAGAAGTCACACGGCGGGTGGAAACTGGGCCATGTGCTTGCTGGACAAGGGACCGGGAGCCCAAGGATGCAGGAAGCCCGGCACAGGGGCGGGGATGGCTGCTGGAGCCCGCCATGTGCCAGCCCTGCGGCTGGTCTCTGGCCCGCGGGGTCTGCACATGAGCAGGAGACGGATTTTACAGGCATCGCTCAAATGATGATGTTTGGCCCAAACCCCTCGATGAGCGACTCCTGCTGGCAGCTCTGACCCGAGTCCTGCCCTCTCCCTGTGACCTGCGTGCAGCCACCGGTCTGTCTTGCCTGTCAAGGCGGAATGAGGCATGGGAGAGGCAGCGGGTGGGGGCTGAGAGCTGGCCAGCTGGTTTGGGGGGGTGATATATATATATTAGATGGGTTAGCAGCATTCACGTGTAGCTTTCGAGATTCAGATGGAAACAATTTTCATCAGAAGTGAAAAAATAAGCATGGATGCTTTCCTAATGGAAAAAACAAATCAATTTAGAATTAAAACTTGTCAGGAGGGTAACGAGGCCACCGTGATTCCTGGGTGGGATTTCTCCAGAAGTCAGCCTCATCCCCTGGCACAAAGCTGAAACACACATGCCCCAGGAGCCAGCCTTGCCCAGACGGGCATCTGCAGGGGAGCCCCTCAGCCCCTGGAAACAGTGGGTCTCTGGGGCAGGGGCTTGGGGGACAGGCTGGAGACACCCCTCAGGTCTCCATAGAGTCCAGGAGCCCCAGGGGGCGGCCAGATCTGGAGCCCCCGGCACTGCCAGGACCCAGTCCCATGACGGCTCGAACACGGTGCAGCCCTGCGGCCCGGCGGCTGCCATCCCCTTCCTGACCATCAGCGCCTCCTCCATGCTGGCGGGTCACTGCCCCCACAGCAGCTCATCAGTCTCTGCCTCTGGCACCTCTGAGTGGGGAGGGAGGCAGTGTGCAAGAGTGAGGCATGTGAAGTGGGGATGAAAGCGGGTGCACACAGGAGTGAGAGAACAGGTGCAGGAGGGTGCACAGATGCTCACGCACCATGCATGGGGGCACGTGCATATGTGCACAAGACGATGCTTGGGGGAAGGCAGGATCCTGGAGGACTTCCTGGAGGTGGTGGTCAGTCCTGAAGACTGATCAAGGCCGGGGAGAAGGGAAGTCATCCCAGGAGGGGAGTCACATGAGCGAAAATGAGAGGAGAGAGGAGACCCAGGGAGCAGGACAGGGTCCTTGGGACGCGCTAGTTGGCTGTGAGCGAGCAGGCATGGACTGGCGTGGGACTAGGCTAAGCTGGCACCTAAAGGACAGGTCTCCATGCCAGCTGAGCAGAGGCCTGGACTCGCCGGGCAGCAATGCCCCGGGCCCTGCAGTAGTAGCACCTGCTCCGGAGCAGCACAAGCGGGCACCTGCAGGGCCTGGTGAGTAAGAGAGGGCTGTGCAGGGTACTCTCTCCTCGACCCCCGCTGCAGGCAGCTCTGCGAACTGGGCATGGGGCCATAGCCCTGTCGCCTGCCATGTGACAAGCAAATTCCTCAGGTGCCAAGATCGTCTGTTGTTCAAGTTCTGGGGCCAGAGGTCCCCTGTGTCTGACCCCAGGGGAGTCACTTGGCAAGTCACTTTGCTCTAAGCCTCCACGTTCTCACCTATAAACAAGGGGGTACGGCTGTATGTCTCCCCAAGGTCAGAGCGTCATAGCGAGAAGAGCTGAGAACAGTACATTTCCCAGCCTCCCCTTTCTCCTCACGTTCCGCAGCCCAAGAGCAGGTCCTGTCGGCTCAGTGTCCAAGGTATAGTCAATTCTGACTCTTCTCACCACCTCTCCTGCCCCACTGTCCCCACGCAATCCTTATTGCAGACTAGTCTCCCCACCTCCACCTTGTCGTTCTACCACAAACACCCCTCCTGAGTCAGAGGGGCCTCCAAAGCCCAAGCCAGGGTACATTGTTCCTTTGGTCAAACCCTCCTGCAGCCCCCACCACAGTCAGAACGAGACGCAGCATCCTCCCCCGAGGGCCCCAGAGCCCTGTGCTAACCACACCAGATTCTCCACTCACCTCAGGGCCTTTGCACTTGCCACTGCCGCCACCAGGCACTGAGTCCCTTGAAAGCAGCACACTGGCTCCCTTATCGCCTTCAACCCCATCTGAGAGGCCTTCCCTGGTCACCCTACACAAGAGACTCCCCCACTGCCCCTTGTTTGCTTTATTTTTCTCAACTCACCCATCACCCAACAGATGACGGAGGACTCTGTCGATCTCCTTAGCAGCCATCTCCCTGCCCTAGAGTTAACCGCATACTCCTGAGAACAGGGACTTGACGTTGTCCCTGGGCCATCCTCCTGGCTTATGCCAGTGCCTGGCATTTGTCAAATGTGTCTTCTAGTCTGGATTCTGCCTCTGCCTTTCAGGGGGCACCAGGAAACACCCAAACCCCTCTGGACCTCTGGTTTCCCCTCTGTAGAATGGGGTAATGGTAACGGCAACTCAAGGCTTTTCCAGGGTGAAATGCATGTGAGCGGCCCAGCGCCATGCCTGGAACAGAATAGGCGCTTCCTGCAGGCAGCTGTTGCCACCAGGCGGGCGTTTCAGGAGAAGGAACCACAGAGGGTCACAGGCTTAAGCCAAGAGGCTAAGGATTCTCTCCAAGGCAGAACCAGCTCTGCCAGACAAGTGCAGGAACCACTGTGAGCAGGACCCCAGGGCGGGCAGCGCCCTGCTGGCAAACGTCAGGAGGCAGGGAGGGGAGGGCGGAAGCCCTGGTGAGCGTTCACTGGCTGCAGTCACGAGCCACAGGTGATGGAGAAAGGCTTGCTGGGTGCCCTGTCTGCCAAGCCGCAGGGTAGGACCCCTTTTTGCAGAAAGAGAAACCGAGGAGCAGAGTGCAGCCTGGAGCGGTTGAGGGCCAGGTGGTGTCCTTCCAACGTGCAGGTGCGCTGGGCCTCTGGGACAGGCCCCGGGGGACCTGACTGCTCTGAACAGGGGCTGAGGCCAGACAACGAGCAGCCCTCACTTAACCCCCATGACAGCTGAGTGACGCAGGCGGCCCGGCGGCCCGTCACCATCCCTGTCCCACAGGTGAGAGGCAGGGGCGGGGCCGAGGCCAGCCGGAGCGAAAACAGACTCTGCCTCCGGCTCGGGCGCCCGCACTCCTCTCTGTGATGACCATGACGCGCCCTCCAGCTCAGGCTGCTGGATTCTCAGCCTGCCAAGGATGTACGCACATTTTCCCAGCCGAGATAAAGGCCCCCTTAGAAGCGACACGCATTTATTAAACGACATTTGCCAAGGTTTCAGCACACTCTGCTGTCGATGGCAGACAGTCTCCGGACGAGATTTTTCCCCAAGCTGACACTATTCACTGATGCCTTTTATAGCACTTTTTGCAGCTTGCAAAAGCACTTTCCACGGCGCTTAATTCCCTTAACCCTCAACAGTCTCCACTCAAGAGGAAACAGTGGCAGCATTCACATTTTGCAGATGGGGAAACTGAGGCTTAGGGTGGGAAAGACACTTGCTCCAGAGCATGGAGCCAGTCGGCAGCACCTGTAGGATTCCAGCCCAGGAACGTGGCCCAAGGCAGGTGTCCGTCCCACCGCCTCCCCTGCTGGCCAGAGACGCGGGTGACGGACGTCAGGACAGGCCTGGCCTCAGAGCAGAGGGCCTGCGGAGAGCAGCCGGGCGAGCCCCCACTCCCAGGGGAGCCGGAGGCTGTGAGGGCAGAGTCGTGGGTTTCCGGCCCGTGGGCTGAGAAATGAAGGTGTGAAGGCTGCACCTCCTCTCTCAAGCCCCAAACCACGACATGAAGGCAATACCACAATGGCACCGAGTGTCTGGCACTGACAGTGCCGGGAGCAAAGCGGGTTCACCAAACCCCGCAGGGACCCAGCAAGACAGGGTGTCACCAAGCCCATTCCACAGAGGGCAAGACTGAGGGCCAGGGAGGCCCAGCCTGGACAGGGAGGCTGCCTCGGGGTCTGGCTCCAGCTGCGCTGTCACCACCGCGCTAGCCCACCTGCCGCAGCGAGGGCCCCTCTGGGGTGGGCTGACCCCGAGTCGGCCGGCCGTGCCAACCTGGCCGAGAGTAGCACTAATTGTGTCACGTTTCCTGGTTGTCTGCTCGTTCATTACGGTGTCTGCACCAGGGTAAGCAGCTCTGTGTTGCAAGAATTTTAAGTACAAATTCCAGGGTTTCTTGGCTGCCTCCCCCCACCCCAGTCAGTGCTGTGTTTTTGCACTTCCTGACGTGCTAGGGATCCCGGGGGCAGCACCACAGCCAGGACCAGCGCTGTGGTCACAGCCCAAGCTCTGCTTCCAGGCCAGGGCCACTGCTGTTGTGACTCACGGCGCTGAGGCTCTTTCTTAAAATGGGGGCCCTAGGACCTGCCTGCTCCTGCATTCACCAACAAGTGCTAACCCACCCCCTGCAGCCAGGCCCTGTGCTACGGAGGCCCAGCAGGGAAGAGACACAGGCCCTACCTTCATGGAGCTCCTCTCCTAGTGGGGCAGACCGGGCTGAATTAATGAAACCAACACAGAAGTGCTAGAAGAGCTAAGAAGCAAACATATTTGGTGCTGGCATAGAGAATCGCAAAGGGAGCCTCTTTTAGAGCGGGATGTTTGGGAAAGGCATCCCTGAGGAAATCCAGAGGCAGCAAAGCCCAGGGAAGGTGTTCCAGTAGGAGACAACAGCAAGTGCAAAGGGCCTGTGGTGGGAAAGAAGTTCTGCTGATGAAGAACAGGAAGAAGGTCACTGTGACTGCAACCCAGGGAGGAGGGGAGTGTGGCACGAGATGAGGTCAGACAAATAGGTCAGAAGTGCCATGCCCCATGGATCAGGGACAGGAGTCTGATTTTATTTGAAGGGCATGGGCCCCACTGAAAAGTTCGGAGCAGGACCAAAGACACTGGGCTCACTCACACTGGAAGGGACATGAGTGGAGGCAAGAGAGCGATGCGAGGATGCTGCAGCACTTAAGGCTCAAATCGCAATTCTGCACTTATGAGCTGGATGACCAGACGGCCTTGGGAAAGCCACTTTGCCTCTCTGGATCTTAGTCTCTGTTTATATAACGGACTTAATACTCGTTCTCAGCTCACAGAACTCCGGTGAGAATTCAGTGAGAACGGACAGAGATACTAACCCCGTGACAGGCCTGATCCATTGAATGTCAGGGGCTCTGACCACTCCTAACTTTTCCCACCTCGCCTCCTTCACTCCAGCGTCCTCCTGCAGTTCCTGGAAGCAGCAGGCTCATGGCAGCCTCAGGGCCTTTGCACTTGCTGTTGTTATTCCTTCTGGGTGGCATGCTCTTCCCCCAGACCCCCACGGCTGCTCCTCCGTTTTATTCAGGCTCCTGCTCCTCAGAGGGGCCCCCTCTCAGCCCCACTTGACCTTCTATTCCCTCATCCTGCTTTGATGCTCCTCGTGGCACTGGCCTCCACACGAGCCAATGTTCAGCTGGATCTGCTTTCTCTTCTGCGTTACAATGTTTGCTCCCGAGAGCAGGTGTTTCAGTTGCTTTGTCCATGTGGCATCCTAGCACCTAGAGCGACCTCTGGCACAGAGAGAATGCTCTAGAACATTTGTCAAATGAATATTCATCATTAAAACTACCCTAATGAGGGGCCTCCCTGGTGGCACAGCAGGCTGAACACCGCACTGTGAAGCATCCGCGGCACTGCAGCACGAGTTCGATCCCCGGCCAGGGAGGGACCCCACGTGGTGCAGCAGACCGTTCCTGCCTCGCCCACTGCTTCCCTCAGCAGTGTGTTTCAGTCCATCTGCTTGTTCTGTTCCCTGCTCTGCTCCCCGCTCTGTGTCTGGTGAATCCTCTCACCTCCCGTGACTCTGGCCTGTGCCCCAGCTCTTGTGTGCATAAATAAATAAATCTTAAGAAAAAAAAAACCTACCCTAATGAGGACAGCAGTGTGGTTAAGAGTAGACTGAGGCTTGGATCAACTAAACTCTCACTGGCCACGTGACTTTGGGTGGAGCCCAACTTAGCTGTGGGAAGCCTCAGTTTCCCTGTCTGTAAAGTGGGGATGAAGGACTCCAAGCCTTTGGTTCCTTGTGAGGATTAGACAAGCGCGCACACTGAGATGCATGCCTGCACTGATGACACCCAACATTGAGCCCCCCCACATCCCACCCCAGCAAAGTGCGGGGTAGGTGAGACAAGACCCGCAGAGACAGGTGCTGAAGCTGGGGTTCGTCCTCCTCATGCTGCATATGTTTGAAATTTTCCAAAACAAGGACAGGGAAGAGCCAGCACAGACTCAGAGCTCGCCCGTGTCTAGCACATAGTGCTGTTTCCCTCCACCACGGGCTTCCATTTCCCAAGGAGACCGTCGGCTTTGAAGAACGGGAACACTGGAGCCGGCCCTGGCACAGCACCACCCACGCCGGCCCGGCCCTCCCTCCCTCCTCCAAGCTGGAGGCTCATCGCTCACCCGAGCTTCCAATCTCCCTCCTGATCCGAGCACCTGATCTCCCTCAGCTCCTGGCGCTAATCTGCAGCCATCTAACACCCTGCGCCCCCAAATGGATGTGCCAGGAAATCTTACAGACACAAAGAGCCAATTCTGTATCATTTCCGACTTCCACCTCAGCTGTTTTGCATCTTTCTGGACAGAGGGCCTGGCGAGACACCGGCAGGGATAATACATCTTGCGGAGACTCGTCAAAGAACCTGCCCCTGCAGTGTCTGAAGTTAACAGGAAAGGGGGTTCAGCTGCGAAAACAGAGGCTTCCTTCTCCAGGGTGGGACGGAAGCATATCTGGGGACTACCCCCACCTTGGCACGCACCGATGGCCAGAAACGAGAAGATCGCCCAGACAAGAGGGGCAGCCCCTTGGCCTCAGTTTCCCTCCTGGTAACAAGGTTAAGCACTGTCTAAAGCACAGCCTGGGCTGTCATCCTAACCCCGCCACTTACTGTGTAGCCTTGGGTGAGCTGCTCCGCCTCTCTGGGCCCGTGTCCCCATTGGTCAGAGAGATCTCATGACAGCAACCACCCAGGCTAACTCTGCCTTCCACTGAGATCACACGCGCCAAGAGCCGAGCCCAGAGAGGGGCCGGAAACAATGACTGCCATTATTATTACTTTCGTGTTTTCCCACGGAATTCAGGATCCTGTGAGATTCCTAGCCTTAGCGATAGAAACTTCCTGCACCGTCCAGTGTTTAGAAGCCTTGGCCTGGAGGACGGCGGCTTGGCGTCCAACCCAGGCCCAGCCACGGGGCTGCCGCGTGAGGCCGCAGCTCCCTTCCTCCCTCGGGCTGCAGTTTTCCTGGCTGCACCGGGAGGTGCTGGATGAGACACTCAGCTCCCCTCTGGCTTGCCAGGCCTGAGGATCCAGCTCCAGACCCAGGCTTCTAAGGATGGAACAGAGACACCTAGAGGCGGGCGGTGCCACGGCGCAGGGCCAGCAACAGACATTTAACCACACTAGCCCGGGCCTCTGCTCAGCCTGTCCATCCCCCAGCTGCAGGGAAGCGACAGGAGGACCCTCCAGCTGAACGACGCCCACCCGCCGATGCTCGCTCACTGGACGGCTTTCATTCACTCCCTGTGCTGCCTGGCATGTGCCAGGAGCCGTGCTCGGTGCTCCCCAAAAGTCGGTCTCGATTGCACAGCCGAGGAAATCCAAACAGAACAAAACCACCATAATTACAATGCGGCCACTACGTGCTGAGCTCGCCCCACGCCACGCACGGCTTGGAGCATGATCACGCACTAATTGACTTAATCCCTGAACTAGAATTGTTGACGTCATCTCTGTTTTACAGATGAGGATGCAGACACAGAGAAGTTCGGCACATTGTGGAGTAGGTGGCGGAGCTGAGATTCACAGCCGGGGACCGGGCACCGAGCCTGTGACTTAGCACTGGGCTCTGCTGTGTCTCCACATGGAGAGGCTGAGTGATGGTTTGGCTGCAGACCCGCCGTGCAAACCAGGTGTTAAACATGCACGCATATGGGCACGAACAAGGAGAAAGCAATGCGTGGCCTCAGACAGCGACAGGGAAAATCCTGGGGCAGAGCTCAGTGGAGGAAGAGCTCCCTTGGTGCAGGAGGCAGCGCCCACCCAAGGGTGAGAAGGACCTGGCCACCGGAGGTACTGGAAGAGCACCGCTGACGGCGGGAACAGCAGAAGCGAGGGCACAGAGATCAGAGTTTAGCTGAGGACATGGATTTGTACAAAAACATTTACCAAACTGGGTTAGGCCACATGTTAGTGAGTGTTACATAAATCGAACGCCTCTTGGGGAACACTGGCACGAACGGGGTCCAGCTTGGGATTCTACAACTCTGGGGCTTTGAGTTGCTTGAGTAACTGGAAAGGCTTGGCCTGGGGGAAGACACGGGTCATCCTGCAGCAGCTCAGCAGGTCAGTTCTGGGGAAAACAGGTGGCTGGAGACAGGGCCTGCCAGGGAGGAAGCCCAGGGCCCGTGAGGGTTTTCAATTAAAAAAAAAAAACTTGGACCCATTTGATAGTTTGAAGCAGGGGAGTGACATGATCTGCGTTGTGTTGACAGGCCAGAAATCTGAGCACATTTAAAAAGAGAGCGCGGGGGGAGAACCTTCCATCAGCCCAAGACTACAAATAAGAAAATAACCTGTCGCACGGAGCCATTGGAAGCCGCGAGCGAGTGCGTGTGGGATCTGCACACAACAGTTTTAGACTCCTTCCTCTCACACACCCCCTCTCCATCTGCTGCAAAGGGCACCAGGAAGATGCAAGGAGGAATATTCCAGCTCTGGGGGCCCCAGAGCTCGGCAGCCCAGCTGGGAGGGGCTCTTGGGAGCCCCTCCCCCATGAGCTGACACTGGAGAGGCCAAGGGGTGTCACTGTTTCCTTCTTCAGCAGCTCACAGGGCCCGCCTGGAGCAACCTCCGCTGGAGGCCCGAGTCTCAAGCTCCTCTCCTGCCTGCCTGCCGCTCCATGCAGAGGCCCTGGTCATGTGACTGGCACTTCCCTTCCGGCCACCCAGCCAGGAGGCCTGCATCCAGGGCCCAGGGCCCTCCCACTTCCTCCTTGGTCAAG
The DNA here is from genome assembly GCA_019455555.1 of Galemys pyrenaicus. Classification (NCBI taxonomy): domain Eukaryota; kingdom Metazoa; phylum Chordata; class Mammalia; order Eulipotyphla; family Talpidae; genus Galemys; species Galemys pyrenaicus. Next base: position 9,190,352 of record JAGFMF010011769.1, read on the forward strand.
GGGCTCTTCCACTTTGGGACTTTATTTTCCTCATCTGCAAAATGGACATAGCAGCCAGCTCCTGCTTTGCTTCGCATCATCTCACCTTGGTGGGTGAGATTATGGCGATAAGGGGGTCAGCACAACCAGAACGCCGTGAACACCCAGAGCACCCTGGTTCTCTCCTCCCGCTTCTCTCAACACATGGTTCACATCAGGACTTCGTGGTGCTGAATCACAAGGAATGAATCACACCAGAAGTCTCCAAAGGGTTGGTAAAGGGATAATTAATGGCTAGGAAGTACCCCCAGAACACCCTGAATCTACAGGACCTGCCAACAGCTTCAGGCCGCGGGGGCCCAAAGCCCACCCCACCCTGCCTCCTGCTGCCCTTCTCTACTTGTGAAAGAGGAAGTGAGAGTAACTTCACCACTCAGAAAAGTACAGAGGAGCCACCGGCGGGCCGCTCTCGACCACTCAGAGATCACTGGACACTCCCACTGTACCCCGAAGCCTGAGCCCCGACTCAGCATGGCTTCTTCAGCTCAGAGCCAGGCAGAACGGGAGCCCATCGGAGGTCTGCCCTGTAGGTGACCCACAGGTGGGCATGTGCCCCCAGGAGGCCACAGGCGCAGGGACAGAGCCAGGCTGCCGTGTCCCAGCCTGGTCCCTTGCCCTTCTCCAAGCCTCAGACTCTCTCCAAGAAGCTGGTCCAGGGCCCGGGCCTCATGTTGGCCCTTAGAACCGGTATCTTTTTAGACTTTTCCTTCGGCAACACTGGTTGACAGCAGTCTTTAGAAACTTCTTCCCCTTGCTCCCCCAACCAAGATAACTCACATGGCCAGCCCCCTCCCAACATGATCACGTGAGACCTCGGCAGTCAGGTGATACTCCCAGGCTGACGGTTCTCCAGTCGTTCAATCCCAAGCCGCCTTCCTAAGCCTGACATTTCAGTTTCTCACTCGAACAAATCCATTTTCTTAGAAAATTGGACAACTGCCTCCTTCTACCTTCCTACCCTTCTGTCTTGCCTCTCATCTGCTTTGTCATAAATTCCGTGCCTGGAACAGAACTGAGGGAGGGCCTGCAGCCTCCTCCTTGGGCCAAACCAGGTGAATCTCCTGCCTAGGCCCTGCGGACCGACGGGAGCACAGCGGAGGAAGCCGGGAGGGTTGAGCTGCAGCGGGGGACACCCACCTCTTCCCTGCCACCCTCAACCAAGAGATTTACTTTTACCTCCTAAGATTTATTTATCTCAAAGTTAATCCTGGCCCCTCTGCTGCTCCCACTTTTTCAGGCTATTGATGCTGAATGGATTGGAACGGAAGTTTTATGGTCTAATCTTTAGCATTTTATAGATTGTTTTCATAAGGCAAAGGGGGTGGTTTGCTCTCTAGAAGGGTGCTGGTGTTCCTAGCCAGTGCCCGGGGAAAAGCAGGTTGCCATCTGGACACTTGTTAGTAAGTATCACTGCTCATTTGCTGGGGACTGAGCCACAGGGTGCGTGTTGGAGAAGGGTCTGGAATAGACATTTAGAAGTTAATTTGGGCCCAGTCCCCTGCTTTAGGAAAATTAAGCACTTGTGAGAGATGGGCGTGCATGTGCAGGCCAGGAAGGAGAGGCAGGCAGGAACTTGGACTTGTGCAGGGTGTAAATGGCCAGCTCAGGCAGAAAGCAGATCTGAGACGCCACTCACCAGGGTAGTGAAATATACCAGAGCTTTCTTCTGCCAGCAAGGCCCCAACTGTAACAGAAAGACCCAGGGGTGGGGTGGGGAGATGCCTATGTGGATTCCTGGGGTTCAGGGGAAACTGCAGGGCAGAGAAGCGGCTGTCCACCCCCACTTCTCCCTCCTCCCACTCTTTGCTAGTTCTCCTTTTCTCACACTATCAGATGGTTACCAGTCTCTCTAGGCAAATACGGGGTGGGGGAGGAAGGGGGGTGCTGAGCACACCTTTACCTCCCTCCTCAGGAGAGGGCAGAATAGGGACCCCTCTGCTGACAACACAGCTTCAATAGTCAAAACAAGCTCCCCATTCTTCAACCCACCCCAGCCCCTTTAATGCTGCTTCTCTGGCCCCCAAACCCTCTCAGGAGACCCATGGTTTTGCAAAACCCCTTTAAGAAGCAGGACTCCTGAATGGTGACCTCACCCCTTGGCCAACACAAGGCCCCCTTCGGAGCCAGCCTGCTGGAGACACCGAGGTGTTTGATGCAGGTCAACAAAAAGACATGCTCAGAGCCACAGGTAATAGACCCTTGGAACACCTGAACTGCAGGGAGTAGCCCAGAAGGCCGGGAAGGCAGGCGGGAGGCGGGAGCCGCAAGAGCAGCAAGGGCTGTCCTGCAGGGCTCTTGGGCAACCACAGGGAACACCGCAGGGACAGTCTCGGTGTTTTTACTTGGGGATCTGTGGATTCCAGCAGCTCCCCCAGGATTAGCACGGCTCTTCCCCTCTGTCTCTCTACACAGGAACACTGTCTGACTGTGCACACAAGAGGGAGAGCTCACTCTTCCCTCATTGCAACAGCCTGCATCTGTTCCAGCCCAGGCAGTACCCAGAGGACCTCTGGCCCCGCCGCCCTCCCTCCCAGCCCCAAGTCAAGCCTAGACAAGGCATAAGTCCAAAAAAGAGCATCACAGAAACCAGGGCCCCTTGCTCTGGAAGCCTGCCTCCCCAGCAGATCGCGCAGGGCTGGCTGAAGTAACTCCTCTCTGCACGTTCCAGTGCCCAGCACAGTGCCTCAGACTTAGAGTCAGCAGAGACTAGAGTCTATCCTTGGCTGTGTGACCTTGGGCAAGTCACTGGCCATCTCTGGGCCTCGGTTTATGCCTCTGTGACCGGGCTTCCAGACACCTCTCCCCCCATGACCGCTCGCAATAGCTGAGAGGCTACCAGGAGGCAGTCTTCGAGGCCCGAGCCCGCAGTCTGGGGACCGCGGCGGTGCGGCTGGGGCAGTGCTTACCTGTCCAGGCGCAGGACGCGGCGAGCAGCAGGCAGAACAGTGGCCCGAGGCGGCCGGGGGCCGGGCCGGCGGGCTCCATGGGCCGCGGCTGCGGAGCAAGGAGCGAGAGCGGCCGTGAGTGCGCGCTCGGGCGGGCGCAGGCTGGAGCGGGGAAATGACTAAGACTCCCGCCCTCCTCCTCCCTCCCGGCCGGGCTTCCCCCCCACCCCCCGAACCCGCGCCTAGGAGCCGCCGTCACCGCCGCGATTTTCGGAGAAACCCTCGCCCCCTCCCCCCCTCCGAGATCGGGAGACGGAGAGGGGGAGAGACCCCAAGCGCGCGAGAAATAAAGCAGGGACGGCCGGAGAGAGGCGGCGGGCGAGAGAAACAGACCCGAGGGAGCCAGGCAGAGAGCCAGAGAGGCGCCGAGAGGCGAGCGAGGGGGAGACGCGCGAGAGGGAGGGAAAGAGAAAGGAGTGAGCGAGGCGGCGCGCGGATCCAGACGGCAGAGCGGGAGCCGAGGAGGACCGCGAGGGCAGGGGCGAGGGGCAGTGCGGCCGAGCCGCCCCCGCCGTGCCCACCTGCCCCGCCCGGGCTCCTCGCAGCGCCGGCGGCTCGGCTGGCTCCGGCCCGCAGTCCCGGCCGCTGCCCCCGCCCTCCCGGCAGCCCGGCCCCCTCCCGCCTTCCCTTCCTCCGCCTCCCTCCCGCCCGCCCCGGGAAGCTGCGGGGCTCGGGCCCGCCGGCACCACCTCGCGGAGCGCCCGCCTGCGCGCCCGCCCGCCAGCAGCGCGCCCCGGGGGAGGCAGCGAGGGCTGCGCGCCGCGCGCCGGGCCGGGGAGGGCAGCGTCGCCCCCGCGCCGGCCGCCCCGGCTCCCCGCCCGCCCGGGCCCGCGGCTGCAGCCCGGGAGCTGCCCGGAGAGCGCCCGCCGCCCGCGCACCGCGCACCGCGCTCGGGCTCGGGACCGGACGAGCCTCCGGCGCCAGCCGCGTGCCGGTTGAGAAGCCCGCGCGGCGCCCCGGCCCGAGACGCCCCCGCGGCCCCTCCCGCCGCCCGCCGGGCCCGGACCTGCGCCGCCTGCGAGCGCGGCCAGGCGGTGGAAGCGCCGCCGGGGCTGCCCAGAGGCCGGCCCCGCACCACTTTGCGCAAACTTGTTTTTCTAAGGTCAGCGCCGCGAGCTGCCTACATCGTCCTCTTAAGGTGGACTGGGGAAGTTGCACCGACCTCCCCGGGCCTCCGGACTCGGGGCTGCAGTCAGTCGCTGCTTTCCGCGGCGAGAGGCTGGGGCCCGAGAGGCCGTGGGGGGTGCGGGGGAGAGGCGGGCGGGGGCGGGGGTCTGGATTTTGCCCCTCCCAAGTGGCCCTGCCCCTGTGCCCCAAAGCTGAAGGGCCCCTTCTCGGGGTGGGCGCGGGTCACAGAGCCCTGATTTTTTCAGAGCTGGACGGAGGTGAAGGAAAAGCAGGAAGTAAGTGAATGTAGGGGAAGGGGGAGAGGAAAGGGAGAGTGATGGTACAAAAATAGCGTGTGTGTAGGAAGGACTTCGGTACCGCCTGGAAAAGAGGCGCAGGGAGGAGAGCGAGAGAGAAGGGGGGCTGTGGCCAGGGAAACCAGAGAGAAGGGTCCAGGCCTCCCCGGGGAGGTGGGCTCTCTCTGCCAGGCGGCTCTCTGTCAGGAATAGTCCATGCGAGGGGTGAGGAAGATCCAGGCACTGCTGTGCTTCCCATAGGGGGTACCTGAGGGGAAATGACAGGCAGCCAGAAGATGAAGGCAACAGGGGAGAGCAGGGGCGGGAGGCCTGGAGTCCCGAGGACAGAGCCTCCCAGAGAAGAAAAGCACCTCCCCCACCCCCACCCCCACTGTGGTTTTCCTTGAGGGAAAGCCATGTTCTCAATATCAGCCGGGTCAGTGATTTGGAATGGGGGTCCCGGTCACGTGACCAAAGAAGACTCCAGACTATCAGAAGTAAAGGAGTCCAGACACCCTCCACTATTTGCAGGGCTCAGGACTTGGCCATACACAATAGCCAATTTCCCACCTGGACAAAGAGCAAATGAGTGAAGGAAGGCAGAAAGACCAGCCCTCTGAATGGAGAGGGACTTGAAGCCCAGAGAGGAAGTGCACTTATTTAAGGTCACACAGCCAGACCTGGGGGAGAAACCACATTTAAAATTCTGGTTCTCAGGCTAAAGATCATTGCAGAGTGACACCCCCCAAACCCCTCCCAGCCCATCCTGGCCTCTGGGTCAAATAACTAGTCCTGGCACCAATGTGCAGCTGTTCCGGGGTTCCATCCTGCTGGCCAGCCCTTAGGAGCTGTATAGAGTTGAGAAAAGACCTTCTCGTTTCTGTGCCTCAGCTTCCTCTGAAGTGAAGACAACATGCATATCAGCCTAAGAAGACTAATGTAAGGATTAGATGAATTACTATTTGCTCAGCACTTTAAAAAACGCCTAGCATGTACCAAGTGCTATGGAAGCATTTGAGAAATAAGGAAAGCATTTGACAGTTGTCCTGGGCACCCACAGGTTCTGAGCAATGTGGGAGGGCAAAAGGGTTTTCACTCCTTCGGGTTTGGGAGGTACAGCGGTGACCCACACCAGGTCCCTGTCCAGGAGGAATTTACATTCCAGTGGGGAGACAGATACGCAGACAAGTAGAAATAATTAATGAACAACAGAAGATTGAGTTTAGAGAGTGAGAAGGGTGAGCTCATTTAGATAACGGGGAAGCCTCCCTGAGAAATCAGGAACTGAATCGTAAGAAGGGGCAGCAAGGTGAGGGTCTGGACTTTGGCTGTCCTGGAAGAAGGAATAGCACGTAGAAAGGTCCTGGGGCCAGCTGGGCTGGAGGGGAATGAGTGAAGGATGGGGGAGAGAGGTTCAGCTGGGGTGGCCTGGGGAAAAGCTGCATTTATTCTGCAGACGGGAAACCAGTGGAGGGTTTTAAACAAGGGAACATCATGCTCCGATGTGTGTGTTTAAAATGCCACTCTCGCTATAGTGGAGAGTACACCAGAGGGAAGGGAGCATGAAATCAGGACCCCAGCGAGGAAGTTGTTGTGAGGTCCTCCAGTACATGGGGGTGGGACTGGAAAAAGGAGTGTGAAGAGTCTCTGACTCTTCAGGGTTCATCTGGCTGAGACCATGGGCATTCCAGCTGTGCCCCTGGGAAAACTCACCACCGCAGTCCATCTGAGTGGGAGAAGAGGTCAGGGTTGCTCCTGAAGGTCAGGGCCTGTGCCTCCAGAAGGCTTTGCCATCATGTTCCCTGGAACACACACAACCTGCCCGGGATTAGGAAGCTGCGGATTAGAGAAGGGTAATAATTGAACCACCTGCTATTTATATATAGCAAAGGCTAAGGCAGGCAGGAGGGCCTTCCCCCAGGGTCTGTTTTCATCCTCACCTCCTCATTCTCCTGGTCAGCACTCCCATGAAAAATCAGCCTTGGCCCACCATCAAGGCTGGGGATTTGCTGAAAGCAGCGGGCAGCTGCGTATACTAAGGTCACAGCATAATTCGCCTGAGGTCACACTGACAAACTATCGCAGAGAATTGAGGTGACTCGGCCACCACCGTAGTCGGGGTCCTGGCTGCCCTGGATTACAATCAAATTCCCTTCATATAGATCCATTCACTCATGCGCTTAGCAACGTGTATGAGGCATCTGCTGTATGCCAGGCAGGGGATGCAGCAGGTGGGGACAAGACAAAAAAATCCTTGCCCCCAAGGAGCTGGCATTCTACTGGGGCAAACTAATAAATCGGTCCGGAAAATATTTATTCTGTCTCTGGGGACCAGATGACGGGCAGTCGGGGGCATGGGAAACCAGAGTTGCCTGCATCTCTGCTTTACTCCTGAACTCTTCCCTGTCCCTTCCTGAGCCAGTCCAGTCAGCAGATTCCACAGCTCCCCCTTTCTGCCCCGGGCAGAACTAGCCCCTTTTCTGCTGCCTCTCCCGCTGCAGCCCAGTCCAGGACACCAGCGACCACCATGCACCTGCTTGCCCCCTGCCCCTCTTCCCTGTCTGTGCTCCGTCCTGATGACCCCCATCTCCCTCCCCCACCCACTGGCAAGAAGTCTTGGGTAAGCACATGCCCGGAAGCCAGCACCCTCCCAGTTTGACCTTTGTGGCTTGGGGGAACTTTTACAAGCCTCGGTCTCTTCACCTGTGAAATAGGAATAGCAAGGTCCCCGATGCAAGGGTTATGGGGGCCCCACGTGAGACCCCTGGTGGACGCCACCGGAGAGCCTCTGCCATGGGGTGATGTCGCCCCTGTGTGGGCCAGGCCTCAGGCAGCCTCCCTGTATCCAGGAGGTAAGGAAATGCCCAGAGGCAGAAAGCCCCCCCGCCCAGAGTCGCTCGGTCCAGGGCCGCTCTGCCCGAGGGACGCCCGGAACCAGCTGCAGGGACCCGCTCTGCTGGCACCAGCCCTGCCCGGCTCGGCCCTTCCCGTAACCCTGGGCTGGCGTCGGCAGACAGGCTGGCCAGCCTGCCTTTGTGTGGCCCAGCCTGTCAGGAGGCTGGAACTGCCAGCGACCTATTTTTCTGGGCAAGAATGGCCTTTTAGAGTTAGAGGCCTCAGCTGTGGAGCCAGAATAACAAAAATAAAAACAGCACGGGCTCCTAGGCACCGGACCCGGGAAGGCACTGCCCCACAGGGGGCACTGACAGGCTGGAGGGGACCAGGCGGTGCGGGGAGCACAGCAAGGCTGGAGCTCAGGTCACCAGAGAGAACAACAGTTCCCATTTGTTCGGCATCTGCTGTGCTTCTCGGGCCTGTTCTCGAGGCACGTTCATACATATCTGGGACGCGGGGAGTTGCAATCCCCTCATTTTACACCTGAAAAAGCTGTCTTGGGTCTCTGCTCACAAATCCAGACCATACCGTCTTCTTCCCCCAATGCACTTTGCCCCTTTTGTTACTTTATCTTGGCCTCATCGCCTGCACCCCAACCTGCCCGCTGTGCCTCCTTGCTGTATTCTCTCCACCTCCTTCACCAGCCACAGGTCATGCAGCCTGGTCCGGTGTCTGGCTGGACATTAAAAGCATATTCTATGGCTCAAACCCCAGTGCTGACTCAAACTTGCCGTGGGCAAGGTTGCTTTACCCCTCTGTGCCTTTCCTGCCCAGAGATTGATAGAGCTCTGACTAAGGTTTCTTAGAAAGGTTAAATGATCTCATATAGGAAGAGTTGTTGGCTATTGTCATTGTTTTCTCCTGGCACTGCAGCCCAAGGGCCTTCAACAATAAACAGTAGGTTGCCAATAAATATGTATTCAACTTAAAAAGGGACTTCCCCCATATCATACAGTAAGAAATGTGCAGAGCCTGGATTTGAAAGCAAGTCTCTCTGAGACTGTGCTTCAGTGCCCCCTACTTTAGAATCATCTCTCCACAGCCCCCCTCCCCTTCTACTGTGTTTGCACGGGAATCAGAGCCGTGTTCTACAATCAAGCAGGCAGCAGCAGCACCAGATGGCTGGGCCCCACCCCCAGTTACTAATTTAGTAGGTCTCAGGTAAGAATTTCTAAGAAGGTCCCAAGTGTTGCTGGTTCTGGGACCGCATTTCGAGAACCACCACATCAGCTAGTGGGAACGGTTCATGAGCCCGGCCCCAGCTTCCTTTTTGCATTCCTCTGTTTTTCTGTCCTCATCCTGCTCCCCACCCTTCCAGGCAAAGGCAGAGGGGTGACAGCAGTGGTTCAGATGCAGCCAGTGCCCCGAGCTGAGGGCCTGTGACAGATCGCAGAGCTAGGGCCTGGGGGAACCAGGCCGTAATTAGTGCTTTCCTGGGGAAATCGGTGACTAAGTGACTCCGCAGGCAGGCAGGTCGCAGCCACCGAGCTTGTCAGGGGTGGGACTGCACTGTCAAGCCCCTAAACACTGTTCTCAGGCTCCGGGGATCTGGCTCTGAGCAAACAGCCCAGCTGTGCAGACCTGAGCTTCCCGCTTCAGGGTGGGGTCCCCGGCCAGGTAGCGGTGCAAGGCTGTGTCGGGACAGAGAGCTGCCGGCCTCGCCTGGGCTTCTGCTGGGAGACCTGAGTTCCCGCGCTGACTCTGCCGGCTAGTGGCCCACGTCGTGTGCTTGCAGGGCCCAGGCCTGAAGGGTTTCAGCGTGCCCCCTCATGCTCCTCTCTCTGGCGCTCTTACAGGTGTGTGATTCTTACCCCACTTCACAGTTGAGACAACTGAAGCCCAGAGGGGTGGAGGGGCTTGCGCAGGGGCACCAGCTGCGAGCTGCAGAGGTGGCTGTGAATCCAGGCATTCTCACTCCTGCCACACGCCCACCCTCTGTCCCACCTGACTTTCACTCTGCTATGGGGATGGAGGGGCGGTGGGAGGGCACCCATGGGGGCTCCCCAGATCGCCCTTTCCTTCAAGGGAAATCCTTCCATGATTTCCAGGCCCCTGGGCAGTGCCAGCACTGGGCCTGTGGCTAGCATGCAGTAGGCCTCACGTGTCTGGTTGCTGTATCTGATTGTGAGCGGGTAATCAACTCCAGGAACTGCCCCCCACTGGCTGTGTGCCCTGTCCTGGGTCTCAGCCTCAGAGTCCTCATCTGAGAACAGACTGAGGACAGGATTAAAGGGGGACAAGATCAGGGGAGTAAGAGAGGGAGAGAGGGAGGGAGAGACGGGGTTAGCAAAGGGCATCTGGGAACCCCTTTCCCCTGCCTCCACCCCATCCTCTCCTTCCTGGTTCCGCCGTGTGTTGCAGGCCAAATACCTCGGTGTCCTCTCCTTCCTGGTTCCGCCGTGTGTTGCAGGCCAAATACCTCGGTGTCCTCCCTGACCCTCTCCCCTTCCTCCCCACTCATAGTCCTGCCTGTCACTCTTCTTTTAAATCCCAATCTGACCAGTCTTTGTCAGCTGAATCACCCTTGGGTCCCACCCACCTCCATCTCTCCGGTGCACTAGTGCGGCACCTTCTCGCAAGTGCCCTGTTTCCTCGCTGGACTTCCCATCTTGTCCCTGCAAGCCCACCCTAGCAACCGGAATAAACCCAGAGTTCCCAGTGTGGCCCACGAGACCCCCTTTAATGGACCCACTCCTCCCCCGACCTTGACTTCCCTGACTCACTCCACTTCTCTGCATTCCTTGAACATGCCCAGCAGGTGCCGATCTCAGGACCTTTGCACTTGCTGCCTAACTTGCACGGCTGTATTTTGGGTCTCTGCACAAAGGTCCCCTTCTCAGAGAAGCCTGTCCTGACCGCTATGTCTCCAAGTGCCTTTCATTTATTACTTTTCACCCCACTTTATTTTTCTCGCTAGCATGTAAATAGGATATGCTATTTCTTAGCTGCTGTGGCTTTCCCCACTCAAATTCGAGCTTCATGCAAGGTCTGTGTTCTTGTTCTCCAGCGCCTGGAGCTGGGCCTCCGTGGTGTCTGCTGACAGGGTGAGAGAAGTTGCTGAACAGGGAGGGGTCGGCGCCAGCGTGGCTGCGGCTGAGCCGGGGTGCAGGCCTCTGTCCCCAGGCCCCCTCAGCCCGGTTCCTCGAGGAACAGATGTCCTCCCCGAACCTGGGTTTCCTTCCCAGGCAGGGAGGCCAGGAATCCAGTTGGCTTCATTCCTGCTCCCGAGAGGAAATATCAGTCCTGGTCAGGAACCGGCCGGCTCTCAGGGAAAGCTGCAGCCACACACACAACTTTCTCTAGCCCCCTCTGAGGAGCAGCACTGTGGCCTTGGGCAGCAGGTGGCCTAGCCTGCCATCACACCGCTGCTGCTGGAAGCAGGAGCAAGGGGCGTGGGAGGCCCCCAGAACTCACCTCCAGAGCTCTCTGGCCTGTCGCCTCCTGGGAGCCCCTTAGTCACCCTGTGTGAAGGCTGGGCTTGGAGGCCGACCGCCCCGCTGGCATGCGTCCCACTCACACATCCCCACTCACACCCCACTCACACCCCACTCACGTCCCGCTCACACCCAGGCAGCAGAGCCCGCCTGGTGACATACTGGGGCGGGTGATAAACACTGCTCTTTTTTTTAATGCATACAAGAGCTGGGGTACAGGCCAGAGACACAGGGCCAGTGGGGGTGGGGGGCTGAGAGGATTCACCAGACACAGAATGGGGAGCAGAACAGGTGGATCTCCTCAATACACTGCTGAGGGGAGCAGCGGGTGAGGCAGGGGAGGTCTGCTGCGCCATGTGGGTCCCCTCCCTGGTGGGGGATGGAACTCGCACTGCAGCAGCTGCTGAAGCCCCCCAGTGTGGCACTCAACCCCTTGCACCACCAGGGAGGTCCAGATAAACTAGGGTCTTTTGATACCAAATCCCTTTGGGCTTGAGGAGAATCATACCTGAGACCCTGTTTGGAGCTTAAGTCCTTTGGGGGTGTCGCTGGAGGCTCTTGATAAGTTTTGCAGGCCTTTTCACTCAGCCCTAGAGCCCCAACCTTGTGACAATTGCTTATGAGAACCGAATGGCTTCTCCCCACCGCAGGCACTGCAAGCCCCCGACTTCCCTGCCAAGTGGGTATGGGGTGCATCAGGGTGGGCGCCTGACTGCAGGTGGCGTGACGTTGGGTAAGAGACTTTGCATCTCTCCACTTCAGATTCTCAGCTGTAAAAAGGAAAAAACATGACAGCTTCTTTACAGGGCTATTTTGAAGATTTGAAAAAATAATATATATCAAAAGTCTGGCGCACAGGAGACACTCAATAAACGTTACACCACTCTGCCGCCAATTCTACCTGTCCTTTAAGGTTGTGCTCCATGTATTTTCATTACATTATTTCAAGTTTTTCTATTTTTGTGTCCACTCTATGAAGTCTATCATGTACTAGTCCAAAGGTATATAATACATTCATAAGCCAACAAATAAACACACATGGGAGGGAACACGTGTTTTTACTGATAGGGGAAGGAGTAAAAATTTTTTGAAGTCCAGAAAAATGGCTAAAAATAGAGAATATTAGAGCTGGAAGGGATTTTTAAGGCCTTCAATTCCCCCCAGCACTCCATCTCCCATCTGAGGCACAAATTTCTCTGTTGCCCTAGATTGCCTCTAGCGACGGGGGGCTCACTACCTTTTTGGACAATTCATTTTACTGCTCTGCAGTTTCCTGAGCCCAATGCTCACCTGTGTCCCAGGTGTCTGAGTTCCCATGGCCTTCTGAACTGTTTCCTCCACGCCATCGTGCCAGGTCCTGGGCTCTCCCAAGGGTGCAGAGCAAGGCATTGTATGGAGCAGGCCTCCAAAAATGCCCCAGGAATGCGGATGTGTGGAGGGGAGTGGGACAAAGCGGGTGTGGGACTAGGAAGGGGAACGTGCTGCTAATTCTCATCTGGAGGTGCCCTGAGAGCTCTCTGTGACCCCTCGCAGCGGCGCGCTACGTAATACATGTTTATCTGGGGCTGTTTATATGTCTCTGTATGCACATGTGTGTTGGTGTGGACGTCGCTGTGTGCTTTGCTGTGTGCTGTGGCTGCAGGGATGTGCATTTGTGTCTGTGTGTGTGTCTGGATGTGTTGCACTCAGATACATATGCTGTGCATATCTTTTTCTGTGCTTTGCACGTCTGTGTGTTCGGGGTGCGTCGCTGTGGGATGGTGTGTCTGCCTCTGTCTGGTCTGCTCGCCTGTGTGTGTGCGTGCACATGTGTGAGTGCGTGCGGTCTGCAGATGTCCACGTGTGGCTCGCGAGTCTCTGTGTGTCCGCCTGCCTGGGGCTCTTCTTTGTGTGTTCCAGCATGTGTGTGTCTGCAGACTGTGTCTCCCCTCCTCTGTTCAGCCCTTTCAGGGAGCCTGGGGTGACTCCCGCTGCCTAGTCGACTCAAGGTCTTCTGAGTGGCAGGCAGCAAGGGTTCCACACCCCTCCTCTCCTGCTCGGCTGTGCTAATCACTGGGTTATATGCAGATGGCAAATGTGCGGCTGCCAGGCTGGGAGGAGGGGCCGTGGAGGGGGGTGTGCAGATGAGCAGACACCGAGGAGCGAGAAGACAATTTAAAGGCAGAAAGGGGAAAAACAGGCCTGCTGCTTCTGGAGTTAGGGTGTGGGGTTGTCTCCAGAGGCACGCATTTTATTAAGAGAACGTGATGGCTGTAGTGTTTTCCTTCCCTAATCAAGCTAGAGTCTTAGAATTACAGGATTCCAGAGTCTTAGAATTTTAGATTATGGAATTCTAGAATCTTAGCCTCATGCAACTCTAGCCGCTGAGAGCCGTAGTCAAGGACTCTAATCCTCCTGGGATCTTAGCATCTTCAAATAGTTCTTCTCTTCTTCTTCCTCCTCTTGCCTTCCTTTGTGTAGAATCACGGCCAGGAAGTGACCTTGAAAGTTCATATGGTTCATTCCTAGACTCGGGCAGGGCAGGGGAAAGAGAGGGGGGCCCGGGCAGCCAGGCCCTTCTTGGAGATTTTAGACTGGAGTCTTCCCTTGTGGGGACAATCTCCTCCATAGCCCGGACAGCCATGTTACCCCGCCACCTTCTGCAGACTGCATTCCTGTCAAAGGCAAAGGTGTTCCCAGGGCTGGTGTTCGGTCGGTCATTCATGAACTGGAGTGACAGGCTACAGGTGAGAGCCAAGGGGTGGGCTCCTCTGAGATCCTGGGCAGCGGAGACTCTAGTAACCCAACCCAGAGCAGGGCAGATGGTGTGCCAGCCAGCCCCAGCCCCAGCATGTCTCCTTCTTCATGGCTTTCAAGGCGGCAGCTTAAAAGACCAAGCTCTGTCTTATCAAGGATCCTGGGAGCCATGGACTGTTGGTGAGGGGGGGCTCTCCACTTTGGACTCACTCCAGGACTCACTCAAGTGCTTCGGAGTGGCAATTTTTCCGTCCCCAACTGTTAGGCATTCCATCACTCCCTCCATATGTGTCCATCCACAGTGAACTCTGTACACAACTTAAATCTACTTTTCTTCATGCCTCTTCTTTATCATGCAAACTTGTATTCACCTCTGGAATGCAAGCTCCTGATCGACTGTGACTGCCGTGGGAGAAAGAGGTTTTTATTTTTCAGAACCTGTGACAAAGTTTGGCACACAGTAGGTAGTCAATAAATGTTTGTTGAATGACTAATTGATAGTATCCTTCAGAGTCAGTTCATTTTCCTTCTGAAGGCCTTATTCTCTACCCCCTTACAGATGTTTCCTGGGATGCATCCCACCTCTCGGATTACCTGCAACCCAGAATTTATCACCTAGGGCCATGCGTTTTGCTCTTTTGTCTGTCTTCTTCACCGAACAGGGAACCCCTTGAAGCTGGGGCCAGATCTGGTCCATCTTTCTACCTACAGCATCCAGTGCAGAGCCTGGCACCCAGCAGGTGCCCAGTAAACACAGGGCACTTGTCAGCAGCTCAGCTTGGTGACTTGAAATCCCCTGCTGGTCCCAACTGCAAGCGCTGGTCCAAGCTGTTGGCAACATCTGCTTCAAAGTCTCATTTGCAATTATACGTTCCCAGATTCTTGCCATTTAATATTTAATAACCAGGCGGCTGGCCTTCTCTGGCAGCCACTTAAGCCCCTGATTACCTCTTATTTGAACTTGGCCCTGAGTGAGGCAGGGACCACAGTGAGGTTAAGTGTGAAGTCGGTATCCTGAGTCTGGGGCCAGCATCAGGCCGGAGCCTCAGGGACAGGAGGCCAGAGTGCCTGCTGGCCCGACACCCCTGGGTGCCCTTCACAGGCAGGTCAGGTCGGGCAGGTCCGGCTGCCCCTGGCTCCACCTCTCCTCCTGCATGTAGGGCTGAGCCTACTCATGTCCTCGAGGGCCAGGGAGGAGGAGGGAGGAAAAATGTCAATGGGACCTCCCTGACTCATATCCGAGCTGGGCGAAGAGGAAGAAAGGGGACTCCACCGGGGCTGTGTGCCAGCAGGAAAGGTGGGTCTATCCTGTGTGACTTGAGCCCGGCAGGCAGGGTCTGCCCACAGATGGGCCCGTGGCACCATGCAGTAGGTGCCGGCAGCCATGCCTGTAGCCATGCCGAGTAGGCCTAGGAGACCTTCCGAGTCAGCTGTGGAGGGAGGTGAGGGGCTGGTGATGACCTGACCCGTGGCTGCCCAGAGCTGCTGCCCAGCATGGGGACTCTAAGGCCAGGGCACTCTGGCTCTGCTCCGCAGGCTCACCTCTGCAAGATGACCGCAGGAGAAGCTGGGCGCCAAGGGCATGCGTCCTGGGAAGGGCAGGAAGAGGGAACAGCAAGAGCCAGAGCTCCGAGGGTGGACTATGGCGGGGCTCACACCTTAGGGTCCAGCGCAGGGGCAGGAAACAGCCTTCAGAGCTGGCTTCTCAGGGGAAGCTGGAGGAAGATGCTGCTGGAATCCACATCCAGGAATTTTCAGATCCCAGAAGGGGTTTTACAGGGAGATTTGGTTTCTGGCTTGTGCTTGGCCCCCAACAAGCCCAGTGACCTTGGGCCAGTCCCTGCTGAGTGCCCGAGTTGTCCTCCTTCCAGCGTGAGTTCATCTGACCCGGCTCAGGAGCAGACCAGAAGTGCCCCTGCAGATCTGCAGGGAGGTGCCAGTAGAAGAACATGCGGCCGTGAAGCGAGTGACATTTATTGACCACCTACTGTGTGCAAGGCACTGTGCTAAAGTGAACTTTTTACCAACATACATAACCCCACTTAATGTTTGTCCTCCCCCTTTCTCTCGCTCGCTTCCCTGGCCCCAGGCCATTGGCCTCTTTCCTCTTGCCTGGTGTCACCCTCACTAACCACTGACCACCGACCACCGACCACCGTCTGTGCTAACCCCTTCACCTCTCCTGCTTCCACCCTGACCCCTGCGATCCATCCCCATCCAGCAGCCAGGAGGCCTTCGAACAACCCAAAATGGATCCAGTCCTTTCTGTTTTTGAACCTCCAGGGTTGCTATGGCGCTTAAAATCCAATCCAAATCCTCCAGCTGACAGTGCTCTGATGTCCAGTCCCGCTGGGTCCTCCACGCTCACGTGGTGCCGTCTTCACTGCCCACACCGCCTCAGTCACACCAGCCTCCTTCGTGTTCTTCTTTTTTAGGTTTTTATTTATTGATGATGCAAGAGCTGGGGTACAGGCTAGACACAGATGTGAGAGGAGTCACCAGAGACAGAATGGGGAGCAGAACAGGCAGATGGACTGAAATACACTGCTGAGGGGGGTGGTGGGGAGGCAGGAGAGGTCTGCTGCGCCACGTGGGTCAGCTCCCTGGCCGGGGATCGAACTCGTGCTGCTGTGGCTATGGAAGCCCCACTGTGCAGTGCTCAACCCGTTGCACCACCGGGGAGGCCTCTCCTTCGTGTTCTTGACTGTGCCACTCAGGTCCAACTGGGACCGCTGTGCTTGCTGCTCCATCTTCCTGAGGCCTTCCCGTGGCTGCTGGGGCTGGTGGTGCCAAGACCCCGGACATCTTGATTTCCCCCAGCTGTGTCTCCTGCCTCGAGGCTGAGGTTCTGGGATGACCCAGCTTCATTTGCTTCATCTACTGGAAGCCTCGCCCTTCTCTCTAAAGGCCACCCAATGCAGTTCCTCTCCTGGCTGCTGTGTCACTGGGAAGTCCCCGTGGCCCAGACCAGACGTCTCCACCCACCAGCCCCTGTGGGTGTCCAGTGCTCGCTCCTCTGCTGCATTCACAAGTTAGTGGACTAACAAGACACGGCACCTGTCATCTGCTGCAAATCTCTGTTGCCAGCACTGGCTCCACAGCCCTGAATCAGTCCATGGGCTTCCTGCTCCAAGCCCCAGTCCAGACGGACATCTCCCAGCAGTCCCTGCAGGCCTCGGCCCAGAAGGAGGTTCCAGCCGCCTTACTTGGGCCTTCGGCAAATTCAGTCTTCACATGATTAAGTTTCTGGCCCCCACTGAGCAGACTTGAATTGGGCATCTGTGCTGCCCTAAAATGGGGGCCAGCAGCTTCCCTGTGCCATAGATCAGGCCCTGTGAGTAGAAAAACTGTCCCCCACCTTGGGTGGCACCTCTACCATCCTTGGTTCCAACCTACTTCTTGGCCAGGACCTCAGTGTCCTTCTAAGTCACCAAGCGCCCCCAGCCCTGCGCAGCCGCCACCTGCATGTCTCTGACTGTGGCCCCAGAGGTGTGTGTAAGAGCTCTCTTTTCTTGCCACCTCTGCCTGGCGAACTCCTCCTCACCCGTCAAAGCCCAGCTTGCAAGGGCCTCCTCTGAGACGGCACTTCCTGCAAGCCTCCCTTCGGGTCACGGCCCCTCTCCTGGGCTCCTGCAGGCCAAGCGTGTCCCCCCTCGGTAAGCTCCCAGGAAGCCGCCGGCCTGACCCTGCAGACCGTGCATGCCAGCACTGGGTGGGCTGGAGGGGCGGGCAGTAGAAGACAGGACCCTGGTCTTTATCGGAGCAGTAAGAGGGCACGTGGCCGGAGTTTAACTCCTGCCGCTTTCTCATCTACAAAATGGGCAAAATAATCATATGACTCCCTCTGCGGCGTTGTTTGAAGGTGGAACGAGCAAGTAGCACCCAGAAGCAGACCAGGCACAGGGTAAATGTTCCATAAACAGTAGCTCTTACTCCCACTCCCAGACCCACAGAAGCAGGTCTCTTCCTAACCGATAAAACCTCATTCTGTCTAGCTAAGAATTGTCTCTAAGCCAGCGGTTCTCAAACTCAGGTGAGCTGCAGATCTAACTAGGATCTTATAAAAAAGGCAGATGAGCGAGCCCCAGCACCTGGGGAAGGAGAACCCTGAGAACGGTTCCCTGCATCCTATTCTGGCGCAGGCGATTCTGAGGCCAGACTTAGATCCAGTGCTCGGAGGGGGCACTGAAGCATGGAAACAGGACACCCAGCGACCGGCCCCCGGGCTGCCATCTGCTGCCCCAGCATAGAAGGTTCCGGAGTGACAGAGGAGTCAAGATCTGCTCTGAGAGCCTCCCTGGTGGCACAAGGGATTACGCACCACAGTATGAAGCATCCACAGTGACAGCAGCACAAGTTCGATCCCCAGTCAGGGAGCTGACCCACGTGGCGCAGCAGACCTCTCCTGCCTCCCCGCTGCTCCCCTCAGCAGTGTGTTTCAGTGGATCTGCCCGTTCTGCTCCCCACTCTGTCTCTGGTGACTCCTCTCACCTCCCACACCTCTGGCCTGTACCCCAGCTCTTGTGTGCATAAATAAATAAATCTTTAAAGAAAAAATAAAGACTCTGCTCTGGACCCAGGAAATCTGGGTTCCAATTCTGAATTCTGACTCCCCTTTCTGGGCAACGACGTGACCTGTTTGTGTTCCATTCGCCTATCTGAGACGTGAGAACCCCACAAGTCCCCACAACTTGTCATGTGATGTCCCGGAGGAAGACATAGTGAGTGCTCAGCAAGCGGGGTGACTGCTACCTGTGCCCTCAGACGTTTGTCTTCAGGAGCCTGGTCCCCCTGAGTGTTTTATTTTCTGGTGATGGATTTCAGCTCACGATGAGGCCTGCACCTGCATACAAATGCCATGAGGATGGGCGTCCCCCGGGATCTGTTCTCGCCTACTCTCCACACAGCCCAGGCGACGGTTTCCAGCAGGCCCGGAAGTGCTAGGGCCTCCTGCAAGGCTGGGACCACCATGCGCCCTTGTGGCCGGAAGCAGCCAGGCTGCCGGCCCCTTTGAGAGTGGGTGTCCCTGGGAGAGAGTGACCGCTGGGAGGTCTTCAAGGGAATCGGGAGCTTCTGGGACAATCGGTCACTGTTTGGGGGAGTGAGGTTGGCAGGGCCTTGCCCCTCGGCACTGAGCCCCTTCCAAGCCCCTGCCAAGCCCGGGCCTGGTTTCCCACTGCCTGCCAGTTCCAGGGTGCTCAGGGAGGGGCCCAGGGGATTCATCGTCCTGGCTTCAGAGTCTTAGCAGGAGCCCAGGAGCCTGGCCAGGTTTGCAGATGCCCCTGTAGGCCTGTTGGAGGGTGTTTACACTGCTACTGGGCAGCCAGGAGCACCACAGGCCTGGGATGCAGAAGGCCCGGGTGCTTTTTAACTCTGGGTGGCCTTGATCTAGTGCAAGGCCATGAAGAAAACAAAGTCTCTGGCCTCAAGTAACCTATGTTCCTGTGCAGGGAGATGGGAGTGAAAACTGGAGATTAAGTAAGGGAGAAGAATAAGGCAGCTTGAGGGGACACAAGTGACACTGCAGGGGCTATATCTGCCAGGATGGCCAGGGGGCATCTCTCCGGTGACATTTGAGCGGAAATCCAAAGGACAGTGTGGGATGAGAGAGACACGTGGTATCTGGAGGAAGAGTGTTCAGACAGAGGAACAACATATGCAAAGCCGCTGAGCAGGAAGAGGACCTGGCGAAGGCAGAGAGGCCAAAAGGGTGAGATGCTTCACAACCACCTGTCTGAGCTCAGAGCGGTTAGACAACTTGCCTAAGGCCACATAGCCGGTAAAGGGAGGCCCCAGACTGGAAATCCACTCATTCCGAGGCCAGAGTCTCTTATTGCCATATTACTGAGACACCCTGCCAAGAAGGACCTGTGGTTCCTGGTCATCCCCACCTGGTCCATTTGTGCTGCTCTTTGGTTCCCCTTCCATGGTCGATGGGCTTCACGCTGGCACCCCGGGGTCCCCTACGGACCTTTCTGCATGTCTGGGGCCCTCCAGGCCTGCCTGTTAGTCCCGATCGGCACGACTGTGCCGTGGCCGGCTGGTCTGTAAACTGGGGTCATTTTTCCATCCTCAAGAGCCTGGCAAGGGGCAGTGAGCTCAGGGCATGGGGGGGTGCTGAAACTACATTTACCTCCACCCCGTCCAGGGCTAGGGCTGTGTCCTCCTACCTCAGAGCAGCCTTTCTGGGCACGTGTGCAGCGGGCGACATCCTCACTTTGTGGCTGTCGAGTCTGCAGACCGGGGGAGGAATTCAGCAGCCGCACCGAGGACCACCCTGGGGCCAGGCTGCTGCAAAACTGTACAAATGGGAGGCCTAGGAGACCCCCTCCTGTCCTCTCCAGGCCCGCTCTGCTTTTCCTTTGTGGCATCCATCACGCTTGTAATTACTTGTTTAGCATCTGTCTGCTCTCTGGGCTGCACGCGCCTCATTCTCACTGGCCTTGTTCATGGCTGGGTCCCCAGCACCAAGCAGCCTGCCTGGGGTGTAATAAATGTTTGTTGTGAAAACAAACAAACAGACGCCTGGCTGGTGAGCGAATGCCTGGGTGCTCTTCGGAGCAGCTGGACGCGGTGTCCCCGGAGGCCTGGGTTCTGAGCGGGCGCTGCAGTCACACACTTCTTGTGTTATCTTGGGCAAGACACAGTGTCCTCCGGGAATTTAGACTGATTAGTGGGGAGGGGCACAGAGGATCCTGGAGAGTTCTGGGGGAACTTGTGGGGTCACATTCTAGGGAGACTTCCATGAGCAAAGATGAGGAGGCTTGAAAGTGCACAGCTTGCTGATAGCCACTGCCTCGTCAGTGCCTGTGAGTATGGTGTGAGTGGGCGTGTGGTGTGTGAGTTGGTGTGAATGGGTGTGTGAGTACGGTGTGAATGGTGTGTGTGTTTGGTGTGAATGGGTGTGAGTATGAGTACAGCGTGCACGGGAGTGCATGGTTTGTTGAGCACGGCATGCGCGGGGGTGTGTGGTATGCTGAGTATGGCGTGCGTGGGGCTGCGTGGTGTTGAGTACAACGTGCGCGGGGCTGCGTGGCGTTGAGCACGGCGTGCACGGGGGGTGTGTGAGACTGTGGGAGCACTTGTGCGTGCGGCCGCGGCTCGGCATCTGAGGAAGCTCAGCGCTGGTCCACACCTCTGGGGCAGGCCTGTGGCGGGCAGTGCCGACCCGTCATTCGGGCCAAACTGAGGAGCTTGAAGCTATGGGAACTGGGAACAAAGCGGGTGTCTTTGGGGAGCCTCTGTCCCATGCTGGAGGCCTCTAAGGTCAGGGTGATGAGCCCAAACTTGGGCCTTTGGCCAGGGAGCCTGGGGAGCCTGGGGAGGGACAGCACCTCAAGGCAGCTCGCGGCCACTGGTGCCACTGGAGTGACCCACAGACCCAGCTCACGTCTCTCCGGACGCGAGACCCCGGGCGGGTTCTCCAGCAGGTCAGCAGCTCAGCTCAGTGACAGGGGGTGTGAGGGGTGGGGGGTGTTCATGCACTCCAGGGTGCCTCTGCGTGGACCCCACCTCTTAGAGAGGGGTTGTGTCATGGGCATCGCGGGTGGCCGGGCAGCCGGGGTCGCGCAGCAAGCTGGCACTAGACTGTTTGCAGGGCGGTGAGGAAGGCGAGCAGCAGTTTGCCGTGGTTTCAGGCTTGGAGTGCAGCGCCCCGTCCGTCACCGCGGGTGTTATTACCCGCTGCTAATGGGGCTTCTGTTCCAGGCCGTGAGGGAGCGAGGGCTCAGAGAGGTTAAGTGACTTGCCCAGTGTCACAGGGCCAGTAATGGGAGGGCAAAGTCCGAGGCTCGGAGTTTGGCCTCTCCCCCTCCCCCAAGGCCACGCTGCTCCCCCAATGGATCATCTCTGAGTGTTGCCTAAGCGCTGGTTTCCATAGCAGCAGGGCCATTCCTGCACAATGGATCCCCCATCTCCCTGGGCTTTGCCTGGTGGAGGCTGCAGATGAGGAATTGCTCTATTTGGGGGGGAGGTTGGGGTGCAAGGTGGGAGGAACGGAGCAGGGCCCTTGGATGGTCCTGAGGCCAGGACACAAGGAACACTCTTTTTTGCAGTTCTTCATTTTCAGAGCTGGGATCAGGGGCATTTCCAGGTTGAGGATGAGGAGGAGGGAGGAAGAACTGTGGAAACTCCAGAAACACAGGCAGGGAATGACAGACAGACAGAAGACAAAAAACATGATACAAAAGCCATGACAGAAAAAAAGTGAAGTAACAGCCTCTGTTTTCCAAACAAACTCTTTCACCTGCATGTCTCTGAATGTGGCCCCAGAGGTATGTGTAAGAGCTCTCTTTTCTTGCCACCTCTGCCTGGCGAACTCCTCACCCGTCAAAGCCCAGCTTGCAAGGGCCTCCTCTTTACTGCCTTGGGTTCTGTTCACCCCCATTTTACAGATGAGGAGAGCAAAGGCAGGAACTGTGGTTCTCAAAGGACAGCCCAGGGCCAGCTCCCCTCTCCGGGGAGGGGGCGGTGTCGGTTAAAACGCAGAGGCCCTGATACTGCCGTGACCTCACAGAGTCACTGTGGAGCCAGGAACCTGCCTTCCGTGGGTTCTCAGGAGAACTTTCTAGAAATCACCTACTGTTGGCCCAGCTACCTTCCGCAGGATGCAGAGTCAGGACTTAGGACCCAGAAGGGAGTAAGAAAAAGAGGAAAGTGACAAAGAGGAGCTTTTCAAAGCAAGACAGATACGCCTTAGAAGAGGAGGCAGAGAGGAAGAGAGAAAGGCAGGAAGAGACGCAGGGGGAGAAGTTCAGCGGCCCAGGAGAAGGACTCCCTGGCGGCTCAGACAGCCTCCCTGACTGTCACTCCACGCGCTGCCCTCAGCCCCTCCTCACCACAGCCCTGAAGTTTCCACAGAGCATGGAAAAGCAGCAGACGGAGGCTCGGCTGCAACCTGGGGCCCGATGCTGGCCGGGTTGGGTGGGAGCCTGTCCAGCAGGTTGTGTCGGGTGCTGAGTGGCAATCAGCCAGGAGTCAGACTTCCACACTGGGGCAGCAGAGCTCACCCCACCCCCAGAGTGGACCCTCACGGCCCCCAGCTGATGTCAAGGTCAGCTGGGCATGAACAGAGGCCCAGGCCACTGACACTGGTCACCGGTGACCATGTGGCAGAGCTGCAGGTCAGATAGGGGCACGAATTGGCTTTGTCGTTTACATCTGTGTGACCCTGAGCAAGCTGCTCACCCATTCCGTGCCTCAGTTTCCTCACCTGCAATCGGAGACACGAAGAAGACCTGTCTCCAAGGGTTACTGGGAGCTCTGGTCTGAGAAGGGCTTAGAACAGGACCTCGAGCTAGTAAGCGCCCAGGAACAGCTGTCAGGAAGCTCCAAGAAGCCTGGGGGTCATGCAGAAGGACCTCGCTTCTGATGGTTTTCTTGGGGCTCCTTTGCCCTGAACTGGGACAGCGTTCTACCCTTTGCCGAGCACCTGGTTGGCTCTAGACTCCACTTTCTCCATCCCAGCTGCAAGGCAGAGTTTTCCCTTCCTGCTGGGAGGCTGGGCACTGCCTCTGCCCCTTTTCTTTGCTGTGTGGCCTTGATGAAGCCCCTTTTTCTCTCTGAGCCTAAGTTTCCTCATCGGTAAAGTAGAAAAACGACTTGTGGGGTATGATGAAAGAGTTGAAACCATGGCCTTTGTTTTCATCCAATACTTACTTTAATTGAGGACCTACTTTGTGCCAGGCACTGTTCTAGACTCTGAGAATATAGCAGTGAACCAAACGGCCAAGGTGCCTGTCCTGCTGGAGCTGATGTTAGCACAGAGACCGCCAGACACTAAACCAATAGTAAGTAAGGTACAAAGCATAAGGGCTGTGATAAGTATTTTGAAAAAGTAATAATTAAATCAAGAAGGGGGAATAAAGAGCGAGGTGGTGGGGGGGGGGCAAGTTTAAATAGGATGGTCAGGGGAAGCCTCTCAAAAGAGAGACCTTGAAAGAGAGGCCACCTTCTTCGCCCCGAGCAGAGCTCTGCGTGCAGAAGGGCCGTGAGCGTGCCTGGCACGTCCCGTGAATGTGTGGCCGGGTGTGGCCGGCGTAGCCGGAGCACGAAGGGAGACCCACCGAAGACAAGTCGGGGCAGCAGAGGTCAGGGGGGCAGGACCTCACGCGCCACAGTGGAGGCGCTGGCTTTTCTGGGCGCGCGCTGGGGAGCCACAGGTGCCGGCTGAGTGGAGCAGGATGTGACCTCACTTTCATTTACTGACTGAGTGTGACCCGGGTGACAGATGGGAGGGCAATGCTCCTCCACTCTGCAGGAGGAATGGGGGCTCACCCGTGCCTTGGACTCTGCCCTCTGGCCCCGACTCTGCCCCGCCTGGCCAGCCCTGTGCTGCCACTCCACACCCCAAGCCTGGGGTCCCTGCTCCTCCTCCCCTCTTCTCGGTCTTGACTCCCGCTTGTCTTCCCATCTCCTCCTGGACGCCAGCTCAGAGTCCTTGGCCTGGCCTCGTCCCTCCTCTGCCAGACAGCCAAGAGGCAGGGTCAGGCGAGCAGCAGGTTCAAATCCTCCCTGCTGAGACCCCTCAGTGCACTTCACCGTAAAATGAGGGAGGGGAACAGCCCATTCAAAGCCACCCTCCCAGTAAGTACCCAAAGATTCAGTCTCGCGCCATGGGGCACAGTGCACTGGGGTGGGGGACATCAGCGTTTTCCTCTGGGCTGCACTGCCCCAGGGGGAAGCTGTGAGCCCAGCTGCCGCCACCGCAGGAGAAAGGCCTCGCGGTCCCAGGCATCAGCCCCTGACTGCGCCAGCTCATTTCATCTTCCAGCCACCTTCTGGCAGGGTCCCTACTATCGTCCCTTTTTATGGATGAGGAAACTGAGGCCCTGATGGGCAGACAGACCGAAGTCTCATAGCCTGTCAGCGGCCAGGGCCAGGTATGAAGCCAGGTTCTAGCTCCGGAGCTCGGTGGCTAGCGCTGCCCCTGTGATACTGCCCAGCCGCACCCCAGCCCCAGCCGCACCCCGGCCCCAGCCCAGGCACGCAGTGTGGTCGTCGTCCTGGGAGTCTTGCTGGGGCCAAACCCAGAGCCTGTCTCCAGCACGCAGGCAGTGCGCAAAGAGTTAACTTCTCCTGGTGCGATCCCACACTGTGGAAGGGAAGCTTCACCCAGACACGGAGCAGGCAGCCCACACCCACCTCCACACAGCAAGGGCAGGAGTCTGCCTGCACAGCAGAAGCCTCTGGAATGTGATTTCCTGAAGTGTCACCTCACCCCTGCCACAGCCCAAACACTCTGGGGCGGGGGTCCCTCCCCTGCCCGCTCTGCCCTGGGCCCCCCTCCCCCCACCCCCCCCCCCCCCCCCCCCCCCCCCCCCCCCCCCCCCCCCCCGCCTGCATGAAGCCTCACGCCAGCCACGGGACCACAGAGAACTTGCCCCTAGGGGTAAGTCCTGGCTAAAACCTGCCGCCCTCCGGAAGCCTTCCCCAGCCCCGCCTCCCTTATTTAGCTCCTTTTGTACCGGGTGGCTGTCTGCTGAGGACCTACTGGGTGCCATGTGGTGTCACAACCAGGACCTCCCTTAAGCATCACTGCAATTTCGTGCAGCTGGCCATTACAAGAAGTCATCAGTCAATACTCATCGAGCTCTCGCTATGCGTCCGGCTCGCCGGTGGATACAGGGACACGGCCTCGGAGAAGCAGGCAGATAAAGACCTGCCTCTTCTCTCAGGGGCCTGCGGTCCAGGTAGAAAGACAGACAGGTGGGAAGGGAGGCGACTGTGGACAGAGCATGAGGGGGGGGGGGGGCTGCGCGAGCCCAGAGCNGGACAGAGCAGGGGGGGGGGGGGGGGCTGCGCGAGCCCAGAGCAGAGCTCACAGACATCCACGTTTGAATGAGCAGCCCTGAGTCTCCCGCAGGCGAATAGATCCCTGGGAGCTCCCCAGAGTGTCCCCCATTATATCACTCAGGGCAGGACAAGCACTGTAACAACAACCCCAAACCTCAGTGGCTCAACAGACCTGTTTATTCCTCACGCCTGTCAAGGCCCAGGGAGGTCAATTCCCCCGTTGTGCAACGACCCAGCCCCTCCTCCCAAAGCCTCTGCCATCGCTGGGGTCCTGGGTTCTTTTCTGGACCTTCTGCATCCCCCAGGGGAGGAGAGGGAAGGGAAGGGCATGGAGGGCTGCATGGGAGGGTTTTTGTTTGTTTGTTTTTTTAAAAGATTTATTTCTTTGTGCACACAAGAGCTGGGGTATAGGCCAGAGGTGTGGGGGTGAGAGGATCCATCAGAGACAGAGCAGGGAGCAGAACAGGCAGATGGACTGAAACACACTGCTGAGGCCAGCAGCAGGAGAGGCAGGAGAGGTCTGCGGCGCCATGTGGGTTCCCTCCCAGGGAGGCAGCAGGGATCGAACTCGTGCTGCAGTGGCTGCGGTTTGCCTCACAGTGTGTTGCTTAACCCACTGAGCCACCAGGGAGACCCCGTGTGGGAGGTTTGGTGGGCAGGTTTGGGAGGGACTCAGGACCACTTACCTGGTCTGTCCGGGGATTCAGGTGGAGACTTAGATGTGAAGGAGGGAGCAGAGTCCGCACCCAGGTGTTTCAGCTCCTCCAGATAGTTTCAAAGGGGAGAGATGTTTTCCTAAATAACCAGTGCTCAGGAGGGGCATGGGGTCGGGGGCCACAAGCCTCACCTGCAGGAAGGCTTCTTTGGGCATCAGGACTCTTTTGGCATCAGTGGACATAACCCCAGTTCCAGCTCAGTTAAGAAATAAAGGGAATCAGGAAAGACAGACACCTGAATGGCTGAATAGACACTCAACAAAGTCAGCTTTTCTGCGCGGCTTATCCAGTAAGCAGGTACCTGGCATGGGGTGGGGAAGCGCCACTCCCAGGCAGCGCTGGAATCGTAGCTCCAGGGTCAGCACACTGGGAGGAGCCTCCTACGTGTCATGTACCCACATCCACACATAACCCCACAGAATCACTTCAGCCTCCTGGTTGGCACCCATGACCCCGTTTTTGAGAGGTCTTGGTGAGGAAGGAGGCGCCTATTCCCTATAAAGGACTTTAATAGATGATATCATCAGGCCCACTATAGGGAACCTTCAAGAACTTACCAGAACTTTCCAAAAGTATTGGTTCTATCACACAGTCCTAGATGTCAAAGGATATAGGAAACCTGAGACAAATCAGCGAGTGGTATCTTTATGAATAGCCAGTTTCCGGGAGCCAAGTGTTAGCCTTGTGCTTTTATGGTGTCAGCATGATCTTTTTCCTCTCCCTTAGATTCAGAAATAGCAGACCAGGGGGTCAAGAGATGATGACCCAGGGCCTCCCTGGAGGCGCAGTAGGTTGAGCACCGCACCATGAAACATCAGCGGCACAGCAGCGCAAGTTCGATCCCTGGCCAGGGAGGGGACCCACAGGCACAGCAGACCTCTCCTGCCTCGCTGGCTGCTCCCCTCAGCAGTATGTTTCTGTTCTGTTCCCCACTCTGCCTCTGGTGACTCCTCTTAACTCCTGCACTCTGGCCTGTGCCCCAGCTCTTGTGTGCATAAATAAATAAATCTTAAAAAAAAAAGAGAGATGATGACCCAGATGCCAGCTAATAGACAGCGCCGTGTAGAGACCGTGACTTGGGCACGCAGCCATGGAAACTGCCCACCTGAGTCTCCCCAGTGGACAGGGCCTCTCCATCCAGGGGGACGGACGGCACTGAGCACGGGCCCCGGACCACAGGCCAGGCCGCGCCTTCACAGGCGGGTGACCGGGCTCAGCCCTGGCCTCTGCTCACAGTCCTGTCCAGGCTCCGTGCCGCTGTGCAGGGGCCGGGGGGCCGAGCCTGAGACCTGGGGGGCACCAGCAAGCACCCCCTGATGGGGAAGCTCCCACTCCCGAAGGAAGCAGATGAGCTTCACGAGGGCCAGGCAGTCAGAGAAGGAGCAGCTCTGTTTTCCTTTCTTCTTGGAAAATGACTATTCAAATAGCAGCCCACTGCGAAATTTTAAAAGAGAAGAAAAAAAACGGAAGAGAATTGTGAAAGTACAAGCCCCCTTCAAGGCCACCATCCAGCGCTAACTCCCGTTACATGTCGGCCTGGCTCCCTCGGGCCTCTGGGAGTGTGTGTGTTTAAACAGAACTAGAATCATGCTTTGTGCATAATTTCCTACCCTGCTTGTTGTAACGTTCTATAGAAAGCATTTCAGCATGTCCACAGGGCTGGAGGCAGCGCGAGGGCAGGGAAGGACCTGCGTCCATTTGATGACCACGGCGTCCCTGGGCCATCCGGGCGCAGTGCTCAGAGATATTGCTGAAAATAACGACGGTCACAGGTAACTGACCACATGCGACTTCTGACCGTACATGTAACTGTACCCCCCCACAAGCCCATGCAGTGGACCCACCTCTTATTACAGATCGAGACACTGCGGACAGAAGAGGTGAAGTTGCTCCCCAAGGTCACACGTGGGTGCCCCATCTCTGCATAAACACGTGCATTTTCCCACTTGACACATTTTCTTGCCACATTCCTTTTCTAATCAGGGACTGAGTGGGCAGCGCTGCCCCCTCCCTCCGCCCCAAGACAAGGAGCTCTCCATTTGGAAAGGTCTGCCCCCTTGGGGCAGGGCTCTGGCGCAGGCTGTCCAGATATGGTAAGTCCCCCCAGCCCTGCCTGGATCCAGGATGGCCCTGCACCCCTCCTTCCCTGGGCCCGCTGCATGACCCCATACCGGTCCATGGGCCAGGGCATCTGCCCATTCTCCCCGCAGTCAGCAACCTTTCTCGCTGCCCTTTTGCTATCTTCTAGAATGTCCCTGGGGTGGGCGCTGCTGATGCTCCACCCATATTCCTTGGGTCCTCTCGTCTCAGAGCAGCCTCTCCCTGCGGCCAGCGGCCAGTGCATAAGCCTGTGTGGGGATTTTCTCTGGCCACTGAGCCCACTTGGCTCCCAAGCCCGCACAGCAGGTGGGAAGGACTGGGTAGCTGATCCCCCTGGCAGCCCTCAGTCAGTTGTGACAGGAATTGGCATCTAAATAGTCCAGTCCCCCTGCCCTCAGGGGAGGGGCTCAGTTCTGAAGCTAGCCCACCTCCCAAGCAGGGTCAGCCCCAGTAGAAACTGCTGGACAGTAAAGATTCACTGGCTCCCTTCCCTTCCCTGCCTCACTGCCACATTCCAGAAGCTTGCATCCTTGGTTCCAGGCTGGCTTTGTAGGAAACCCACCTCAGATGTCTATTCTTTCCTTCCCTGCAGGCACCACCACTCCAGGCCTCCCCACTGCCACTCCCCAGAGTCTCTGTTTCTGGGGAGTCTATTCTCCACATTTGTCCCAAGGTCACTTTTTAAAAATATGTTTTGTCTACCCCCCCTTGCTTTACGGACATCCCCTGTCTCCAGGGCTGAGTCCTCAGCAGAGTTCCAGGCTCTTTGTGTTTTTACCCTGTTGGCCTCTCCAGAAGCCTTTGGACTCATGCGCTTGGACCCTACTAACCTCTCTCTCACGTCTGCCTTTGCACTTGCTGGCTGCCCTTTCCTGTCTTGGTCACTCAGAAAACTTCTATTAATCCAGCAAGACCCATTTCAGAAGTCACCTCCTCTCTGAAGCCTCCCAGGCTATCGACAACCCCTCGCTTCTCTTGAGTCCCATTTGTACATTATCCACCCCTGTTCTCTAAGACTTTCCACCTTACTGCAGTTGTGTGTTTACACGTCAGTCTCCTTCCCAGGACTGAAGACGCCTTGGAGTTAGGCTCAGCCTCCTCACTTCTCTCACTTCTTTTCCCCAGACTCCCCCGGGGGAAAATTAGGCTTCCAATGAATTCAGGTGCTCCTTGCTAGCCAAATTCTTGCTCAAAACTCAGGAACCAATAGATTAGGACGACATGACATCCCTCACGATTCGGAAGCCATTGTCCAAAATCTTGCAACCTGAACTTAGCACGGACATGGATTTGGGTGGCAAGAAATACCTGCATGTGAATGAATTCATGACTTAATGAATGAGGGAGTTCAAAGCTGAGGACGTTCATCCACTCTGGGCACAGACCTGCATGAAGTTGGTTGAGAAAGGGAAGGAGGGAACATGATGATGCCAAGCCAGAGCCAAGAAAGTTGTTTTGCTTTGGAATATATTATTTTTGCAGGTTGCTATAGTTACCGCTGTGAAATTAAAAATTAAAACCTTGTGAAAGAGAGAGGGTTGACTGAGATGAGGCAGTTCCTTGACAGGCTGAGTTATTTATCTTTTCCCCATGTAACATCTGGTTATGTGCTTGCAAATTTATTTTTAATTCCGAGCTCTAAAAAGGATTTCGCGGTGATGCAAGGTGCCCGGATGAACTGCTTGGGAGGAGAAGGTGAAGCCGGTGGTCTCCGGGACGACTGGTGACCAGCTTGGCCCCGGGCCCTTGCCGACACAACCTCTAGGAACTAGGGGGTAGCTGGAAGGCGTTCCAGACCCCCTGCCAATCAAGCAGCGGCCGTCACCATGGTTCCCAGATGCAGAGCGGGGTGGGGCTGTGCTCCGGTTCCTGTGGTTCTCCGCGCGCAAGGACGAGGACGACACGGCTGGGGTCGAGGGAAGATTTGAGGTTCTCTCTCTTCATCTGCCGCTGAACCTGTGTGGCCCCGTGCGTCTCCCAGGATCTTCCTGTCCCCCCTCATTGGCCACCCAGAATGGCAATGAGCAGCCTCGTGAAGACAGTGGCTGGAGCTGGGAGAAGTGGGGTCTGGACAGAGCCCAGTCACTGCTGGCTGTGTGACCTTGGGGTGCCCCCTTCCCTCTCTGGGCCCTCTTCTCCCGGGTCTTCAGGTTGGGGTTGGAGTGTGAGATGACCCTGCAGGCCCCTCTTCCGGGAGTCAAAATGAGTCAAAGTCTTCATTGGTTCCTATTTTTTGCTTCTGCCTGACTGTCCCCAGTAGAAGGAAGGCCAGAGACCTAGGCAGGCTGCCCTGGCCAACCTTCTCCCTGCCCCAGGCGTTGGCCCCTCACATTCCTCTACCTAGAACTCTCTCTCCCCAGAAGGTCACAGTCTGCCTCCCCAGCCGACCCAGATCTCTGCTCAAAGGTCACCTCTTCAGCAAGACCCGGCGCTGCCCCGAGCATCCATCACACCTGTGGGTACCGTCTGTCTGTTTTTCCTTCTAGGATTAAGCTCCAAGAAGGCAGGGGACTACTTGTCTTGGTCACAACAGGGCCTGGCACACTGTGGGGTTTGATAAATATTAGTCAGGTAAATGAGTGAATGAGTGAATGAGTGAATGAGTGAGTGAATGAGTGAATGAGTGAATGAGTGAATGAGTGAATGAACAAAGACAGCTATTGGTCCCTGCCATATGTTGGACAAGGTTAGGACAAGTTAGGATCTGTTAGAACTGAGGGGGAAGTAGATGAGGCAAAAAAATTCATAGGCTAGGAAAAAAGAATGTCAAAGGCAACTTTGAAGGAGAAAATAAATTCTCTCAAAATGACTGTGTGTGTGTGTGTGTGTGTGTGTGTTAGCATGGGGAGATTCTTTTCTGCTCTGGTAAAATGATCATCCAGGGTGGGAGATGGAAAATAATTGTATAGCTAAAGCCTAAATTATCTTATAATAACAAAAGCAATAAACTACCCTGTGGCAAAGTCCCTCTTATATATGGAACACAGAGCTCTGGACGGATTAACTCCGAGCTTCACAAAAGTCCCACTGTGAGGGCCTCCCCTGGTGGCGCAGTGGGTTAAGCAACACACTATGAAGCAAACCGCAGCCATTGCAGCACGAGTTGGATCCCTGCTGCCGGCCAGGGAGGGGGACCCACATGGTGCGGCAGACCTCTCCTGCTCTGCCCGCTGCTCCCCTCAGCAGTGTACTTCTGTTATCTGCCTGTTCTGCTCCCCGCTCTCTGTGGTGACTCCTCTCNTCTGTGGTGAATCCTCTCACCCCCCCCCCCCCCCCGACACCTCTGGTTTGTGTCCCAGTGCTTGTATGCATAAATAAATAAATCTTTAAAAAAAAAAAAAAGTCCCACTGTGAGAATAAGGACTTGTCTGTTCTTTTTGTGCTGCTGTAGCCCCAGTCCCTGGTGCATATTCAGGGCCCCAAACTCACTTAGCGAATGAATCTCCATTCTATACTCATGGCGCCTGATCAGAGAGGGCGAGTGACTTGACCAAGGACACACAGTGACGGTCTTTGACCTGGCCATCTCGACAAGGGGATCTTCTTTCTACCCCTTCCTCTTCCCCCTCCCCAATCTTTACAACTGGTCTGACGCTCTGCTTGGCTCAGAGTCCGAAGACCTTGGGCTGGCTGCAATGAAAACCAGGCCGCGAGGCCCTGGTATCTACATCGCAACCTCGCCTGTTTCCCCGCTTCTTTGAAGCTCCTGCAGGGCTCATTGTCATCCTCCGCGGTGCCTGCTGGGGCCAGTGTGGGAGGACCAGAGAACATTTTGTGGGTAGACAGATTCCAAACTTCTTGACAGGTCTGGACTCATTACCCAGGCTCCCCCATGGGTGAGCTCCAAAAAGCATGGCTGAAGCCCTGGGCCTGCGTGTTCAGCGGGGATGAATAATTAAAGAACCATCAGGCGCCAACAGCTTGACGAGGGCGTTGCTGTGTAGCTGGCAACACCACATCCCAGCCCAAGTCTGTTTTTGGGTAGAGGCCTTTATTCCTGACGGCTGCCTCTGTGGCTCCGGGGCAACGGATCTGCGGCAGAGAGCATGGTCTGATTGTGCTGTGGACAGAGGGCAGCCGGGCAGGGCCATGACAGCCAGACCTACTGGACTTGGCTGCAGGAGCAGAGGGAAGGAAGTTTCTCCTTAGTTCCCACTGGGTATCTTTTTCCTTCTGCAAAGTGGGAAAATGTCCTGCACTTGGCAGGTTGCGGAGGAGGGAAGTCGGGTAGTGTAAATTGTGAAGTGCCGTGGAAGGGTGAGGGGTACGATTGAGAGATGCAGCCACTCGTTTGCTCACGGTCTGCCTCCACGGCCAAGATGGGAGCGCAGCTGGCAGGACCTCGTGGGCTCTGGTCACCTGTGCTCACCTGGAACTGGGCAGCCCTCCACAAATATGTGCTTAACAGCCAAATGCAGGATGATGCGTTTGGTAACTATGGGCCAAATCAAATGCAGAGCCTGGAGGCCCAATTTGCTTGGAACTGTGGAATTTTCTTGGCAGGTGAACACAGGCCAGGAGGTCTCCTGCCATTTCTCACAATTCTCAAATGGAGTCACATCTGTTGGTCTGGTGGCTGTGACAATGCGGCCCGAGAGGCAATTCCTCAGGAACCTTTTCTGAGCCCCGGCCAAGGCCTCATGTGCATTTTGGGAGAGGTAAGAAGAAGCGTGTGTGACCCAGGCTCCCTCACTTGATTCCACAGAGGGAGCATGGGCTTAAGGTCAGGCAGTCCTGGGGTCCCATCTCCCTCCCACCATTAAGAAAGTTAGGGGGCCTCCCCAGTGGCGCAAGGGGTTGAGTGCCGCACTGTGGAGCTTCTGCAGCCACAGCAGTGTGCATTCAATCTCTTGTGGGAGCGGACCCACATGGCGCAGCAGACCTCTCCTGCCTCGCCCGCTGCTCCCCTCAGCAATGTGTTTCTGTTGATCTGCCTGTTCTGCTCCCCACTCTGTCTCTGGTGACTCCTCTCACCCCACCCCGCCCACACTTCTGACTTGCAACCCAGCTCTTCATTTCATAAATAAAATTTAAAAGAAGAAAGTTAAGGATGCACCCCCAGCTACAAATAGCAGAAACCTTGCTACTGAAGCATACCTAGTTAGGACTTATTGTTTAAAATAGCAGAGGTCCAGGGTAAGCCAATAGGACTAATGTGGCTCTTACTAATGCCACTGAGGACCTGGTGTACTTACCATCTTTAGCATGTAGCCCTTTGTCCTCATCCTCGATGCCTCATGGTTGCAAAGTGATTGCAAGGTCTCAGGCGTTGCATCTGTGTTCCAGATCGGAAGAACAGACAAGTGTGACCCAGATGTGAGGTATGTAATTCCTGCTCCACCAAATACCAACTGTGTCTTCTTAGGTAGGTTCCATAACCTCCATATGCCTCAGTTTCCTCCTCTTCAAAAGGGGGGTCATGGCTGTCCCCCATTGACCTGTTTTGTGACGACAAAATTGTGTTTACCCTGTAGTAGGCATTCAAAAAAAACAACGTAGCTCTTACATTCTTGTTATTATTCTGACTATAGATAAGATTTTGATACCACTGAGAATAATTAAACCCCAAATATCTGGGGGGGGGGGGCTCCAGTTCTGTCTCAACCTGCTGTGCAATTTTGGATAAGCTGCTGCACCTCTCTGGGTTGGAGTCAATACAGTGACTGCACAATGAAGGTCTGGAACCCCAGGGTCTCTACTGCTCTCCCCCAAAGGGATTCGGCGTCCTAGCGGATAGTCGTAGCTCAGCTGGCTGGTGACTCCCCCTTCCTAGTGCGTGTGACTTGTTATGGAGGGGAGCAGGGTCTTGGGGAGGGGAAACACTGGCAAATCTGGGGGCTCTTCTAGGTTTGCTAATTCCAGATCCCTCCTCCCTAGACTTGTTGTCTGGTGCTGGAGGGTGGTGTCTCTGTGTCGGGGAAACTGTCTCCGTACCCTACCTCCAGCCTCATCCACACCTGCTCTTGGTTCCTGCCACCCTTCCTTCCTTCTTTAGACATCACTTCCACATGTTGACATCCCAGCAGGCACATTTTGCTGGGAAGTCAGTTTCCTGCAGGGAAAGGCCCTGCAGTGGGGAGGAGGAAGTGAGGAGTTCCCTTGGGCCCCTCTGGGAACTGGTGTTCTGTTTTCTGTCCTTGGAAAGGGGCGTCTACCCTCCTGCGGCCCTTCCTTGACCGCTGACCTCAGCAAGTTCCCACTCCTTCTTGGGCCTTGGTTTCCCCTGGGTGAAATATGGCAGCCTGATGCTACCGTTTTGAGAGAACTGAGCAGAGTGAGGCCTCGGAGTGGAGGGTTTGTGATGGCAAAGACTGTGCTTGTCATACTGACCCCTCTCGCCCACCCGATCTGCTGTTGAGACTTGAGGGAAGGGAGCAGCTTTGAGGAGCTCCCCTGCCTCAGCCGCCCTGCCTCCTTGGACAGCAGCTTCTCCTTGAGCCCCTCGGCATCCACACAAACTCAGATTGGAAGACAGGACTCCAAAGTGAAAAGAAAGGGTCTTCTAAACCAACGTTTTATTGACTCAGCGTGTTGCAGGCACTGTGCTAAATGTTTCACGTGTTTTAATTTGTGCACCCCAAAGCCATGCTATGAGGAAGTCCTACGGCCAACTCTGTGTTAAGGCAGGACTTTGAGCAAAGGGGAGTTTAGTAAGTTGCCCAGGGCCACACAGCGAAGTAAGCAGGATGTAAATCTTGTGGCCTGCCTCTTCACTGCTGTTTTCTCTTAGAAACAGCTGACTCGGCTCCTCTTTCTGCTTCCTCTTTCTGCCTGGTACTGGAACCCTGTTTCATTACTCCAATTTGTTGCCTGGGGTCAACTTACACACCTTCAGGGGTGGGGAGCTCTCTACCCCCCTGAGGATCAAGGTCACCTGCACTAATTTGAAAATTCTTCCTAAATTTGTGAATTCTTGAATAAGTCCTCAGGGCTCAAAAGGGTTTCCTGGGAAACAGGAGTTTGCTGAGCCCCCAGGGACCTGTGGTCTGGCTCATAGATGGAGAGATTTAGAAGAAGGCAAAGAGCCTCATGTTTTGGGGTCACGGGAGAAGACATCAGATGGGGGCTCAGAGCATGCGCTGGAGTCAGTGCCTCCCTGAACCTCAATCTCGTCTCCTGCAGGAGGGCACCTGTCAGGCACTCTTCAGGCCTGAGGATTAAACAGGAAATCCACACCACTACAGCGGTGTTAGCTGGCACTGGCATGTTCCTCCTCCTCCCTGCTAAGTCCATCTCGTCCTGCACACTTCAGGAGTGACTTGTTCCGTGGCTTGACCATAGAGCTGGTGAGGTCGGGAACTTGGTTCTTGGGTCCTCTTTGGCATAGACAGGAGGGGAAGGCCCTGAGAAGAAGGCCCTGAGGGTCTTCCTTAAAGCCTGAGCAGCGGCCCCGTAGGCAGCGGTCCATCGCACCAAGTGAGAGGCAACTGGTCAGGGGCCGGTCCAGGGCAGGGGAGCACTCGTGGGCACTTGGCCGGGGACGGGCAGGAAGCTACTTCTACGAACACAGCGTGATGGAGGGGCCAGGTGTTCCAACGCAAACATCTCGCTGTGTTTGCCTGACGGTTTCTGTGCTACAGCAGAGTGTGAAGACAGTTTGGATGGGTGTAGGCTGGCCTGGGCAATCGTTCGAGACGTTCTGGAATACGTTTAGGTGGTTTAGGGACACAAGAGGCAGGATACCTGAGTGAAAGCGAGGACTTGGGGAGCACTCGGGGCCCTTCTTCATCCAGAAGACGGAGAAGGGGTTCAAGGACTAAATGTGGAGATTCAGCTGAGGAGTTAAAAAACTTGACAACTTTTCGTCCTAACCATCTTGGAAAATTTGACACCTATTTCCAGTTTGCTTCTATCTTATAAAAAAGTCAGAATGACCCAGCATCCTGGGCCTGTCTCTCAGGCCAAACCAGGTACTTCAAACCCCTTGAAGAGAGTGGAGAAGCGTCAAGAAGCGTGGAGAAGCGAGAAGCAGCTTGGGCTCTGTGATCTGTCAATCCAGCCCCTGCCCGCAGGCAGGTCGGAGGTCAGCTGGTCTAGGCTTTCTGCCATAATAAACCTGCCCCAGGCCTTACTCCCTGCGGAGAGATCCCCCGGAGAGGAAAATTCCCCCACCCACCCCCAGAGGTGTTTGCTCAGGGCTGCTACAGGATGAATATTTCCTTTCATAATGTTGCTGATCAGTTTTCCCTGCAGGCAGGAGAAGGCTCTCCCAAGCTCCTTGCAGCTGAGGTGCCCTGTGGGCTCTTAATCAATGTTACATGACAATTAATAATACATCCTCCTGCTCCAACTCTATCACTCCCTGCAAACTGCTCCCTCCGACAACCTGGTGAGTTTTGGGCCTGATGAAGCCGAAATCAAAGGCCTGAAATTAGAGCTGAAAACTTTCCCCCCAATCACTTGTGGGAGGGAGTGAGGAGAGCATAAGCCCTAGCCTGTTGTGCGGGAGAAGGGTCTCATTTTACCCTCATGAGGACCCCAGGGGGTGCTTAGCCCTGCCTTAGAAAAGGGCCGCAGGCTGGGGGTGCTGACCTATCCCCTGGGTTCTGCCCTCTGGCAGGCAGCAGGGCGACTCAATAGGGGTGCAGACTCAATTGAGTCCCTCAATAGGGGACTCAACATTTCTAACAAGTTCCCAGGGAAGCTGGCCCTGCTGCTAGCCCAGGAGCTCCACTCTGAGAACCACTGACTTATTTGACTAATACTCATCCAGCATGGGGAATGAGATGAATGATGCCCCTGCCCTCTTTTGTGCGAAATCCACATGTAGCATCATTAGGTGGCTAGGGAAGAAGGTTCTAGAATCAGACATGCTTGATTCCAGATCTGGGCCTGCTGGTGACACGCTCTGATTCAGGGCAATTTACCTGACTTTTTGGAGCCTCCATCTGCAGCTATTTAATTGTAATTGTGTCATTAATATGGTTGTTAGATCTCTGTTCTAGATTGCGGGACTAGGTTCCCAGAGAGTTGAGATCAATTAACTTATTCACTCATTCATTCAACACTTGTATCTTGAACACCAATTTATAGGCCAGGTGTTGGAAACCCCAAGGAGAACCCCCAAACCAGTCTCCCTACTTTCATAGAATCCACTTTCTTGCCATAGCAAATCCAGATGCAAGTCAGAGAGGTGATAAGTGCTTTGAAGAGGAACCAAGCAGGGCAGGGCAGAGAGTTGGGAGCTGAGAGATACGGGCAGGTGATGCTTTTTTAGGTCGTCAGCTGAGGCCCCCCCTGATAAGATGACCTTGAGCAGAAAGCTGACCCGGGAGTTACAACAAGCGACGGTCAGGTGGGGGGTCTGGTAGATAGCAGGGAGTGATGCAGTTGGAGCAGGAGGATGCAAGATGGACATATGCATCCCACCTGGACCTCAGGGCTCTAGACCTTTGTGCTTTGTGAACTCCCGGCTCCCTGCATCTCTCTACCCCACTCCTTCCCACCAAGGACTGGCCATCTCTTGTACCCCCAGAGTTCCCTAGCTTTGGAGTTGACTGCTCCTCTCTAACCTTGCAAGGGCCATTACCTCTCTGAGCTCCCCTGCAAAGCAGGAAACATCATCTCCCTCTACCTCAGGTTGCGCTGAAGGTCAGAGACTCCAGGCCAGGCCGTTGCTTTGCAAGATGGGCACTGGGTAGGTGCTCGATGTTTCCTCTCTCCCTCCTCCCCGCCCTGTCTTAGAGAGACCCAGGAATCCAGGTGGGAGCTCAGACCCAGAATTCTCACTTAGCCAGAGTGTGTCTTATTTGCATAGATTTGCATAAGGCCTGGAATGGTGTAGATCTCTTTTTGCCTTTAGATCCTGTTAGCTCACGTCACCATTTAAAAATAGGGTGTTGATCTTCCCCTTTCCCACCACTCCCTTTGCCTGTTGGAAGAATTTCAAGCTATTAATCAAATCCGCCAGGTTTGGAAGCTGTTTTTATTTGGGCCTAGTGCAGAAGGGGGTCAGCCAGTCTGGGAAGCTGTTGATTATCTGCTTTAGTGGAGGGGAGATGACAGCCATGATCTCACACAGTAGAGGGTCCTAAAAGCTTTAAAGAGAAAAGTCAATTTTGTTCTTTCTGCCTACAAAAGTAGAACATATAGGCAAAATGGGAAAGTACAGAACAGCAGGAAAAATTCCCCCCAAAAGTACCCATAATAGCTCCAACCAGGCACAATCACTGCTAACATATTAGTATATTTCTTTCTTGGTTTATTTTTTCCCCATGCAATTTTTATATAACTGAGATCATACCATATATATAAAATGCTGCAGCTGGCTTTCCCATTAACAAATATCATGATTATTTCCTTTTGCTACGACAACTTCTGTAAACATTTTTCATGTTCATGTAATATTCCATCACACAGTCTTTTAATCCTTCCCCTACTGGGTTCTTTTCTCAGGAGAGATCCCAGAATCTCAGATGACTGCAATGGAAGGGGAAGATAAGTTTAAGGCTCTGGATCGATTCTTGTTAGTACCAGTTGGTATCTGGATTCAAGAATGTGCTTTTGTGTTGGCATCGCTGTAAGACTCTGAAATCAGCTCCAGAGGACACCCACATACCCCGCGATGAGGACAGGCGATGCAGTGGCTGTCTTCTGCAGCCTGCTGCTCCACAAATCTCTCCCGGCACCCCACTCAACACAGGGGACACCCAACCTTCTGCTGGAGTGGATGTGAAGGGTGACTTCTGCTTGGTCACAGACATCCCTGGAATAGAATGTGTTTGAGAAAATACTCAGTGAAATTTGACTGTGTCTCCAACATTGTGTGTTTATGTTCCTTTAAGATGTTCCTTTAAGTTCAAGTTTGCAAAAAAAAAAAATGACTGGGTTAGGAATGTCTTTGGCTCAAGCAAGTATGAATTTCTAATTTTTATTGAAGAGAAGAGTCTAGGGCATGTGCCATTGCCTGACAATGCTATTGAGTCTTCAGGCTCCGGCTTTTTGTTCCGCCATCCCTGGCTTAGCAGCATTTGTTTTCATAGTTGCTGCCTCATGGTCTCAAAATGATTGCCACACCTTTTGTTGTCCAGCCCTCATACTAGGCTTAAAAAAAGATTGTAACCAGGAAAAAGGGGTGTGCCAGCCACGTCTGTTCTTTATAACAGAAAGGCAAAAGATTTTCTGGAAGTCCCACCTAGCAGACTTTTGCTCAGATCTCATTAGCCAGAACCAGGTCACAAAGCCATTTCTGAACCAACTGTTAGTGAAGAGCAGTAAGGTCCCCTGGCTTTGAACCTCACAAGATTCACCTCCAGGGCTCAGGTAGGGGCCTACCTCTTTGATCCACGGGTTGCCGGTGCCATGGGAACAAATCAAAGTTTCCTGAGCAGGGAAAAGCGGCCTGGGGTGCTTGGGGTGAGTGGCAGCAGACCGCCATAGGCTTTTTAGGAAAGGTTATGGCTTCATTTCCTGGGGTGGGCTGTCGTCAGCTGATGCTACTTCTCTTGCGCCGTCCTTCGGCTTGGGGTGAGCACGGGGTCTGGACTCAGCCAGGACTTCCGGTTGGAAGAAGACGATTAAGCAAAAGTTGACAAACTTTCCTTTTTTTTTTTGCTTGAGTAGTTTCCTTTATGTGCTAATAAATAACGGTGGCTTCCTCAAGGAGCCGACACACAGCATATCCTGCACACACTCTCTCCGGAAGCCTTTTATCACGGGACATCGCTGTGAACCGCTGGCAAGCGTAACTCTGGCTTTTAACCTGAGCTGGATCGGAACAGTCAATGCAGAGGGTAGGGAGGAGCATTAGGAGAGAGGTGAAAGGTTTCAGTTCCCCAGATATTTCCCTGAATGGTCTGTTTCCTCCTGAGGGAGGTCCACTGTCAGCAAGTCAGACAAGTGATAATTAGACTTTGGGGCAAAGGAAATACCTGGCGCCTCCACGGGGCAAGGGGTGACTGGGTTCTGGTTCTAGATGACGCCGCTCCTGTCTTTCTGAGCAGCCGTCTCTGCAGACCTCAGTGCTCTCGTCTGTGAAATGGGGCAGGACCAGAGGTCAGTGACATTCTTCCCAGCCATCTCCAGTCAGGGCTGGGTCAACAGAGCTTTTTCAGTACCAGGTCCTCCATGGCAGCCTGGGGAGAGAGCGAGAACGTGCCACTTCGCCCAGCCCTCCAGGAAGCCATGGTCTGAGGGCTCATACATGCATACACGCACACACATGCAAAGCAACATGCATGCACGTATACGCATGTACACACGTGTGTGTGTGCATGTGCATGTGTGCTTTA
This sequence comes from Galemys pyrenaicus, assembly GCA_019455555.1. Classification (NCBI taxonomy): domain Eukaryota; kingdom Metazoa; phylum Chordata; class Mammalia; order Eulipotyphla; family Talpidae; genus Galemys; species Galemys pyrenaicus. Next base: position 9,230,643 of record JAGFMF010011769.1, read on the forward strand.
CGTGCAATAAACAGGCAACTGGGGGGTGAAAAATAGATTGTATTCCAATTACCACCAGTCCTAGAATGCTGTGAATCTGAGGCGTAGCGAGGCCCAGTGGGAGGCGTGCCCTGATCCTGTGGTGATGTCGGCTGTGGACAGTTTCGGGGTGATGGGCTGCAAACCAGAGGAGAACGCAGCCTATCGGTGGTTAAGGAATGTCTTCTGGAAGAGAGGGACGGGCACTGGGTGTGACGGATGTATAAGTTTGCCAGGCGGAGAGAGGTGGGAGAGAATTCCATGCTCTTGCCTTCATTTTCAGAAAGGCCCCTCTCTGCCTTTGGTGAGGGTGGATGGGAGAGGGCCGGTGGAGGTGGAAGCATCAGCAAAAAGGCCCTGACAGCCTGCCAGGCAGAGGGAGGGGTGAAGTGGGCGGTGCAGCGGACAAGGAAAGGGAGGGGTGGAATGGGGCATGGGTCAGGGTGTCTTGGAGAGGTTGCCCAGTCCTCTCACTGTGCGAGTCGGGATGGGGGAGGAAGGAGAGAGGCGGTAGGGCCGCCTGCCGGCTGCTGGGACCAGCTTCTGCAGATGAATCTGCTGTTGACCTTTGCTGAGTCTAAGTAAACAAACAACTCAGCCTGCAGCTGTGGAGCTGGGACTGCACAGAGCGGACCGGAGCTGCTGCCACCACCTCTGGCTGCCTGGGAGCTGGGTGTCTGCTGAAGCCTGCTCCAGTGGTGGCCCCTGGCAGCTAGCCACCCAGCGAATTCAATGAGCTTCTCGTGGCAGGAGAGTCCAGAGGAGCCATTTTGCTCCTGCTTCTCCTGGTGGGGACTTCCTGAAAAAGTTTAGGGCCTGGCTAGTCCTAACTACAGTAAAATTGACTCTCCCGACATCAGACTTCAGAACATACATCAAAGCTAAAAGCTGCCATTATCCCCACGGTCATTACCTTCGTTCCGGGCGCCACTATCTTACCTGCATAGTCACTGCACACTCCCCACTGGCCTCTCTGCTCCCACCCCCCCCACCCCATTCACTGCCCACATAGATGCCAGAAGGACCCCATTAATCGAAGTTAAGTCATTCTCTGATCAATAACCTCCAGTGGCTTCCCTCTCACAGTTGAAGTCAAAGTCCCAACAAGATCATCCGCCTCCCGTAGCGGCCCCCACCTCCCATTTACCTCTCTGACCTAATTTCCCATCGTTCTGGACCCCTCAGCTCTGGCCATTCTGAGCTTCTGACTTAGAACATTCGTGCCCCAGGACCTTTGCACCAGCTATTCAGTCTACCTGGAATATTCTTCCAGGTAACCATGTTTCCCTCCATTACCTACTTTAGGTCTTTGCCCAAGTGCCTCTTTCTTGCTGAGGACTCCCTGACCACCTATCTAAAGTCAAGTTCATTTTCTTTTCTTATGTCCCGTCTGCTGATAATCTCATTAAAAGAATTCTTCCTTACCGATTCATATTTTTTTCTGACAAGATTCTAGTTATTCCAGTCATTGTATATATAGATCTAGATATAAATCTCTTTATATATATTTTATATACATATCTATATATTTTGTATATTTCTATATACATAGATATATGGATTCCTTCTCTCTTCATAAACTTCCCATCCATTTATGTATATTGTCCACCTTTTCCATTAGCTCTTTTAATCAAGTCATTATAGTGATTCTAAAGTCCCTGTTTGAGAGCAGAGCACCATTTACTGAGTACTGTGTGGCGGGCACCGGACTGAAGACAAGCTGATTCGGATGAGCAGCTCCATAAAGAAGGCGACTTGTGCCAAGGTCCCCTGGCCAGGAGCCAGGACGCGGGGTCACCGTCCCGGGCTGGCCGCAGACACTCTGCTCTAAGCAGCTGGGATCGTCCGCCTTCAGCTGTGAACTCCCCCGGAGGGCTGACTCAGCTCACAGTTTACCCACAAAGATCCAGGTGGCCTGTCCCCATGGCACTTCTCTGCGGCCAGGTCTCTGAAGAGTGGGTCCAGCTCAGATTCCAGCCCCTCTGCTCGGCCTCTCAGACCCCCACCGTCTGGCCCCGCTCCCCTTTCCTCCCAGCCCCAGGGCTTCCCAGCAGGATGCCCAGCTGGTCCCCTCCTCTGCCAGGGTCACTCCCCACTTGTCCTCAGCTCCCTCACCACCTGAGTCTCATTCCTCGTGCTCCCTCATTGAGTCACTCTTTTCACCTTTCACTCATCAGCAGCTCTAACGCAATACGTATTCTGGCAGTCAAAAAGCTAAGCTAGAAGCTTGCAGCTCCTGCAGCCTGAAAGTCTGTTTTGAGTCCTGGTCCTTCCAGAAAGACCACGGCCACCGCCTGCGTGGCTTCAGTCAGCAACATCCATTGCGCGGCGCCTCAGCGTCCACATCTATAAAGTGAGGATAATGGCAGGACCCACCTCAGAAAGCCCAGGTGAGGGTTCGGTGAGTTACGTCATGTTACGTCATTTTACGTCATGAGTTACGTCAGGACCCCACACAGCCCCCAGGGGAGGGTTCCCCAAGAGGGGCAGAGGTGGCTCAGAGCCAACCTGCCTACTGGGGCCCCCAGTCCTGAGGGGTATCAGACAGGCAGAACCGCTCCCTGCGTTTAAGGTGGGAGATGGCTACGGCGCATTCCTGGGGGCAGCCCAGAGCAGGGCGCCCCGCCCCCCCAAACCTTTTGGCTGCTCAGAAGAGTCACTGGGCTGTGAAAAGTCCAGCTGGCCAGGCTGTGGCAGGAGGCCCCGCCTACCGGCCCGCCCGGCCCCCACGCTACCAGCACGTCTGCTCTCTGGGCCAGAGAGAGAAGACGGCGCGCTGCAGACGCAGGGTAAGATGGAGCCCGCGCGGCAGACAGACGCACGGACAGAGGATGCAGCCAGACGTGCCAGAGGGCCGGCTCGTCGACAGGGATGAGTGTGATGGGTGTGCTCAGACACACACGCGTGCACTGGACACCGGCCCCACGGTTCGCGTGTGCTAATTCATTTGATCCTCGCCACACGTTTGAGGTTATTAACATCCCCTTTTTACTGAGGGGAAAAGCAAGGCAGAAAGGGGTTAGGGAATTCAACCAAAGTCACATCAGGGCCTCCCTGGTGGCGCAGTGTGTTAAGCAACGCACTATGAAGCAAACCACAGCCACTGCAGCATGAGTTCGATCCCTGCTGCCGGCCAGGGAGGGGCCCCACATGGCACAGCAGACCTCTCCTGCTGTGCCCGCTGCTCCCCTCAGCAGTGTGTTTCTGTCCATCTGCCTGTTCTGTTCCCAGCTCTGTCTCTGGTGAATCCTCTCACCTCCCGCGACTCTGGCCTGTACCCCGTCTCTTGTGTGCATAAATGAATAAAAAATCTTAATAAAAAAAAGAGTGGCATTTAAAAAACAAAAACAAAGTCACACCGGTTTAAATTCCAAGCCCAGGAACTAAGCTCCAGAGGTTGAGTCCTCAACCGTTGGCCCGTGATGTTCATGGCGCGGTCACACTCTCCCCTTGATCTCCCCACAGATGCATGCTGTGGGGCTCATCTGGGGTGCAGACACTCATGAGGAAAAGATGAGGATGTCTGCAGAGTAAACTGCTTCCCGGCACGAGGGGCGCGTGGGCTCGCACAGACTCGGAGGCAGGCGCCCACCACACTGCCTTCTGGGGGCCTCCAGTGGGGCCTGCCTGCCCTCCCCTAGAACACCCCCTCAGCCACCGTGGCCTCTGGGACACGCCCGCCTCAGGGCCTTTGCACCTGCCTTTATGGTAGGGACCACCTGGCTCACACACCCACTTGCCTCCGTCAGGTTTTGTGTCAAGGTCACCTTACCAGTGAGGGTTTCCTGGCCTCCCTGCTTCAGCTGCACCCCTCAGCTGCACCCCTCTTTCGCCCGCCCTGCTTACCTGCACCTCATCACTCTTTTTGCATGAATCCGTAGCCTTCCTCCCCCAGGGCAGGTTTGCGTGCCCACTTACTGATACTGCATCCCCAAGCGCAGACTCCAGGAAGTCGGGATGTCGGTGTCTGCGCTCACACAGTGCCTGGCGCGTGGGGAGAGCCAGCCATGGGGAGTAGGTGCCAGTGACAGCCCCAGGAGGTGCTGGGGAGACCGGGTGGGAAGGTCACGCTCACGCATGTCCATCTCAGGGCTCCTCAGACAGCCAGTGGGTAACATGTGCCTACAGTCTCCACTCCTTTGCCAGCCACTGCCCGCAGCCCCTCTGCCTCTACCACTCTCCGTGGCTCACGTGCCCACCTGGTGGACATCCAGGCCCCTCCTGTATCTGGACACAACTGCACAGACACCACAACACACGGGTCATGTACATACATCATCCATCAATGGCACAACCCCTTTCTTTTTTTGTTTTAAATGCTATTTTAAAAAAAATTTTTAAAGATTTATTTATTCATGCATACAAGAGCTGGGGCACAGGCCAGAGGCGCAGGAGGTGAGAGGGTTCACCAGAGACAGAATGAGGAGCAGAACAGGCAGACTGACTGAAACACACTGCTGGGGGGAGCGTGGGTGAGGCAGGAGAGGTCTGCTGCGCCCTGGGGGTCCCCTCCCTGGCCAGGATCGATCTTGTGTTGCTGTGCTGCGGATGCTTCACAGTGCGATGCTCAACCCGTTGCACCACCAGGGACACAGCCTCTGTTCTTTTGAAATTGTTTATTGAGCAGCTACTATGTGCCAGGTGTTGCACTAGGATGTACAAAAGTGGGCGTCCTGTCCTCTGGCCTAGACATTTTAATAAAGTAAGAGAAATATAAAGAATTACTTCCCATGGTGATAGATGCTTTGAAGAGTAAATTCAAGTAGAGGGCTGAAGAACGACAGGTGCAGGGCACCGGTCCAGGGGGCGGCAGTGTGTTCCTGGCCGAGGGGACAGAGGGTGCCAAGGTCCTAAGGCTGCCATGAAATCAGTGGGCTGGAAAAAGAGAAAGAGAGCAGGGGAGCCGGTGAGCTTGCAGGGGAATAAGCCAAGGGGAGGGCAGGAGAGCTTGGGGGAGGGGGGACGTAGGTGTGCCTTGTGATGGGAGCCACGGGAGATGTGGCGCGGAAGAGCGGAAGAGAGGCTCCATCGAGTGTGCGCAAATTTGTTTATTGTAGTAAAATACACATAACATAAAATTTATCATTTTAACCACTTTAAAATGGAAGGTCGTGGCATCCAGCACATCCAGGGCTGTGCGGCCACCTCCACCCTCTCCCAGACGCTTTTCATCGTGTAAACCCGAAGCCCTGAACCCATTAAACACTCTCCCCCCACCCCCCTGAGCCCCCAGTCCCTGGCAACCAACATCTTACTCTCTGTCGCTATGGACTGGATTATTCTAGATAACTGGCATAAGTGGAACCATGCCGGATCTGTCTTTTTGTGTCTGGCCCGTTTCACTTCGCATACCGTCTTCAAGGTTCCCCCTTGTATCTGGAGTCACAATTGCCTTCCTTTTTAAGGCCGAATAATAGTCCATTGTGTGCCTACCCCATGTTTTGTTTATCTATTCATCTCCAAGCCCTTCCCTGCTCCCGCCTCGAGGCTCGCTGCTGAGCTGCCCACACGACACTGTGGGATCTGCTCCGGGTCCTGCTTTCAGTTCTTCAGGATTTGTACCAGAAGTGAAACTTCCCTCACCTACTGTTTCCCGCACAGGCATCCGTGCAGACAGTTCCAGGGAGCTGGAAGGCAAGTTTGGGGAGTCTGGGGAGAAGGACAGAAGTGGGGAGACTGTGACTTCGCTTCGCCCTGCCTTCACGGAGAGACACCCCCCCCCCAAGAGGGGCACCAGAGACAACCTGTCTCTGACAATTCAGGGGACTTGCGCTTCTTCCTTTTAATTCACCTTTTCCCAGGTCTGGGAGCCTAGAGGGACAAAGTCTGTGGCCCTTTGAATAGGCAAGGACAAGCTTCAGCAAGAAGGAGGCCCCGGCTGCCTGGCAAGGCCTTGGGGCCGATGATGGGGCACGGGGAGGTGAACAGATACCCCGAGTCCCAGCAGAGGGGGCAGCCAGAGACCTCACGAGGAGTGAAGCAGAGAGACTGCCCGTCTGTCCAGACACCAGCTGAGGGCGTGAAAGCCCAGCCAGGACACCCACAGACCCAGAGAACAGGGGACACAACCCCCTAAGGACTTCTGCCTCTCTGAAAGTCCACCCTGCTGCCCTGCCGCTTGGGGGCTCACCCCTGTAGACCACCTGCTGCCCGAAGTCAGACTGGGGTGCCTCTAGACACCCCCTTTCCTCAGGTGGGAGCCTGACCCCCACCCCTGTTTGTGCCTTCTGAGACCCACCAGATCCCCCCAGGACCCACAGTCCCTCTTGCGAGCCCTGCTCTGGGAAATGAGTGAGGCGGCCCAGGCCGTTGGAGCTGAGGCCCGGCCCTTTAGGTGCAAGTGCCCACTCTATCCCGACCTGGGGCCGGGCCGGGTGGGCTCCACGAGGTGGTCCCGTCTCTGGAGCCCTGTGCCACCCCCTCGCCCTCCCCCGTTCATCCTGAGGACAGGCGCACGGAGTTTCGGCAGAGCCAGTTCTGACCTCGGCCAGGGTCTGCTCTGAGCGAGGTGCAGAGTCTGTCGGGGACTTTTCCTGAGACAAATTTCCTTCCTCCCTGTTTTGTGCTTGTTTGTTCTCTGTTTTCGCCTGATAAAGGTTGGGGGGGTGGGTGGTGAAAGGAAGAGATGTGGTTTCCGGGGGCCAGTCTCCTCAGACAGACCAGAGACAGGGCCAGATGGTCCCCTGAGAGGCGTCCAGATCCTGCAGTGCTCCCTGAGCAAGGCCCCGCACTGCCCCTTGCCCTTAGGCCGCCCCTCCTGTCCCCTTCTCTCCTTCTGTCCCCCCTCTCCCTCCGCACAAGACCTGCCTTCCCGCAGCCCTTCTCTCCCTCCTTGCTGGCCTCAAGCACACAGAGGTGGAGACTGGCTCCTGCCTCAGGGCCTTTGCACCTGCCTTCCAGCTCCCTGGAAGTCTGCACCGACCCCACTCCTGCAGCTCTTTAAGACCTTTGCTCACATCTGACCTTTTCAACAAAACCTTTTCGGCCACTCCTATAGTTGTCAACTGCTCTTCCCCAGACCCCCGGCCCTGCCCGCCCTGCGCATCAGTTGTTGATGTCATTTACCTTTCTCTTCCCTCTAGATCATACGCCCCCACAAAGGCAGGGGTTTCTGTCCGCTGTATCTCCAGTACCTAGAACAGCGTAGGACCTCAAGAAAAATGCAATGGCCACCTGTCCACCACCATTGCCACCACCCTGGTCCAGCCTGTGGTCTTCCTTCCCCTGGACGCTGCTCCTCCCAGGGCCAAAATAAGTTTATTAAAATGCGGTGTTGGGGGCCTCCCTGGTGGCGCAGTGGGTTAAGCAACGCACTATGAAGCAAACCGCGGCCCCTGCAGCACGAGTTCGATCCCTGCTGCGGGCCAGAGAGCGGACCCACATGGCGAGGCCAGAGAGCGGACCCACATGGCGAGGCAGACCTCTCCTGCTGTGCCCGCTGCTCCCCTCAGCAGTGTACTTCTGTTGATCTGCCTGTTCTGCTCCCCGCTCTCTGTGGTGAATCCTCTCACCACCCCCCACACCTCTGGCCTGTACCCCAGTGCTTGAATGCATAAATAAATAAATCTTTAAAAAAAAAAAAAAAGAGTAAAATGCGGTGTTGGCCAGGTCCTCTCCTGAGGGAAGCCCTTCAGTAGGGCACGTCTCATGTGAAATGAACCCCGCAGCCTGTACCTTAGCCAACAAGACCTGTTGATGGGGCTCCCATTCCCCTCTAGTTCACTGCCTTCCCCCTCCTAGTGGCGCAGCCACACTGTCCACCCCAATGCTCCTTGGACATGTGGAGCCCCACTTCAACCTCAGGGCCTTTGCACCTGCTGTTCCTGCTGGCCGGAATGCTCTTCTGCACACCTTTTCACAGTCATATCCACCACGTCCATCTCTGCCGATATTGCCTCCTCTGAGAAGCCTTTCCAGACTACTACCCCGTTTCTCTCTTTTGTTTTATTGTCTCTAAGGCAAGTCTCACAATCTCACTTGTTTTACTCGTGTGTTTATTCGCTCCCTGATCACACTGAGCTTCCTGATATCGGGTGCTGGAGCTCGCCCTTGCAGCTCAGAGGAGACACCTGGCACACAGTAGGTGCTCAGTGCAAACTGCTTGAGTGCACGCAGGCGTCTAGGCGCTTGTAGCCACTCCCCACTTTCCTCTTCCCGTGTCCTGGGGGCACCATCTGCAGGACAAGACTGAGTCACAGAGAGGTCGGGCAAGGTGCTGGGTCCCCCAGCCGGCGAGGGTGTCCATAGGCCGGCGTGTGTGCGGGTGTCTCTTGGGCGTCCTGAGTGTGTGTCTGCACACACCCTCTGGGCTTCCAGGGCTCTGCCTCTCTCTCCCTGTAGCCCTGTGTGTGCGTGTGTGTCTGTACACCTGTGTGTGCCATTGCGTGGCCCTTCCTTTTCTCTGTGCTTGTGTCTGGGTGTCCCTGAACGTATGTGCCCATCGCTGTAGCTCTGTGGATTCTCAGCACCCCTATTCAGTGGCCCATCTCATTTTCCAGCCAGTCCCAGACCCCCGATGGTCCAGTGATCTCCCGGCTTCCAGATTTCTGAGCAACTTGGGCTCTGGGAGACGGAGAGGGGCAGGCGCTGTGCATCCTGGGGTTCCACAGCGCCCAGCCCCTGGGCTCCTGCCACCTCCCCAGGATCGGCTCCTGACTTAAAATTGCGAATCCCAGATCGGGCTGCCAGGAGTCCGCACCAGGTTGCACCGGGCTGGTTCCCATGGCAACATGGAAGCTGCCAGGCTCAACTCATAAAACAGGTCATAAAGGAGAGCGAGGGGAGGAGGAGGAGGAGCGGGACTGCAGGGCTGAGGGAGGGCCCTCCAGGAAGGCGCTGGGGCCTCTGCCCTCGGAGTCGCCCCATCATTGTCGGGAGGGGCCAGGAGCCTGTACCTGCCCTGAGGAGCCCGGGGAGGGCTCCGGTGTCCGGCCTCAGTTTTCTTCCCTGTGAATGGGACGAATAATGACCCCATGGTGCTGCCTCTGGTACCACATCGCCTGGACCCACAAAGGCCCGGGTGAAGGCCCAACAGGTCCGGAGCCCAGATGGAGGTCTCCAAGCCTCAGTTTCCCTCTAGTAGAACTGAGTGCCCCCAGGAAAGAACATGGCCAGTGGAAAGAACGAGGCTGGCGAGAACACTGCACTCAACCCTAGCTCCATCCGCGAGCTGGGGCCCTGGGCGAGTGGGGTGAGTCTCTGAATCCAACTTGTTCACCTTAAAAATGGAGACAAAATTGTTGTTGGGCTTTGTGAGAATGTTTGTAAAAACAGCGAAGACTGCTGTGGCTGTTCATCATAATAACAGCTATTAGTAACGAGAGTGGTTATTCTGTGCCGAGCACTTGTCTAAACGCTTTGCACATAGCAATTTATTTCATCCTTGCAAGTTATAATTATTCCCATTTTACAGATGAAGACACCGAGACACGGGAGCTGAGTGACTCGCTGAAGTCACGCCCTCCTGGAGGTGGCCTCGCTTGCCTCTGGGCTCTCCTCTGGCTGGCTCTTGCTTTGGCCTCTCTGCCACCCTGGCATGTGGCCAGGCAGACCCACTCAGGGGGCTCGCCACGGTGTGGGCCCCACAGAGAGTTCGGTGAGTGTGGGTTTGGCCCCCTAGAAGGGAGGCTTGCTGTAAAGGATTCTGGAAGCCACCTTCTTCAATATCCCCTGTCCCTATTGCTCAGACGGAGAAATGGAGGCCCAGAGGGAGCTGGTGACTTGAGCAAGAGGGCCGCTGCCATGGTTCTAATCCAGGTCCCTCGGTGCTGAAGCAAGTTACATGCTTCATAAACCCTCCTGCCTCCTATCACCCGGTTATGGGGCAGGAGAATGCACAACAAGAGCAGTGATTGCAAAGGTCCGTTTTAGGGATACAGTACCTAGTAGGCACCAGGTGTGGTGCCCCCAGATGCTCCTCACTTATCCTTGCAGCACCCTGGAGCATACAAGGGACACATTGTGCCTCTTGCCATTTTGGAGCGAGAGTGCTGAGGATCACAGAGGCGATGCGTTTGCCCAGGCCACAGGCCTGATGGTGGGAAAGCGGGCATGGGACCCCAGACCCGCCGGTGCCAGAGAGGCTCACCAGGGTCCAGGTCCTAAGCCACGGTCAGCATCATTCTGCAGCTTTCTCTCGGGGGTGCCCGGGTGGGTGCCCTTGTGCTGACTGTAGCCAGAGCCTGGGAGAAATCACCGGCAGGGAGGGGAACTAGCGTTTGTTTTAAATCAGTGATTCATTCGCTCAGCTGATATTTACTGAGGGCCTGCTCTGTGCCAGGCACTGTTCCAGGCACTGGGGATACAGCAATGAACAAAGCATCTGTCTGCGCTTGAGGAGCCGTATATCCAAGTAGGAAGAGGCCGGCGATCACCAGAGAGACAGTCAGGGGATGTCAGGTGTGGTCAGTGCTGGAGAAGGCACTCGGCAGGAGGGGACAGCACAGGACGGTGGGGTCGGCCGGAGAAGCTCCTCGAGGCGGTGGCATCTGCACAGTGATCCGAGGGCGGAGAGGGCAGGGCCGTGTAGGGATCAGAGAAAGGCTCTGGCAGAGGAAACAGCTGGAACCAAGGCCCCACGGTGGGCGCGCGCCTGGCGTGTTGGAGCAAGAAGGGGACAGGTCGTGTGGCCGGAACAGAGCGAGCGAGGGGTTGCAGGGAGGAGGTGGGGCGGGCGTTGGACCTGGCAGGGCCCTGTAGGATTCCCTCTGGAGTGAGATGGGCGTCACTGGGGTTCTGAGCACAGGGTTGGAATCATCTTATTTAATTTTTAAGAGGCTCCTTCTCACTGCGGGGTGAGGACGCATCGCAGAGAGCAGGGAAAGCAGGAAGATGAACTAGAAAGTTGCCGTGTGTGTCAGTTTCAGAGGCAGAGTGGAGAGGTGGTGAGGAGGGGCACACTTAAGGTGTTTTATAGGCTCAGGGCCTCCCTGGCAGTGCAAGGGGTTAAGCAATGCACTATGATGCATCCACAGCCACTGCAGCACGAGTTCGATCCCCGGCCAGGGAGGGGACCCACATGGCGCAGCAGACCTCTCCTGCCTCGCCTGCTGCTCCCCTCAGCAGTGTGTTTCAGTCCATCTGCCTGTTCAGCTCCCCGCTCTGTCTGGTGAATCCTCTCACCCCCGTGACTCTGGCCTGTATCTGAGCTCTTGTGTGCATAAATAAATAAATCTTAAAAAAAAAAAAAAGAGACATTTTATAGGTTCAGCTGCAGGCTTAGGGTAGGAGAGGCGTAATCTAGGCTGACTCCCCGCTTTGGGGTTCGGGAAAGAATGGAGTTGTCTCAGGAGGCAGGCTTGCGTGTGTGCTTTGCACATCTCAATTTGTTTAAGCCTCGCTTTATCCCAGTGGTTCTCACACTTGAACAAGCACTGGAATCACCTGAGAGGCTTGTTAAAGCCCAGAACGCTGGGCCCCGCAGTCAGAGTTCCCACTCGGTGGATGTGGGGCAGGACCCACTAATTTGCATTTCTAATCAGCAACCCGGATATGCCGATACTGTTGGTCCAGGACCTGCCCTGAGAGCCACATGATGTCAACCATGACAAGGATGATGACGCTGAGATGACCATGACGCAATCGTCCCAGCTGAGAGGATGGCGTTCAGAGAGGTGACGTGACCCCCCCAAGTCCATACAGCTGAAGGTGGCTGGCCAGAGAGTCAGCAATTGAGCCAAGGCTTTCTGGGTGCTTGGCCAGCTTCTGGTCTCTGATGGGGAGACCAAGGGGTCCTGGGAGCTTCTCACCACCCACCCACCTTGCATGCACTTTTAAGGCTGAGGCCTCAGGGACCCAAAGACTCTCCAGCCTCAAGATTATCGAGGATTTTGTTTCCGTAGATGCCATAATAAAGGAGGGGGTGCAAAGCCAGGCGCCGTGTGCATTCTCTGCAGTTTCTCCATCTCCTGGGCTCACTTCTCCCTGGTGGACCTGGGCCCTGTGCCCTAAAGGAAGTCTGGTGAGGCTTGCTGCAAAATGCGGCATCCTCATTCCTCATCCACCACCATTAGAATCAGGGTGCTTTCCACCGGCAATTCCGGTTCTCTCCATGCAGATTATGGGGGGAGGTGTGCTTGCCTAACTCCTGGAAATTAGAAGTGACCGTGAACTTGATCCCACCAGAGGTCTGTGAGCAGAAGTGAGACGTGCCTCTTCCTGGAGCTGATGCCTTAGGAACTGGGGAGCAATTTTGGTTTTGTTTTAACATGTATTTATTTATGCACACAAGAGCTGGGGCACAGGCCAGAGTCATGGGGGTGAGAGGATTCACCAGAGACAGAGTGGGGAGCAGAACAGGCAGACTGACCGAAACACACTGCTGAGGGGAGCAGCGGGGGAGGCAGGAGAGGTCTGCTGCGCCCTGTGGGTCCCTCCCTGGCTGGGGATCGAACTCACGCTGCTATGCTGCGGATGCTCCACAGTGCGGTGCTGAACCCCTTGAGCCACCAGGGAGGCCCCTGGGGAGCAATTTTGCGTTTCGCTGAGCAGGTGGGCTCCTCGTGGGTGGGCTGGCCAGCTTGGCGACTGACTGGCGCAGTAGGAAGCAAGGCCCCGCCGCTGGGAATGGACATGCAGCATGAGCAAGAAACAGAGCTTTGTTTCTAAAGTCAGGGGCTGACAACATTTCTTGGCCAGATAATGACTATTTTAGGCTTGTCACCATCCCTTAACTGTGCCGCGGTAGCAAAACAGTCAGTGTGCTCAACACGTGACCAACCCAATCCTGGCCAAGCCCGGGGCTTGCTCGTTCCGCACCAAGACCTCGCGGCGCTGACTGCTACACATGCACGAGCGGCTGAGCTGGTGTGGGGAGGTGCCCGCTGAGCTGGCCACGTGCAGGCATAGAGCTGGGAGTGCACTGGCCTTGGCTGAAGGTCTGTGCTTTCCTCCAGTGTCCTTCCAGTGCGCTCCCCGTCTCTATCCTGGGGGGCCAACCTGCAAGGACCAGATCAATGGCTTCCCTTGTCCTCGGGGCTCCAGTTGGGTCTGGGCGGTGGGGGAGCACCAGCAGGACATAGGAGAGAGGAGGGTGAGGCTGGGGGATCTCCTTCCCAAGTCCCTCCCTGAAGGTCTTTCAGGACAGAAAGCCACATGTCAGGTACTCTGTCCTCAGTGACAGCATCTCCCCCCTCCTCTCTGCTTGCCCCAGCCCTGGGGCATGGCCTGATTCTTTGTGGATTCCGTACCTTGCCCATGCCCTTGTAAATCCCCTTCACTAAGCTCTAATTAAATGGCCCACCAGAGTGGGTGCCATCCGCTCCTGCCTGGGGCCACTCTGGGGCAAGCCTGTCTGGGCTGGAATTCTGATCAGGTCGCCACCTTGGATGAACCATTTCATTTCTCTGGGCCCCTGAGTTTTCTCTTCTACACAATGCGGAAGAAGAACCACCAGAAGAGGAAGTGGGGTTTCACAACTAGGAGATCTGCACACTATCAGGAGGGTTAGGACTGAAGGGAGCGAGAGAGGAAAAGGAATCCTTACAAAGGCTCGAAGAGGGCAGAGCTGAGACTGGGCGGCATGGCTTGGTCAGGGGCTGGGAAGGGACCCAGCCCTGTGCAGACACTGTGCTGGTGTTGTCTGAACTCTGGTCAGGCCCTTCTGAGAATATGACTGGACAAGTGTCCCTACAGGTAGAGGATGAGATCTCAGCCAGGCCCAGGTGCAAACGTTGGCTTCACTGCTCCTTTCTGTGTGACCTCGGGCAATAGATACCACTTCTCTGTGGCTCATCTAAAAATGAAGTTAAAAATACCTAGTGCATATGAGGATTAGAACATAAGCTCTAGAAAGGCAGGCCTCCCGTCTCTCTTACTGCCATATTTATGCCCTGTGTCTGGCAAACAGTAGGTGCTCAATGTTTGCTGGTTTGATGAGTGAACGGAGGCGTTTATACAGAACACCTGCCATTAGAAGCGCTGGGGAATGGTTGCCTCAAGTACACACTCAGCCTGAGCCTGGTCTGGCTAGCAGGTGGTGCATTCCTGCCAGGTGGCAACCTGCCTGGGCCTGGAGCCTGTGGCCTGGGTCAGGTGCTGGCTCTACCACTTTCCAGCTCATCTCCATTTCCTCACCAGGGAGAAGGACTCAAGATAATACCTGCCTCGTGGCATTGCAGAGGGTTGCAGGAATCCGAACAGGCACCTGGTGCACGGGGAGCCCCAGGCACTTTTGCTGGAGGGACAGGGGAGCAGCGACTGCCATGTGACACTGGACCATCTGCCCCCAAGGGCCTCAACTCTGCTCCACAGAGGAGCCTGGGGATTAAGGCGGGAGCCTCCCAAGGGTCTGTCGTTGCAAAGCACTCAGCTGCCTTCCTGGCCAGGTCCCAGCATGCTCACCCTCTGCGTGTGGCATCTGGATGAGAACAGCCACTTCCCGCACGCTGGGCAGGTGGCGACGGCAGTGGAGGCACTGACCATGCTGAGGTGGGACAGTGCCTGCCCCTCATTCCAAAGCTGCCAGGTGGGAGGAAGGCCTGGTAGGAACGCAGGCCCCTGCCCTTTCCAGCCTCCTTCTTCTCTGTGCCCCACATACTGGTAGAGCCAAGTTGCTGGGTGCAGTGAGGGGTGACAGTCCCTTGGGATGCATTCCTCACAAGTGCCACCATGAGCTGACTAATGCCAGTGTGTCAGTGCTCCGGTGGCAGCACAGGTGCTCTGGGGAACGGGGGGTGGGGGGTGGGGGGTGGGTGTGAGGTGGAGGGAAGGGGAGAGGAGGGGAAGGAGGGGAGGGGGGAGGAGAGGAGAGGAGGGGAGAGGAGGGGAAGGAGGAGAGGAGAGGGGAGGGGAGGAGAGGGGAAGGGAGAGGGGAGGCCTCCAAATGCTGCCAGGATGCTTGGGGACCCGTGAGCTGCCAGGGCCTGAACCAGTCACTGGACATGTGTCTCCAAGCCCGTCCCTCTGCCCGGCTCCCATCTTCCGAAACCACCCCCTCCCTGCTCCTTTTAGGCTTTCCCTGCGCCCCAGCCTCCCCGCTGAGTGTCCGCTTCTTTTTCCCAGCAGCATCCTGTTCCGTCTCAGCCCCGTGCTCCGGGCATCTCCGGCTCTGGGTAACTGCCCCGCCCCCCCAGAGCAGACCCCGTGGGCGCTGCAGTGCTGGCTTTCCCCTCACTGGGAGGCAGAAGCCTGGCTCAAGACTCAGGTCAGCATCTTGCAACTCTTCGGGGCCTTGTGCAACGCTTGGGTTTCCCTTTGGCCTTTTGTGTGGGGGGTTAACTGCACAAGTGCAGAGTCCGCTCGCTGCACTGAGCCAGGACGTTTCCCTAGAAACCAAAGACCCCTCCTGCGGGCGGGGTCCATCCAAGCATGTCAGCCACCGTCCTCCAGGGCGACGGTCCCCTCACCGGCCTCCCCTCACCGGCCTCCGCGTCCGCTGCGCAGCAAGGGCCTCACAGCTGTCTCCTCGGCATATTTTTGAATTTGCCTTACTGTTGCAAGAGGAGCTCCAACTTCCCTTCCTGAGATCAGCAGGGTCTTGTTCAAACGGGCCCAATTTAGTCTGGTTCCGGTCACATTTTCCCCCTCGCACAGCGAAAACTTGCCTAGAGTGTATTTCTCGACATCGGCTCAGCAGCCTCCCCAGAGTTCCCCGGGCCAGTTGAGGGACCTCGCCAAGAGCACAGAACTGCAAGGACTCATTTTGAGGGGCCAGTGCAGGATCTGGGGACTCTCTGGCTGTAGGGCCAAGTCTGAGTTTTGGGGCAACTGTGACATGGCCGCTCAGACCTGCAGCTGCAGGAAGTGCATTTGACTGATGGTTTCAGGTGCTGCCCCTTGAGACCAGCTACCTTGTTCATGTGGAATCCCCTCCCACCCCCCCACTCCCATACACACTTCCTGTGGGCTCCTCTCAGCCCATGGCAGCACCATGGAGAGAAGCAGAATTCCTCCAGTGGGTGACTTGGTGTAGCGGCAGGATGGGGGCGCTGGAGGCAGGTTCGGGATGGTTCTGGGCAGACGGGTCAGGGAAGGAGAGTCTTGGAGCCCTCGGTGGCTTTTATGCTTTATTTAGTCGAGGTGGCCAGGTACCTGGCAGGCAGGGGTGCCGAGGGGCCGGGAGGCTGGCAGCCCTCCCAGCCCCCGGCGCATCTCACCCTCTCGGCTGCTTCTTCTCTCTCTGCTGCTGTTGCTATCGGTTCTCTCATCAGTACTGCCGGTCCTGTTGGTTCTGTCGGTCGATCCTCACAGTTCTGTCTGTTGGTCCTCACAGTTCTGGCGTCCTCATGACACTGCCCATTTAAGCCCGTGTCCAACTCAGGTGCGCCCACTTGCGCATGCGCACCCTGGAATGCTCGCAGCACCGCAGGTGTCCGTCATCAGTGGTGGGCGGGTGGAAAGACCTGATCAACCTTTACCCTACACTTGGGTTCGAGGGCCTCCCCACTCCCCGCGCCCGTGGGCCTGGCTGACGCTTTCTTGGAATTGTGCCACAGTCCAGGACTCTTTAACCCTGTCTGCCCTGTCCCTGCGTCTGTCCCCTCAGGCTCTCGCTTGTCTAAGCCAGTCTTGATATTCGCTCCTTGGGGAAGCCTTGAATGCAGACTCCCCAAAGCTGAAGTGACGCTTGTGGCGGCGAACGTTAACAGTCGCGCTCAAGATTCAATGAACACATTTTGTGGACTAAGCACTGCCTCATCTAACCCTACCACAAGCTTGTGAGGGAAGAACTCGCATCATGCCACTTCATAGCGAGGACACTGAAGCTCAGGGAAGGGACTTACTCAAAACCAAAATTAGAAAATGACGGTAGCGTTCCCAAATTTTTGTTAACATCCATCGCCCCCTTTAAACGCCATAAGCCAGTGAGGACAAGTACTAAGTCACTAAGTAAATTGAATCTGTGACTGTACCCCGCCTCCCCGGAGCCCCCCGTGACCCTGTGACATGAAGAAGGTGCTCGGTGAAAATTTGCTGAAAATACAAATGAATAAATGAGCAGCAAAAGAACAGCGAACAATGGCCAAGTGGCTCCATCACAGAATAAAAAGGCTGTGCTTCGGCTGTGAAAAGAGGATTTTGTTTGAAAGTCCTCAGCCCCAGTTTAAACATGATTCTGAGTTTGAGTTTCTATATTTATTAAAACATATTTAGCTTCTCTTTCTTTCACTCCATTCTTTCCACACTGAGGAGGCGGAGCAGAGCTCTGCAAGGCGTTAGTGAGTAGAGTGGGCCTCCCGGCTCTGGCGCCCACCGCTTTCTGGACCTCGGTTTCCTCATCAAGGCAATGCCAGCAGGAACGTCTACCTCCTCAAGTGCCCGGCAGAGAGGGCATTGAGTGGACACACAGAGGGGCCTGTTCTCCCGCCAGCACTTCCTGTCAGCTCACAGAGCTTCCTCACAGCCCTGGTGCCAAGCGTGGGCCGAATGGGGGAAGGCATAGTGGCCACAGTGGCTGGACTATCGGTCCCCAGAGGGGCTCAGGAAGCCCGGGGCTGGCAGCCTGCTCCCTCCCCCAGCTGCGTGCTGGCATCTGGCCAGGCTGGCGTCTCAGGCCCCTGGCTGTCCCACTTTCTGCCGACAGCAGAGGGACCGAGCGTGAGTCACTGCTTCCACACCAGGTTTCTGCAGCTGCCCTTGGGCCAGCCAGGCCTGACTGGATTAGTAACTGGATCACAGTCTCCGCCTCTGAGAACATTAGGGGTTCAGGAACTCGAGGCTGGTTGTGTCTGCTGCGGGAGACCTAGCGCCAGCTGTGCCAGCCCCCTCGGCCCTCGCTTCTTGGATGGGGACACGGAAGCCCGAAGGGGCCCAAGGTCACACTGATATTCAGTGGCAGAACAGGGACAAGAAGTTACGTTTCTTAGTGGCCACCTCAGAAAGTCATTCATTCATTCATTCATTCATTCATTCGAGTCTGCTTCCTAACTCTAAAATAGACACCTCCATTCTGTACACTCTCCCCGCTACCTGTCACCTTCGTGGGGCCCAGACACTGGCAGTTCTCATCTGAATGACTGAACAACCTCTAGCTGATCATTTTTCTCATAGCAGCCAGTGGGAGCTTTGATAAAAATAAGAATTAGATCATGCTTCCTCTTTCACACGCCACAGTTTCCCACCTCACTCAGAAGGAAAATCCAAAGACATGACTTAGGAGACACCAAGACCTAAAGATTTGGCCCCCACCTTCTGGATCTTTTCTCTTACCTTCCTCCCCCTCACAAACTTGGTTCCAATCATGTGGGCGTCCTCCATGTATCTGGAAGATTCCATATCAGTACCATGTTAGAGCCTTCCTAGGTACTGCATGAGTGACCAAACAGCTCTTCCACGCACACCCCCCGCCAGCACCCCGCCACACTTCCTCACAGCTCACAGCTCCATTGCAATTACTGTGTTGGTTCATTTATTTAGTTATTTAGCCATGGTAGCCCCGTAAGAGTGGATGCTTCAAGACGGGTGGGTCTTATTCTCCATTGTGGACCCGCCATTTAAAAGAGTGAGTGAGCCTCCTGGTGGCGCAGCAGGTTGAGGGCTGCACTGTGAAGCATCCACGGCACAGCAGCGCCAGTTCGATCCCCAACCAGGGAGGGGACCCACATGGTGCAGCAGACCTCTCCTGCCTTGCCTGCTCCTTGCCTCAGCAGTGTGTTCTGCTCCCCACTCTGTCTCTGGTGAATCCTCTCACCCCCTGCACCTCTGGCCTGTACCCGAACTCTTGTATGCATAAATAAATAAATCTTTAAAATAAAAGAGTGTGTGCAGAAGGGGTGCTCAAAAAATATTTTTGAATGGATGGATGAATGAATAACGGGGTTGGTGGACACGGAAGGAGAAGGACTGGTCTTGGAGGGAAATCGCCAAAGAGAAAGTCTACTTATAGTTCCTCACTTGTTTAATCCCACTTTTCCGTAACTAGTACCCCCCCCTTTCTCCTAGGCCCACTTCTCAGCTCCTACAGGCCCCCCTCTGCTGCTTGCTCTTTCTTGCTACTGACTCACCTCTATTTTCAGAAAAACTAACACTAATTCACACTTCCATTCAAAGGGAGTTTTTATTTTTAGCCGCCTTCAAAGGTTGAAGTCAAAGAAATGAATATCTAATGGTGGAATCTCTGCCACTAGTGAGGGTGGAGACTGTCCTGCGAAGATCACATTCATACGTAGTTACCGCGCCATGTCAGGTGAGGCCTGGGTGCCCATCCTCAAGTCAGACTGGACTCGACAGCCTTCTGGATATTGCTGGTCTGTCACCTCACTCCCCTCCCTCGCCCACCACTTTCCCAAGATAAATCAACCAGGTCAGTCAACACGTTTTGATGAAAAAGAAACAAGTTAGTCTTTTGACTCGACAAAGTGGGCCTTTCTCGAGGCAGAGGGGCTGGGGCAGTCGGGAGCATGTGGAATAAGCACTGCCGGGCCAAGACAAGGCCCCTTTTGTGTTGGGAGACAAAGATAGAGTGTCCCGGCAAGATGGGGCCAGCGCCTTTCCAGCGCCAGCTCCGGCAGCCGGGATTGGCTGGCGGTCAGACAAGTCTCCCCCGTGACTGAGCAGCCCGGGCTCCCGCCAGCAACCACCCGCCCCTCCTGTTGGCAAACAATTGGAATTGGAGTGAAATAAGTAACAAAACCAGACTGTCTACATCCTGGTCACCTGTACTCAGGGAGGCGGGAAGTCCCAAATCCTACAGACCTGGTACTTGTGAGTTCAAGTGGCCGTGACATTGCCACGGCCCTTGGAGATGAACTGGCCTCTTGGGTTTGGTTCCAGGTTGGATGACCTTGGGCAAGTCACTCCTGAGCTGATTTTCCCATCTGCAAAATGGGATGATAATCGGTCACCTTCAGCTATTGTGCAGGTTCCATGAGACGGTGTCTCTAAAGAACAGGGCACCAACCAACGCAGAGAGGACACGCCGTTATGATGCACAGCACTTTACAGTCTATGTCTTAGTTTATAGCTAGGCTCTCTTATGCTCAGAATACCGTCAGCCCCTCTCTCTCGCCCCCAGGAGGCAGGGAAATCATCCCCACTGACAAAGAAAAGGAGGCTTGAAGGAAATTTGGAGAAGCTGCATTTGGAGTGGAGGCATTCTGCAGGGTGCCACAAGGCTAAGAATGGCCCAAGGCTGGCAGATTCTGAGATGATGAAGAGTGTTCAGGGCAGAGAGCCAGAGACTAAATGCTGGTACACCTCCAGGCCTTGCACCTGCTGTGCCTTCTGGAAGGAATGTCTTTTTCCTTCTGTGTTTTGTTTTGTTCATTTGTTTGCCAGGTTAAAGCTGTCTCACCTATTAAGACTCAACTTAGGAACCTCCCTGGTGGCCTAGGGAGTAAGTCTCAGAGCTGTCATCACAAACGCTATGGTCTGAGTTCACTCCCCAGGCAGGGAGCTGACCCACATGGCACAGCAGACCTCTCCTGTCTCACCCATTGCTCCCCTCAACGGTGTATTTCAGTAGATCTGCCTGTTCTGCTCCCCACTCTCTCTTGTGGGTCCTCTCACCCCCCATACCTCTGGCCTACACTGCAGCTCTTCTATGCATAAATAAATCCTTTTCTTAAAAAGACTCTTCAACCAGGAAAGAAAGAAAATCACTTCTCATTGGGAAATGTTCTGTTTAGAATGTTTGCTATGTGAAAAAATGTGGCAGTAGAAATATTTTGTTGAATGTGTTTATTCATTTAACAGGTATTCACTGAGCACTTCTCTTCCTCAGACACTGTGAACAAGACAGGAGAGATCCCGGTTAGCTCCCCAGGGCCTAAGATCTAGTTCAGGGGCTCTCGGCCTTAGCCATGCATCAAAATCATCTGGGGAGCTTTCAAAATTCCTGTTCACCCCCGTGATGCTGCTTCATCTGGTCTGCAACAGGGGGTGGGGGGTAAACAGCTGCAGTGCACTTCGGGGGTGACCTGAGAACTATGGGCTTGGAGAACAGTAACAGACTGCCCAAACACGCATGGCAGGGGTGTCTACGTGAAGGGCAACTTGGCCTGGAAGAGGGCCCCGCGGGGCTGCTGTGTAAGCCAGTTTGGTCAAAGAGGGCTGCCCATGGCGGGGACACTGGAAGATGCCAGAGAAAGCACAGGAATGAATCATGGGGAGCCAGTTGGGTGTGGAGGGGTGGCCAGCATGAGATTCTGGATGAACTGATGATCCTTGACCAAGAAAAGTTCTGAAACCAAGGCTCTTGCCTTGAGACTGCGCTCCAACTGGCGGGTTCCACAGACTTGAAGGAGTTAATGCTGCTTTGAGACCTGGACTTTCTTCCCTTCCTGTCCATCTTGTGGCAGATGCTCTTACCCTTGGCCCCAGAAGTGGCAAAGAAAAACCTAATCCAAAAATTGCAATTGTCCTCACTTTTCCCAACATGCTTGAAGTGGCATCTGAACTTGGCCTTTCCTCCGTTTTTTCTGGCCATCCCCTTCCTCTGCCCAAGCAGGGTTCCTGAGGAAATTGGGGAAGGGTAGTTTTCAGAGGTCAAGAAGTCCCACCCCTGAGAGACCGGGCAGCAGGGTTTATCTGGACCAGACCCCACAAGTCCCCAGAGCTGGAGAGGGCCCTGACTTCACAGACCAGAGCGGGCTTGGCTTGGGCAGCAGTGGAGTGAGGTGGTCTGGCCTGTAACTGGGCTGTGAGCACTGGGCAGTAGATCAGGAGCAGTCAGCGTCACCTCGTCCAGTAGAATTCAGACTTAGAACCCCAGAGTTCTTGGCGTTAGACCAATGAGTTAGGAATTATTTTAGGGCATTGTATTAAAGTGGTGTTAAGGGATACAGACATGTCAGAGTCTCAGCAACTAAGACTAGAAGGTTGTGTCACAAGGCCTTACAGTAGATATTGTAGCAGGATAGTATATCGTGTTAGTGTTAGAGTGCTATATTGCTGTAGTGTTCCATTAGATGTGGCTAGAATGGTGCTAAAACACTGAGTTAGAATATTAAGCGGTGTGGGCCTCCCTGGTGGCGCAGCGGGTTAAGCAATGCACTATGAAGCAAACCGCAACCACTGCAGCACGAGTTCGATCCCTGCCGCCGGCCAGGGAGGGGACCCACATGGCACAGCAGACCTCTCCTGCCTCGCCCGCTGCTGCCCTTGGCAGTGTATTTCATCTGCATGTTCTGCTCCCCGCTCTGTCTCTGGTGAATCCTCTCGCCTCCCGCGACTCTGGCCTGTACCCTAGCTCTTGTATGCATAAATAAGTGGCATGAGAGCATTGTATTTGGATGTTATAATAGTATATTGGAGGGTTACATTAAAATATGGTGTTGGAATGTTTTGTTAGCTTGTTTACTTAGGATGGCATGTTGAATCTTCAAGTTCAAAGCCAACTGGTGGAATTGTCAGGACCTCTGATGGGATGCAAAAGGAAGGCCTGGCCTGGGGCTCTTGGGAAGAGTGGATTTGGGTTCAGCTTTGAGGCCGACTCTTTCACCAGCACATCCTCTTGTGGGGCCTCGGTTTCCCCATCTTGAAGGCCAGGGCTGTGGCAGCGTGACCGCTCTCCACGGTGCACTCTCCAGAGCGTCTCACACGCTGACTCGCGGACACTGCAGAGTGCGGGCATCCAGCCCTCTGCCTCCTCCCGGATAGGAAATGGGATTCTCACTAACAGTGAGGTTGATCTTATCACAAAAATGAATGACTTTCTGGGAGTAAACTGCTTCCTCACGGACAGGAAAAGTAAGATCAAGTGATCAGGTGAGAGAAATTCCAGGAGGCCAGGGCATGGGGCTCCAGCCAACTGTTCATTGCATCCCTAAAGGCAAAATGGACCTTCCCCCTAAAGCAGGATGAACCAGCGTCCCTGGTCTCCACCTGCTAATACTCCCCAGTGCCCCTTGCCCTCAGTTCTCTGCAGACCCTATCGTTACCTCAGTCCTGGGGGCCCCACCACTGAGTTCTGAGTTCTTCTTCCCACCCCCAAGCCTTGGCCAAAACCTCCTCATCTTGAAGTTCCACCGCCTTCCTCATGTGGGTCAGGCCCTTTCTGAAGTAGGCCTTGAATGGGTGGTTTGAACAAAAATATCTTAGACTCCTCAACCTCCACCCTTACTGTTCTGTATCCCCCGAAAGGAAAAGCAAGGCTGGCCAGGTGGCTTAGAAAATCCACGTGCTCACATATGCTTCATTTGGTACATTTTCAGGAGTTTCATGTATTCATGTTGTCCATCATCTAAGACAGTGAAGGGCTTAAGAGATGGTCCAGGAGTCAGCAAATGACTAAGTACATTTGTGCAAGTTTCTTCACTTCCCGAACCTCCATCCTCAACTGTAAAACTGGATGAGGGTCTTGATGGTGGGCGTGAACTTGAGATATCTGCAGAGCATTTAGCCCAGCACCTGTCACATGACAAGCACACTGTGCTTGTTGAGGTTGAGCTTGCCCTAACCAGGGCACCTTTCACAACTTATTACTGCCTAGAGTTTGGGTGCCAGTCTCTCTGTGTGGTCCAGTAACATCCATACACCATGGAGATCCTGACATGAAAGAGTAAACAAAAAGAGAAAGGCAGCCAGTGGTCTCTGTGGCTGGAAGAACACTTCCTTAGAAAGCTGAACGCAAACATAATGGTTTTGCTGAAACAAATCTTTTGGAATCTGAAAGGGAACTGACATAAAGCAGAAAAGATCTTCAAAGTGGAAGTCAGGAAGATGGGCACAGTCTTAGGCTCACATTGCTTCACCGAACTGTTCCTATATTTGAACTTCAGGGATCTATAAAATGGGACGTAAAGAGGGCTCTTCTTTTACAGAGCCATGTGGGGGTCAAATAAGCAGGTCTAACGCTTGCACCAGATCAGAAGCAGGCTGGGCTTGGCAGATGTGGAAGGAGGTGGCCAGGTCTAGAACTGGCAAATAATAGTTTTGAGGTTTCTTTGTTTACGATGAGTCACATCTCTATTGCTGCTTTCAAGATTCCCATTTGGCCTATAGCTTTGGCAATTTGATTTTGATGTGGTTTAGTGTAAGTCGATTAGTGTTTATCCCACTTAGAGTTTGTTTAACCTCTTGGATTTGCAGATACATATCTTTCATTAAATTTGAGATGTTTGGGCGTTATTTCATCAAATAATCTCTCTGCCCTCTTATCTTCAACCATTTCAGGGACTCCCCAAAGGTATATTGGGTTTTTGATGCTGCCCCACAAGTTCCTTAGGCTCTGTTCACTTTTCTTCATTTTTTCCCTTTCTTTCCCTCAGACTCAATAATTGTGATTGTCTTACCTTCAAGTTCACGGATTCTTTCTTTTTTTTTTTAAATGTGGTTTTTTTTAAAGATTTATTTATGCATGCATGCAAGCACTGGGGTACAGGCCAGAGGTGTGGGGGTGGTGAGAGAATCCACCAGACAGAGCAGGATGCAGAACAGGCAGATTGACAGAAACACACTGCTGAGGGGAGCAGTGGGCGAGGCAGGAGAGGTCTGCTCCGCCATGTGTTTCCCCTCCCTGGCCGGCAGCAGGGATCGAACTCATGCTGCAGTGGCTGTGGTTTGCTTCATAGTGCGTTGCTTAACCCACTGCGCCACCAGGGCGGGTCCCACGGATTCTTTCTTTAGTCACCTTTATGAGATAATGTGTGCTTAAACTTATTTCTTTAGGAATTTTTCATTTTAGCTATTGTATTCTTATAGTTCCAGATTTTCTGTTTGTGTCCTTTTTATAATTTCTGTCTCTTTGTTGATATCCTCAATTTGTGTATGTATATATCACTTCCTTAATTTCATTTATTTTGTCCATGTTTTCCTTTAGCTTTTCGAGCATATTACACTCAGTTCTTTTAAAGTTGTTGTACCATGAGTTCACTGTTTGGGATTTTTCAGGGCTCATTTATGTCAATTTATTGTGTTCCTTTGAGTGGGCCATATTTTCTGTTGTTTTACATCTTTTTTTGTGACATTCTTCATTGGAAATTAAACATTTGAACAAAATTTGTCTCTCTTAATCTTTGTGGATTATGTACTGGAGTAATCCTCTAGTAAAGTGAATGCTTAAGATCTTTTGGATATTTTCTGATCAGCTATCTTGGTTGAGCCTGCATGTAATTTTCTCAACTTCCTCATATATACAGCTGCTTTTGAATGTCTAAATTGCCCCAAAGTCTTACTCCAGAATTCCAGGTTCTTGGGACCATAGATGTCCAACCATTATCACTTGTTCCAGATACCTGTAGATTTATAGTCTTCTTGAAGCTTTCACTATACAATGCCTGTTGCTTTCTCCAGCATGAGGTTTAAACTAGACAGGGCAGGGCCCAGTTATTCAGGAAGTTCTCCTCAGGTTGGCATGTTACAAATAAAGGAGGGACTGAATACTGGGTTGCTGCCTCCCTCAGACCAAGGCCACTGCTATGCCAGGCAGAGTCTGGGACAGAGCTGGGACAAATCTTTTCCTCTGCTTTGGAGGTGGATTTCCTTGGGTCAGTGTTCACTTGGTTGCTATATGTCTTTGACTGTTTTCCTTCTATTAGTTCAACCCAGTTTCTGGTATTTGTTTCTTGTTATTGATGCTTCTGGGGGACTTGTGGTGGGGCAGAGCTTGGAGTTTCCTAGTCTCCATTTTGCTGCATCTGATGAACAACACATTAGACACACTCAAATATCTAACTGCAAAATATAGGGAAGGGGAATAACAGCATTGCTAGTGTGAATGTGAGCAGAGCAGACGTTACTTTCAGTAACTGGCATCAGGGAAGGGATACATTTTTTACATTTTTAAAAATTTTTGTTTTATTGGGGTAACATTGGTTTATGATACCATATTTATTTATGGATATAGGATCACACCTCTTTAGATGTGTGGTACCGTATATGTCTACCACCAAAGCACCCATATTCATCCCCCGTAGTCCACTGGGCCCCTCTACCCTTTGCTCTCCACTTCTGCCCTTCTAACAGCCTCAATTCTGCAGTCATATTTCTAGGGTTGTTTTGTTTTAATTTTATTGTTCCTTTGTTTTGCTTCTTCATATCCCACATACACATGAAATTATCTAGTATTTGTATTTCTTTTCTTGATATATTTCACTTGGCATAATCTCCTCTGGTTCCATCTTTGTTGTTGCAAATGGCAAGGTTCCATCTTCTTTATAGCTAAGTAATATTCCACTTTGTATATATATTCCACCTCTTAATCCAAATTATGTCTCCATAACTTGGCTATGGCAAATAGTGCTGTATGAACATGGGACAGATTTTGAACTCAAGGAAGGGAAGGAGAAGTCAGGAAAGGAATTGAGAAAAAAAATGAAGAACAAAGGCCCTGAGTTGGGAAAGAACCAAATTTGTTCTGGGCTGGTAGACTGACAGGGTGGAGCCCAAGGAGGCCTGGGAACCAAAATAAAGAGGACCAGTGGGTAGGGGAAGGAGAAGCAATTTGGGCTTTAGTCTGTGATGAGAACTGATAAAAGGTTTTAAGAGCCAAACAGACCTTGAGATTTCTGTCTAAAATGATAAGGCTACTGTGTAGATAAGGCTGAGAGTAGGTGCAGAGACACCAGCAAGGAGGCTGGGTAGACTCGCTGGTGAATTAGGACTCCGTCTTTGGCAGGAGGCACAATGAAGCTGAGAGTTTTGTGGGAACATCCTGGCAGCACCTCTGAGGGCTTCTGAGGTGGACTGAGGAAGAGCCTTGGCCAAGTCAAACAGGATCTGATGTCTCGACATGGTTGCGGGGGGACCCACATTCTCCCCCAGGGACTTCCTTTGAAGTTCTGGGCTCTGTCTCTCCCAGCATGATTTTCCCTGGGGAGAAGAAGACAAGCTGTGTCCCTGGGATTTGCAGAACCAGCATCTGAAAAGTTCCATGTCTTTCAAATGGGAACAAGATCATTGGGAAGATGGGGAGCTGGGGTCCACAGGAGGGAACGTGCTGACCAGCAAGTGGGCCCCCCTTAGGGCACAGTCTCCAAGTGTGATGCTCTGGGTCCAGATGCCACTCTCGGAACTTCACTTTCCTCATTTGTGCCACGGAGGTGATCACAGTCCCACAGCTTTGGGACTGTCAACTAGGGGAGCTAACGTGTGCAAAGCACTTAGGAGTCCAGCTCATAGTGAGTGTTCAACAATTGATATTTGCAGTGACACTGCTAATTGCTGTAATAATTGCAATAATTGTCAGAGGACTCTGCCAACAATTGTAGGAGTCCAGGAGAACCACAGAGTCCAACTTGCTTTGCTTTGGGAGGCTGCCAGAGGGAGCAGGCCCTTCTTCACATTCTATCTTTCCTAGCCGAAGAGTTCACTTGCTCCTGCAGCCTGACTTGTGTTCCAAGTGAGATGTCATGGGTGAAAGAGAAGGAAGAAAATCTGTGGTAGAAGGGTAATGGGAGACTGCCTTCATGCCTTGTGGGTGGGTGGCATTTGAGCTGGACTCTGAGGCTGGGTTGGTACTGTGTGCCCACGTAGCTGGGTGGCACGCCAAGACAAAGGAGGGGCTTGGGGCTGGGTTTGGAGGGAGCAATGTGTTTCTTACTCTTCAGGGACAGACAGAAAGGCAGGTGCCTCCTTTTGGCCACAGTGAAGAACTAGCAATGGGAGCATGAGTCCACAGAAATAAAACTGTTGACGGCGGCTGGACCACAGATGCTGGGTCAGGGGCTAATTCTTCACCCTGAAAGTGATGGGAACTTATGATAGTTCCTAGAGAGGGACATTCTTCGAGCTGAGCTTCAGGAAGACCCCCTGCTGAGGTCCCTGATCCCTGACCAGAGCCACTCCCTTTATCTCTCAAGGCCAGAGATGCCTCAGGCCTCACCTGAGGATGGAGGGAGGTTCCAGAGGAATGTGGATGGAGGGAGATTCCAGAGGAATGAGGTGGGGGAATCTACAAGGCTTGGCCAGGTGATAGCACCCGAGGCTGACTCCCCTGTGGGCAAGTGGACAGTGGAATGAAGGCCACAGAAGAGAGATATCTGGGGAGGAAGGGGATGGGGCAGCTCTGGACTCTCATGTTTGGGGAGCCTGCGCGGCCTTGCCGAACATTTGTCTCTAGGTCCAGACTTAGACGGGGGCCTCGGATTGGGGATGGGTATTCGACAACGGTTATGCCCCAAGTTTGTTCTGATTTGCTGAGGGGCGCAGGCAGAGGAGAGGAGGGGAGGGCAGGAGCTGGCTGCTTCTGCCCCCCTCCCCCTGTGTGGCCCCAGGCTGGCTCCAGGACAGACTCCTCTCTTCCATCACCACCACCCTCTTCTCATTTCACACTTCCTTTCTGGCCTCACAAAGCTGCGTCATTTTAGGGAACTTGGAAAACAGGCCTCGTGTCTTTAACTCACAAAATTATACACTCCAATGAGCCGGAAAGGGGCTTTTGGAATAATTCTATTGAAAATATGTGGGTTTTCGCCTTGAAATGATCTTCCTGAAATTATCCCCTTTCTCTCTTTATAAATATTAAAAAGAAGGAATCAGAGCTTAGTGCTTTAAATCCCTATTCAGGGACTTTCTCATCTGCCTCTGAGGAAAGCGACCAGTCATTTCTGAGGAAGAAAAGGAGGAGGCTGGCTCAGTTCTCTTTAACATGACACCCCCCGCCCACCCCACCCTGAAATCCACCTTTTGGAGTACCCCTGACCAATCCTTCCCTGTCCCCCCCTACAGCTAAGCTAGGATTTGCTGGAATATTATATGTCAGCGTGGGGGTGTGAGAGAGAAGGAGCAGACTTGGCGTGGGGGGAGAGAAGGTGAAGAAGGCTGCAGAGACAGGAGCTGAGAGAGACAGACAGAAAACGCACAGAGTGAGAGACATAAAAACACAGAGAGATGGGCCAGGGCAGAGACAGAAACACAGAGCTAGAACCGAGCCAAATATGGAGAGAACTAGCAGCAGACACAGAGAGAAAGGAGAAGGTAGGAATGGAGATACTGGGGTGGGGGTGGGGGTGGAGGAGACAACAGGAACTAGAGGCAGAACACAATGCCAGAGGCCCAGGGGACCGAGACCAGGCAATGAGTGATGCCCTGGGGCTGGTGTCAGGGTCAAGGTCACAGGGGCGGGGCAGGCTGAAGGCCGGCTTGGCTGTACCACTGTGTGAACTGCGCAGGATGGGCGGGAGCTCCTCACTGAGCTTCCGGAAGACCCCTCTGCTAAGCCCCTCTGCCGCCAGCCTCGGTCCCAGGCCCAGTTTCACCTCTGATGCGGGGACGGGTGCGGGCAGGGGAGGAGGCTCACAGGAGCCCAGCTTGGGAGACGGGCAAGGCAAGTTGGTAGTCAGCTCTACCAACCACTGGGTGTCACTTTAGACGTGGGACCCGATCTTTGGGGCCTTGATTTTCCCAGCTGAAAATGAGGTACTCACACTGCTTCGCAGGTTGCCGTGCTGCAGCTCCGCGGCTGCGTGTCAGAGGCCCCAGCCGCACCTGGTCGTGGTTCCCGCTCCACCTCACCTGTGCGGGTGACGTGGTCCGTCCTGGAGCCTGAGACTCCACCACAGTCTTTTGCAATCTCAGAGTTGACCAGCACTGACCCTGGGGACAGGTCACTTAAACCAGGTACTTATTCCCCAGGCACCCGAGCAGGGGGAATCTGCAGCAGGAAGGGCCTAGGAAGCTATGGAGGGGGAGAGAATTCCCGAGAAGCCTTTCCCAGGCAGCCCCGGTAGGGGCAAGGGTAAGGGGGCTTGGGACTTAATTGGTGTCCCCCTCCCTGACAGGGGACATGGCAAGGAGGAAGTACACTGGCACATGGCCCCTCCGTGGCGCCTGCCTGCCCGGACACAAAGGGGACCAGACTCCAGGCTCTGGAGAAAGGGCCTTTGAGGTCCTAACATTCCGGAGACTCAGAGTCCATGGCTGTAAGCAGGTGGGGTGGGGGTGGGGAGGGTGTCCCCTGCTCCTCCCCTCCCTCATCCCCCCTGCAGAACTGCGGCAGGAACAGAGGCCCACTGCCTTCCGAAGCCTCGGTCACAAAGCACGGCGGTCGGTTACCGGTTACCACATAAGCCAAGCCCTTGATCTGCCCGTGTTTGAGGAAACCCTTTGTTCCTTTCAAGCCTCTGTTCTCTCAGCTGGGGTTGGTACAGAGACTGAAGCAGTGAGTTTTCTCTTTCTTCCTTTTCTTTTGGATTTTTAAAAATAACTGGCTTGCCTGTTCAGGCAGTGTTCCAGAATTGGGTTCCCAGGCTGGGGTTCAGGGCCAGAGACTCCAGTTGCCCCTGACTCCTGGGAAGGCCTGGGAGGAGAGAGAGCTGAAAGGCTGGGGGTGGGGGAGAGAATAAACCTGCGCAGAGAGAGCCTTGCACCGCCGGGCTAGAGCACACAGACCCACTACGGGACTGTGATCGTGGCTGCGACACCCCCAGCTGACGGGCCCTACGACACTCTGGACCTCAGTCTTGTCAACTATGAGATTAGCGGTCAGAGCAGAGCTGGTTGCCTGGCCCACTGCTAGGTCCATGCAGACATTGCTAATCGATTATCCTCCCCGCCGTGAAACTTGATGAGCCCCCAAGAAACCTTTTCAAAGCAGTGTTCTGTCTACTGCCGGTGGGATTCAGCGTGCAGACTGAGGCCTGCCTCGCATCACGGGCCCAACGTGAAGTGGGTACTCAATAAATAGCTGTTGGATGAATGGACTGTTTTTTTTTTTTTCAGTGCTTGCTACTTGCCAGGCATTGTTCTAAGTACCTTCTAAGCAGTGAATAAAACAGAGTTCCTGACCTCAATCGAACATGTTGGGAGAGACAGGCAATAAGCAAATAAGCAGAAAACTCTATCCGACGTCAGGTGGTGGCCAGTGCAATGAAGAAAAATGAAGCAGCGGAGTAAAACAATAGAGTGGCCGAGGACGGGCGTGGGCACTGTCGGTAAGGTCACCAGAGAAGCAGAGAACTCAACCAAGTGTGAGAACCTCTTAATACCCCATCACTAAGACTTTAACTCTAACCTGGTTTCATACAAAGATATTTTCCGTCGCATAAGATTCTAGAATCCTATGAATCTAGGCGCCTCTAACTAAAATTGCAAATTTCGACTGCCCTCACACTCCATGACAATGGCTCAAGGAATCTGTGACACTGAAATCTAGGATTCACAGGAGGATCTTTTTGCTTGAATAGACCAGGATTCATTGCCTACCTCTCCCCGCCACCCCTAGGAAACGGAGCTGAAAATAGAAACCACCAAAACAACAAGCCTTTCCAGCTCTAAGAGCCATAGTAAACAAATGGTCTAATGCTGCTCCGATGGTTTAATTGCAGCTGTGCCAGACAAGCCCATTCATGAAGGCTCTTCAGTTGATGGAGAGGAGTGAGGCCCAAGGGAGGAGGGGGCTTGTGGCTAGCTCTGGGTGGTCTGTCTGCCACCCCAGGTGAGCTCTGCAGTCATTGGCTTTCAGCAGCCAAAGCCCTGGTTGGACCCTCTGCCTCTGGAGACCAAGATGGGAGATGTTTTGACAAAGAGGGTAAACAAGGACTCTTGGAGGAGATGGCTTTAGAGCTGGACCCAAAGGGTAAGAGGACAACCGGGAAGCGAGTCCGAGACAGAAGGAAGAGCGGGTCACAGGTCCTGAGGTGAGGGAGAATTTGACTGATTCCCAAAGCAGTTGGAGACTAAGAAAATCAGATGATGCCGGAAGGGCAGAAGGGCTTTGGGTTAGAAATGTGGCTGCTACTGGAAAGTTTACAGCAGAGAAATGACGTAATGTAATTTCATATTAAAAAGATTGCTGAATGCTCTGAGAAGACTGGACTATGGGGGCAAGGATAGGTAAGAGATTTGGGGAATTGTCATGGGGAGAACTGATGGTGGCTTAGATTTCAATGGTGGAAAAGAATCCATCTAGTCATGAATCCTTTCTTTTCATCTCTCCATTTCACCTTCCCTTCCTTCACCTACCCTCCTACCCATCCGTCCACCCACCCACCCACCATCCACCCATCCACCCACCCATCCATCCACCCATCCACCCACCCATCCATCCATCCATCCATCCACCCATCCATTCACCCACCAACCCACCCATCATCCATCCATCCATCCATCCATCCATTAACCAAACCCTTAACGCATGTCTTTGGGAGTCAGGTACACTGCTGGGATGGCAAGGGTGAATTAAAGATGGTTCTCAACCCCAAGGACCTCCCAAGACAATAGGGTACACAAAGTCGCAATGTATTGCTATGAATACTCCAAATACACAAAGTCCTGCGACAGCTCCTGGAAGTCACTCACTGAGCCTGGGAAGCTGGAAAGGCCTCACGGAGGCAATGTTGATGTTTGAGTCAGGCCTCTTGGAGGAGACAGAGGGTTGGACAAGCGGGAGAATGTTCTTGGCACGAGACAACTAGAGCGAAGACAGAGAGGCAGGTGAGTGAGCACGGAGTGGTATGGAGCTATGCAGCTGTCCAGGATGGTGGGTCCAGCAGCGTGTGGAGGGCCCACCTGGGGAGAGAGGGCACCAACGCTGGTACTGGGTCTGCCCTTCCTGCTCAGCTCCGCCTGCCCCTATCAGATCTGAGTAATTTAATTAAGTACCAGCTCTTAAACAAGATGCAGCTGTTTAGCAGATGTTGCCTTCCACCCCAGATGGAGGTGCATCTTGGCGACGGGCATTGCTTTTCCAGGGTGTCTAATTTGTGAAGCTTCGGAGAGGAAAGAGATTCAAGATGCTGCCATTATTATTTAATGACCGTCATTCATTACAAAGCCCTGGCCCCCAGTGCCACTCCTGCCTGTCAGTGGCGCCTGTTGGTGTGGGAGCGGAGACACAGGCGACGGCTGGCAGGTGGGCTGGGGAATGACTTGCTGCTTCTCACTCAGAAGAGAAGAGAATGCAAAAGTTGTCAACCGCAGAGCCCCAGGAGCTTCTGCGGAAAGGGGAAAATGACTTACCCCTCATTCTTCATGAAAGGGGCACGAGCAAAAAGTGCGGGCTACTGAGTCCCACTTCAGGACCTGACTTTCTCCTCTGACTGGGAACGCTCTTCCTCCAGGTGCCCGAGAGCTTCAAGGGTCCCTCCTTACTCAGGCTGTCCACACCACCCCCATAAGACAGCACTTTCCGCCGTCAGTCCCTGGCCCTGTCTCACTGTACTTCCCCGCGCCAGCGGAGATGTGTATATTTGTTCAGTGTCTGTCCCCCTCCTTTGGAGTTCAAGTTCCCAGGGCAAGGACTTTTGTCTGTTTTCTTCATGCTGGCCTCCCCAGCACTCAAAAGAGTGCTTGACACAAGACAGAGCTCTCTAAATATTTGTTCAATGGGCGGACGAATGATCAATGGATTTCATTGAACATATGAGAAAAGTGTCCGGGAGATAAAGCCACTTTCCCAAGAGTTATCCAGCGTGTTTGGTATCTGTCTCCCCACTAGCAGACACCTCAGCAGAGAGCAAAGTTCATCTGTTTTGTCCACAGCTGACTTCCAGAACCCCAACTGTGCCCAGCACCCAGAAAGTACTTCGCAAATGCACCTGAGCCAAGGAAGAGCTGGGATATGGAGGAGGGTGGGAGCACCGAGTGGTTTCTGTTTTCCCGACACATCCCACATACATACGTCTTTTGTCTTGGAAGCAACTCTGCAAGATAGTCTTCAGCCATGCCATTTCACAGGAGAGAAAGTGAGGCTCGGTCAGAGAAGTGATCTGCCTTGTCCAAGGTCATTCTGCTGGTGGGTGGAGAACTGGGACTCGAACCCAGGCCTCCAGAGCTCACTTGTTATGTGAAAGAGGCCCCTGTTGAATACTTGCTGGCTGGGTCCACTCAAGACAGCAGCTGCCTGGCCAAGAGCTCCATTCCGAACCCACCAGGATCCGCCTTTCCCCCTCAAGGTCAGCAGTACAAGGCCAATGTGAAACTCACCCTTAATTCACAACTCCCCTGCTCTGTCCATTTAAGTGCAAACTTTGATGTTATTTTAACCCAAATCCCCCGTGGACTTCAATGAAGCTTTGAATCCATGAGGAAGGTCAGACAGCATCCTTTGGAGGTGGCACAGGCACCCAATGGAAATCACATTAGCATACTCATTATCATCAAGGCCCTTTGAATGTGTTTTTAGCTGTTCCCTTAAAGTGAGTCTGTGACAACCAATCCTTTCTGTGCATGGACCCAACACGGGCTGTGGTCGGCTCTGATGTGTTTCTCCTGCTTTCCAAATGATGACTGTGATGGTGACGTTGCGTTGCCTGAGGTAATGGAAAGAACAGAACGTCATGCACCTGGCACCCTGCGGTGAATGAAGTGCATTGTCTGGGCTTGAAAGAAATAACCCTTCAAGTCACTTGAAGGCACTTAGTCTTGGTGGAACCCAAGGCAGGTGGTCAGGTAACAACAGGTGTTAAGCTGCCTTCCCAGGAGACAGGTCCCCACTAATAGGAGACCCCTGGGTGGGCTAAGAGCTGGGTTGTCAAGACGGTGTCAACTCTGGGAAGGACCAGAATCGCCCAGGAAGCATTAAGCAGCACTTGGGGAGCATTAAGCAGCACTCAAGGCCCAGCAGCCACACACCAGACCATTTAGTTTCAAGCCTTAGGGGCTGGGGGGACAAGTGGGCATCAAGTGCCCCTCCCCCACCCCCATAACTCGGGCATGCCAGCAGGCAGCCTGGGAGCACAGCTGAACTGCCCCCTCATTCTGCCAGAGGGGAAGGGGAGGGAGCCGTGAAGGTGGGTGATGGGGCATGGTGGGACAACAGGAAATCCTTGGGCATTGGCAGGGCAGAAGGAATATCAGACAAAACATACTTTTTAAAGGAAATTTCCAAACCACAGAAAAGTGGAACAAACAGTGACCACATGCCTAGTATCACGCATCAGCATTCAGCCCTCCTGGCGGGGGAGGGGAGCACGCTGCAGGGGGGAGGGCTGGCGTCCCTGCGCACCTCCTGTGACAGCAGTCTAAGAGGGCAGCACCCCATCGCCCGGCTCTCGGGGTAGGACAACAGGACTCCAGCAGCTTGGACATCGGGACTTTGTATTAAGGGGGAAAGTCTATTTAAAAAGAACCCCCCAGCTATTGGAACGAATCCCTCTGTGAGTCTCATGTTTTGGGACAGGGCCTCAGGGCTCACCCCTACCGGGATCAAGGGGACCAGCTTGGGAGCATCAGGGCGCAGCTGGGCAGGAGGTCTCTGGGCAATCCTCTTAGGAGGGCGTCTTTGCTCATGGGACAAAAACTCGCTGAACACATACTGCCAGCTGGACGTGGCGCTGCAGGCAGAGGGGGTACAGCAGTAAACCCGGTGTGGGGAGATGCTCCCTCCAGGGCTGCGAGTCTAGATATATATAGCACGTCAGGGGGAAAACAGCAGGGAGGACACCCAGTGGGTGGCAATGGTTCTTAAGGTGCCAAGAGAAGACCCCTCTGCCCAGGGGGTGACATCTGAGCAGACCCTAACTAGGGCACAGGCATGCATGAAGAGCAGTCTTGGCAGAGTGACAGCAAAGGTCAGGCCTGGGGGAGGGCCACTCCCTGCAGGAACAGGGAGCATCTTCTGTGGCTGGAGCAGAGAGTGGGGGGCAGGCAGGCAGGCGAGATCAGGGAGGAATGAGGTCAGAGGGTAAAACCCTACAAGATCTCCCTGGGTTCTAACAGGCCCCCTCTGGTGTGGAGCCATTCTAGAAGGCGAGGGCAGAAGCGGGAGATGGCTGTTCACTATCCCAGGTGACAGATGACGGTGGCCCGGCGCCGGCATCGAAGTGGCACGGTCAGCAGCGGTGGGTTTATGCACGATTGGGCAAGTAGAGCTGCTGGGGTTGGCTGGCTGCGGGGATGTTGGAGGATGAAGCCCAGCGAGCAGCCAGGAAGGACACTAAGATGTTTGATCACGACAACCAGGATTGTGGGGCTGCCATTTCCTGGAGGAAGGCGAGGGGGGGGGGGCAGGGGTCGGTCTTTGAGGAACAGTTGGGCGTTCTGCTTGGGACAGGTTAGATTTGAGATGCCTATGAGGCTGGCATGTAGGGGGCNGGCGGGGGGGGGGGGGCAGGGGTCGGTCTTTGAGGAACAGTTGGGCGTTCTGCTTGGGACAGGTTAGATTTGAGATGCCTATGAGGCTGGCATGTAGGGGGCAGGCTGGCCTGGAGTCATCCCAGGCGGTGGGGTTCTCGAAGGTTAAAAGTGAAGGCTGATCTGGATCCATGTCAGTGGAAAAGGGCAGATCAACTTGAACCCCCGGGGCAGTTGTAAAGTTGCATACAGGGATTAAAAGAAGTGATTTTTACCAAACCTCAGAACGCAGTTTAGCCACTGCAGACCCGTGAGCCACCGGACTGAGTCAGTTCGCAGCCCGCTCCGTGCAGGGATCTGCTCATCTTCACCACCTCCTCCCCTCCTCTGCGCCTTCTCTCCGGCTTTGCCTTACTCATTGCCCCTGCGCCTTCATATTGTCTTTGCGTCATCTCTATTGGCATTTCCAGCTTTTACGCATTTTCCCCACTATCCACGACCACATTCAACCTGGCAGTCCCTGATTGGTGAGTTGGTCCGCTCAGGCCTGTAGGCGGCTTTTGTATGGGCGATCTCATTGGCTGCCGGCTAGCCTGTACTTGGGCAACCTTTGGGTCACGTGACTTCTGCTCCAATCAGGGGTCGCGGTAACTGATGACGTGATCAGTGCATAATATAAGTTTGTAACAGTAATGGCCACGGGGCCAGTAAGGGCGCAGCACCTTGATTAAGGTGAACTCTGGGTCTGACAACCTGGGTTGAGGTCAAACCCAGCCTCCACCACTTCATGTGAACTTGGGCAGCCTATTCATCTAGCTGTTCCTCCATCTCTGCCTCTGTAAGCGGAGAAGACTAATAACTACATCCTGGGGTTGTGGTGTGTGTGTAAGCTAATAATGGAACATTTATAGCACAGTATTTAATTAGGACTCAAAAATATTAATTACTGTTGTCATGACCACGGGTCGGACATATCATTTGCACTAAATTAGGTGCTTTAAAGGTAACACCTCATACAGTTCTTTACAAAACCCCAATGTGAGAGGTTCTCTTTTTTGTCCTAACTTATAGATGTGAAAATGGAGGTGCAGAGAATTTATAAGCCATGTCCAAGTGTTCTTCACTTAGTAGGGAGGAGCTAGGTTCAAACATAGGTCTTTTTGGCGTTAAAACCATTGTTCTGAATCACTCTTCCCCCTCCTGGGTACTTATGTAAACACCCACCCCAGCACTTCCCCCACAAGGCTATGGCCAGAAGACTTCCAGAAGGAACAGAGCTCTCCCGGCATGCTCATTCCCTTGCTTCCCAGCCCTCCACCCTCCAAGGGGCCAAATGCCCAGTGCCCTAAGTGCAGTCTGTTGAAGGCCATTCTTAAGCCTTGCCCGCCGTGGCCCTCACAGCTAGGTAAGTTAGCAGAAAAAGATTATTCCTCCAGTGGAGAGATGCAGAAATAAACACTCACCAAAAGGCTGGATCAGGGTTTAACCAGGTCTGACTTCCCCTTTCCCCTCCACCACCGGCCTGGTGCAGCAACACTGAACCCGAGGAGATACTGTGTGTTCTCAAACAGGGTGAAGAAAAGGCAAGAAAAGCCTGGAGTCACCACGAGGAAGCGCAGAGCTGGAAGGCACCGTATTGAAGGGGGCCCACAGTGGCCAGGAGGTTGTAAGCCTGATGACTGCCCGGCGATGCAGCAGTGCTGCAGGCCCCCGTCTGTCGCTTGGGGGTCATCAGGGTGTAAAGAAAATGGAATGGCATGGATTCGTGTGCCAGTACAATTTCATGAAATATGCTGCCTGCCCCTGGGTTTGATGCAGGCCTGCAGCCGAAGGATGGCAGGGAGGAAGGGGGTGGGGCGGTTGTATGTAGGCTCTTGGCTCACGGTTGCCTCTTCTGATGCTGACACACCAAGCGTGGGCCTTGCCCAGGCTCCAGGGTGGGTACCAGTAAGCATTCCCTGGGTTTTACGTGTGTGGGTGTCTTGGCACATTCCTGCAATCTGACAAAGATTTGAATCT
Organism: Galemys pyrenaicus; assembly: GCA_019455555.1. Classification (NCBI taxonomy): domain Eukaryota; kingdom Metazoa; phylum Chordata; class Mammalia; order Eulipotyphla; family Talpidae; genus Galemys; species Galemys pyrenaicus. Next base: position 9,268,509 of record JAGFMF010011769.1, read on the forward strand.
CTACCGTATACCTACTCGCTGTGTGGCCTGGGGCAAGTCACTTAACCTCTCTGGGCTTCCTTAACTCATGCATCCTCTCTGATCAGGTGATGATGAGGACCAAGTAAGCTATGTCCCCATAGTGCCGGGTGCAGTGCCTGGTATGCAGTGAATGCTGTTATTGTTGTTTCAAGCACTAAGATCCCATGCCCCCCTCCTACAGGAAACTTTAGACACTTGCTGTTGGCATGGGAATCATTAAAAGATTTACCTCTTAGGAACATAAAAAAATAATTTAAAAGGAAAGATTATTTTGGTGACAATGTGGAGGATGTATTAGGAAGGACATGATGGGAAATAAAATATATCTATTAGGAATATGTTTGGCAGTTGGTAGCAAAAAAAAAAAAAAAAAATCCAGTGGTGGAACAGATTTCTAGCTGCTCCTCATTATCCACTCTGCCCTTCTTTCTTAGTCAAGAGAATCCTTAATTTTCAGCTGGGCCCATGGCAGCCTGGAGTGAAGATTGCATTTCCTAGTTTCTCTTCCTTATCTTATATATAGCCAATAAAGTTCAAGGCTTTGTTTGTTGTATATTATGTAGCAATAAATAACCAGAACAGAAACTGTTGACTGAGGATGGTGTAACATGCGGTTGCTTTTAGAAAGTATCTTAAAGGGGAGGGTATTCAGCTTCCTTTGTGCTGGCTGGAATTTGAGGTGTGATGACTGGGTCTCAAGCAGCAATGTTGAGCCATGAGGTAGATGGCTGCTGAGTCTTTGACTGTCTATCCCGGGAGAGAAAGAATTATTTGGAAGAGTTTATTTCTCCCGCACTTGAATTTGGCCTCTGACTTCTTGAATAACAGAGGATAGTGGAAATGCTGCTCTGCCAATTCTCCTGGCTCTTAAGAAGACTGGCAGCAATTGCCATGGCTTTTGGCTCCATCAGCTGCTTGGGAAAGGTGAAATCACCCTGCTGGACAGACCTTTGGGAGACAGCCTGAGGCTGCAAGGAGGAGAGGGGCCCTGCCAAGCTCTGCGTTCCTGTCATCCCCACCAGGACCAGGCATCCCACTGAAACCTTCTTCATGCTCCACATGAGCTGGCTGCCAGAGTGACTGATCAGTGTCCCTGGATCAGAGGGGTCACCCAGCTGAGCCTGGACCACATATCTGATGCACAAAACTAGAAAGAAAGAAAAAAAAAAAAAGGCTGTTTTTTGAGGTTTTGTTTTTATGTGATGCAACAATAAATGACCAAAACAAAAACTGTGGGTTGAGGCTGTTGAAAGAAAGTCACCTCCAGAGTTCTTGTTGCATGAGAAAAGTGACCCTATTTGTATAAGCCTGGAGGAAGGCTTGCACCTCAGTTTCCCTACAGTTGCTTAATAGAGCACTAGCTCCTGCCCTGTCACCTCCCGAAGCGCCTGCAAGGACATAATAAAAACGGAGAAGAGGGCCTCTCTAGTGGCACAAGGGGTTAAGTCGCGGCACTATGAAGCTGTCTGTAGCCACTGCAGCATGAGTTTGATCCCCAGCCAGGGAGCTGACCCACATGGCACAGATCTGCTCTGTCTCTGGTGACTCCTCTCACCCCCCACACCTCTGGCCTGTACCCCAGTTCTTGTGTGCATAAAGGAATATTTTTTAAAAATAAAATAAATTATGGGGACCAGGTAGGGCTCTGCCTGCCTGGGTCTGGAGTAGGCCCTTCAGGTCTGTACTGGGGCACATGGGAGAATGAAACACATGTCATCCTTGACCCCAGAAGTCAGAGCCCCACCCCCTCAGTCTGAGCCTCCGTTTCACGCCTACCTGTGAAATGAGAGATGAGCTGATCTGGCCTCTTCCCGAGTGTGTCTTGGAGGCCAAGGGCTGGGACTAGGCGATGGTCAACCTCAACCTCCTGGAGGTGAGCCCATCAGGAAGGAGGGCGTGTGCTCCAGACCTGAGTGAGCAGCTTCCTCCAAGGAGCCTGGAGGAGCAGGGTGGGCCTCTGCCATCTAGTCCAGCCGGTTTCTGCATCACACCTCCAGCGGCCATGGCAACACGACTGCCTTCACACCTAGAGTCAAACCCCAGCACCTTGTGAAGACCTGCAAAACCTGCTCCACCCGCCTAGCGCCTCCTCACCCGCCACCCTTGCCCTCCTTCACTCAGCTCAGCCCCTGGCGCTCACTGTGTCTGTGAGATAGAGCACCCTGCTGATTCCTTGCCCTCGGGCACCCAAGACTTGGCCTGCCTGCACCATCTTATCATCCAGGCCAGCCGGTCACAGAGATGCTCCCTGACACCCTTTCAGGGACAGGCCTCTCTAAAGTGCCACCATTTTCCGGCCTTCCTGGCGCATCCAGAAGGGGGGAGAGTGCCGTGATTAAGAGGCCACGCTGGGAGCAGGACCGAATCCAAATCTGGTCTCCACCGTCTATTGGACACGCAATGAAATTGTCCAGCCCACTTTCCCATGAATATATCTTTCAACCCCTCATTTCCTTTGCATCGATGAACCAGCCTCCATTTCCCCACCTGTGATTGGGGTGGTAATTAAGCCATCCCAGGTTTATGTGAGATCAGATGAGCTAACCCATATCTAGAGCATCGAGAGCACAGCACAAACAGCACATCTGTGTTCGCTATTATATTAGCACTTGTTACTTGAAATTATCTTGTCTATTTCTGTACTTGTTTTTTTTTCTCTCCCTTTTCTCTCTCAAAGGCAAATTCACAGCAGCCTCCTCATTTGCCTTCGTCTCTACTGCCTCCCAGGGCACCCGGATAAAGGATTTCCAGCAAGGCACTGGCTCTGGGTCGGGCCCTCATTTACATCTCCCTGTGCAGATGGAGAAACTGAGGCAGGGTGGGGCAACCCGGAGCTGGGGCTTGCGGGGATCCGCCCCCGCCCGGCCCCGCCAGGTTTGTAGCAGGCGGGCCCCGACGCGCTGAGCGCGCTCCTGCCGCTTCCGCCGCGCCCGCCGGGGCTTTTTGTTCCCGGCGCGCTGGTCTTTCAAGGCCCGTCAGAAGCGACGGCGGAAAAGCAGCCCGCAGCCCGCGTCAGCTGCGGCTCCGGCTCGCGGTCCCGGAGCGCAAACAAAAGCATCTGCATAAAACAGGAACTCCGCGCGCTGAAAGGGCCCGTGTGCGAGCGCCTCGCGGGCTCCAGCGGCCCGCAGCTGCGCGCCCCCCCGGCGGGAGCGGAGCGGGAGGGGGCGCTGCCCGCCGAGCGGCTCCCGCGCGCCCGGCCCCTCCCCGCCGCGGGAACGCAGCCTGCGCGGCGCGCGCCTGTGCAGACTCCTCGCGCCGCTGACCGAGGCGCGGGAGCAGGGCGCCGCCACCCGGCGCTCCCGGGCTCCGGGTCGGGCCGCCGCACCCTCGGGCCGAGGAGCGGGCGAAGGCGTCGGGGCAGTGGCGGCTCCTCCGCAGCCGCCCGCCACGTCTTCTCCCGTGTCCGCCGGGGGCGCGAGGGGGTCGCTAGCCTGTCTCCCGACGGCGCCTTCCTCGAGGGACGCGCGCCTCGCATGCAGGGGACTCAGTGGGTGCGGGCTCCGGCCCCCCTGCCCGGCGCGCGTTCTCGGCCGGCTCTGGGGAAACCCGCCCAGCGGGGAGGCTGGATGCGTTGAGTGGTGAGGGCGGGGGCCCCAGCCAGGGAAGCCTGGAATCAAACCCTGCTGTGCCACTCGCAGGCTGTGTAGGGCTGAGAAGTTACTCGGCTTCTTGGGGCCTCAGCTTCTGCTCTGTAAAACGGGGAGACCCGACAGTCTAAAAGGGCGTGGTTCCATCCATCAGGTGCGCATCAGGCGTCTAAGTCTCTGGTAGACCGCCGCTTGCAGTGTACAGGTGCGAAATGGCGCAAGGCAGGAAGGGACTTTGTCAAGGTCACATGGAGGGGTGTGGAGTGGAGGGGCGGGGGTCGGGGGGTGCTGTCAGGGCAAAACCGCCGGGTCTCCTGAATATACGAATCATCAGACGGCAGCAGCCCGAAGGTAGAGTCCCAGATAGGCAGAGGTGAGAGGCGGAGAACTTCGGCCATTTCTCTTCTCCCCCCCCCTCACACTGACTGCACTGCCGGGGCCGGAAGGGTAATGGCTGGCTAACCCAGTGCCTGGAATGAGGTCAAAAGATGAGTTTTTCTCTCGAATGGAGACCTTTTGTTCCTTTCACAAAAAATACCGAATGCGGACCCGTTCTGTCGGAGCCAGCCAGTTCTTCAGGGCCTACGGTTTCTCTCAGTTCCTTCTGGGAAGGAAGCCTCACGCTGCCCTCCAGTGGCCGGCGAGGTTGTGCAGGCCCAAGCAAAGCTGGCCAACGGGGACCGTGAGAAAATGCTTCCCTGAGCAAGTGGTGGGGGCTGTCAAGACAGAAGGAGAAAATACGGACTGCTCCCCCAGTGCTATTCGTAGTCCGGCAAATTTCCAGAATCTTGGCAATCGAAAATAATGAACGAATCTGAAAGACACAGAGGTTTTATTATTATTGTTTTTATTTTTGAGTAGATAATACATTGACATGATTCAAAAGATTAAAAAAGACAGCAGAGTAAAAAGTCCACCCTTTCATTCTTGTTCCATAGACTCTCAGTTCCCCTTCCTAAAGGTAGCCTGAGTCATATATTTCCTGTGTAATCTCTTGCAGGAAGTCTGTGCAAATACAAATATTTTACATGATCCTAGCTTTCTCTGTACACTCTTGCATCTTGCTGCTTCACTTAAAAATGTATCATAGGGGCTTCCCTGGTGGTGCATTGGATTAAGAAGCGTACTATGAAGCAACCTGCAGCCACTGCAGCACAAATTCGATCCCTGCTGCCTGCTGGGGAGCTGACCCATATGGCACAGCAGGCCTCTCCTGCCTCACCCGCTGCTCCCCTCAGCAGTATACTTCAGTTAATCTACCTATTCTGCTCCCCACCCTGTCTCTGGTGGATCCTCTCACCCCCTCCCACCCCCACACACACCTCTGGCCTGTACAAGCCCAGTGCTTGTATGCATAAATAAATAAATCTTTAAAAAATATATATCATAGAATTTGTTCCATGACTCACATTTTTAACAGCTGCATGATATTCCATTGTGAGTATCTCTCACAATTGTGTGCTCAATCTATTGATAAGCCTTTAGGTTGCTTCTAATTTTTGGTAATTACAAGATACTGCTGCTGTCCATATGCTGTTATGCCCAGGCACGTGGGGGTCTTTTAGCTATTGTTGTGCAACAAACAAAAGCTTTTGTTATTGCTCCTGTGGACCTGGGCAGCCCTGCTGACCGGGGCCAGGCTGGGCTGGGCTGCCTTGGCTCCTGTATCTGAATCAGAACACGAGTCTGCTGGCTTGTCCAGGGTGAACAGGCTCAATTACATGCCTGGCAGCTGGCCAGCTGTTGGCTGGGGGAAGAAGAGTGTCTGGCTCCTGTGTCTCATCATTCAGCATCGTGCAAGGGTTCTTGAGACTCCTTGACTCACGACTCATTCCATCACGTTCTATTACTTCAAACAAGTCCCTGGGAAGTCCAGTTTCAAGAGGTGGGGAAGTGAGAACTACCTCTTCCAAGGAAGGTCACATTGAAATATCAGGGTTGTGAGCTACTGTGGTCATTAGAAATGTACTTAAAATATATTGAAATAAAATTTTATTTTAGTTTTTAATAGTTATTTGCAGAAAAAAATGCAAAGATAGTACAGAGAACTCCTGTGCTGTAACCCTGGGTTCCCTACTGTTAACATCTATTACTGTGCTACCTTTGCCACACTTAAGAGCCGCTAGTGATACATCACTGTTAGCGAAACTCCATACTTAATTCCGATCTCATTAGCTTTTCCCCAATGTCTTTCTTCGGCTCCAGGATACATCCAGAATACATACTGCCGTTAATCATTATATCCCTAGAGACTCCTTCTGGCTCTGTTTCTCCAACTTTCCTTGCTTTTGATGACTCTGACAGTTTTGAGGAGTGCTGGTCAAGTTTTTTATAGACTACCCCTCAATTTGGGTTTGTGGGGTGTTTTCTCATTAGACTGCAGATAGCGTTTTAAGGAAGACCACAGAGGTGGTATCGTTCTCAGCAAATGATATATCAAGAGAACATGCTGTCAGTGTCGCTTATGGTTAATGACGTTGACCTTCATCACCTAGCTAAGGAAAGTGCTTCCTTCAGGTTTCTTCTCTAAAACGAAGCCATCAGGCTTAGCTGGTATTTCAGGGACAGGGAGTTATTCTCTGCCTCCTTGAGAGGGCAGTGTCTGCGTGCATGATTTGGAATTCTTTTATTTTATTCAGTCATTTATATCAATGTGGACTTGTGGATATTTATTTTGTGCTTTGCATCATCATTTAATACACTATTTTGTTGCTCACGTTGTTTCAGTTTTAGCTACTGGGACAAATGTTTCCTCCTGTGTTCTCTCTCTCTCTCTCTCACACACACACACACACACACAACTTCCTTGTTTTCTCACACTCTAAGTTAGGCCAGGTTCATCTGGTATATTTTCTGCCTTACCTTATCCCTACAATCAGCTGTTTCTCCAAAGAGCCTGACTCCTTTTTTTTTTTTATTTTTATTTTTTTTAATTTTTTAAAATTATTATTAGTTATATTTGACATCATTTGTAGTCCCCAGGGGGTACCCACCACCATTTCACCCGTGCACCATCACCTCAGTCCCTTGTGCACCCTCTGGGATCTTCCCCATCTTTGCCCTCCCCCCTTCCCCTCCCCTTCCCCATGGTCCCTTTGGTTTATCCCGAAGAGCCTGACTCCTTTCTTTGGATAAAAGTCTTAGAACCAAGATCTAGGTCTGGAGGGGGGCTCACTCTCATGGATGGAGCAAGGACACAGAGGTAAATATACTAGCCTGCATACGCACATAGCCATAATTATTTCTGGATCTCTGTTAAGCTCAACACGGTTTCATGCTTGTATTTCCAACTGGAATCATTCGCATGTCAATAATTCATGCTACCCTCTCCCCTGGCTTATCTTATTCAACAGTAAGACCCGGCTCCCTCCCTCAGACATCCATGTGCCTGTTCAATACCAGTACACGTGGACAGGAATTTCAGAATTATCAACCCACACTCCTTTGTGGGTTGAAATTGTCAATTAGAGTGCAGTGCTTATGGACAGTTTTTCTGACCTTTAGTCTTATTGTTTGCAGTTATTTCTAAAGCTATTTCAGTCCCCACAAGCATCAGTGAGATGATGCTCTGAGACATCTGCAACATAGCTTCCTTTATAAAACCTGCATAGAGGTTGCAGGAGTTTTGACCAGTGGGTGGCCACGTAGCTACTACTGCAGTGCTTCACAGAATAGGGTTACAGTTCTAAAATAGCCTCTGGGCTTCACCTAGCCAACCCCTGGCAGTCACTGAGCTATTTTTCATCTCTATGGCTTTGCCTTTTTCTTAGTCATATAAATGGAATCAAACAATATTGAAAGCTTTTGAGACTGACTTCTTTCACTAAGCAATATGCATTTAAGATTCACCCATATTGTTACATGGATAAGCAGCTTCTTCCTTTTCATGGCTGAATAGTATTCCGTAGAATGGATGTACCACTGTTTATTTACCCACCTATTAAAGGCCATCTTAACTGTTTCCATCTTTATTAGGAATATAAAGCAACAGGCTTTTGCGTGAGCATATTTCAATCAGCTGAGTAAATAAATACCTAAGAGTGTCTTGCTGGGTCTTATGATAAATCTATAGTTAGCTTTATAAGAAACAGCTAAATTGTCTTCCAAAACACCTATGCCATTTTTCATTCAAACCAGCAATGAATACAGGTCCTGCTCGTCTACGTCTTCATCAGCACTTGGTATTGCCAGGTTTTCTTTAATTTGTCTGTTTGCATAGTTTGTACTAGTTTTAACTTGCAGTTTATTTTCATTTACATTTCCCTAGTGACAAATGATGCTGAGGTTCTTTTCATATGCTTATTTGCCACCTGTATATCTTCCTTGGTGTGGTGTCTGTTCAGTACATACGCCTGTTTTTAAACTGGGTTATTTGTTTCCTTATTGTTGACTTTTAGTTCTTTGCAAATTCTAGATACAATCTTTTATCAGATTTGGGATTTGCAAATACTCACTTCCATTCTGTGGGCTGTGTTTTCACCCTCTGCACAGGGATTTTTACAGAGCAAAAGTTTTAAAAGTCCAATTTACCATTTTTTCTTTTAATGGATTGCATTTTCTCTTAAACTCTCTAGAGTTTTATTATTCTGTGCTTTACATTTTGGTCTATGATCTATTTCAAGTTCAGCTGAGATACTTTTCACGTGAGATATAAGGACTATGTTGAGGATTCTCTCTCTCTCTCCCTCCCTCTCTCCCTCCCTCTTTCTTTCTGACATCTGAAGTCTCCAGCACTGGTGTTAAAAGACAATCTTTTCCTCCATACAATTTCAGTCTTTTGAAATGTATTAAGACTTGTCTTGTGGCCTAGCGTGTGGTATCCTGGAGAAGGTTTTCCCGTTAGACTCTTTAACATATTCGTTATAATTTTAAATTCCCTGCCTGCCAAGTCTAACATCAGTGCTAAGTCTGAGTCAGCCTCTGATGGTTTCGGTCCTAGTCTGTGTTTTCTCCCTCCTTGGAGCATGTGTAGTCAGCTCCATAGTGGACACTGAAATGGGGAAATGAGCCTGGATCTAGGCGGGCTCTGAGCGTGCCCACTCGTCTTTTAGAGGGAAGCAAAGGAAGATTTGCCACAGAGGAGGTGTGGCCAGAGAGCTGAGCATAAGCCAAGTCGCACCAGTAGCTCACAGAGGTCGAAGAAGCAAGGAAGGGACCCTTCCCTAGGAGCGCCAGAGGGCATGCAGGGCCGCTGGGGGACACTCCTTGGCTTCAGCCAGTGATGCGGACTTTGGATTTCTAGACTCCAGAACAGTAAGAGAATTCATTTGTTATTTTAAGCCACAAAGTTTATGGTAAATTTGTGATAGTCTCAGAAAACTAAGACAGCATGCCTTGTAAAGTTTTGTTGAAAGCTGGGCAAGCCGTGTAGGAAGGCGAATCCCGAGGTCAACAGACCTTTAGTGGAGAATGGATGTCAATCTTGGAGGAGTCAGGCTGCATTTCACGCTGTGGCTCTCAGCGCTCAGGACTCCAAGTTCTGTGTGACTTTGTCTTGCCCTCCCTTTGTGCCCCCCTGGACGGTGCTTCAGAGTCTCTCAGCTCTTCCTGCCGCATCTGCTGTTGGGGTGCTAGGGCCGTGTGGGGTGGCAGAGTGGGTTGACTGGGGGCACCTGCCAATCCCCTGATGAAGTCTCCACCTCCCCGTGGCCTTGCCTCTGGTCTCGGGCCACGGCCTTCGGAAGTGTTTCTGTTCCTCTTCTAGGGGCAGACTCTCCCCTCCCCCCACGTCTGGTCCATCCCTTGATATGACATCCCCATTTCTTCTGCTGTCCAAGGATTTCATACATACAAACTGTTTTTTTTTTTCCTGAAGTGAAACGAAGTATGGAGATAACTGGAGCGGTACAGAGTTCCTTTTGTTTTAGCTGGGATAAAATCTCAGAATGGCCTTCTGACCAAGTCCTTTCCATGGGACATGAGGGAGAAGGTTCTGGAGAGCATCACCATGGTTACTCTTTGCCTCTTTCTACCAGAACCACAATTCTCAGACCCTCCCCAAAGGAACCTGTGAGGTTCCTGAGGAGAGATGTGTGAAAGTATAAGGTCTCCGCCGCCCCCAAGACTGGGGTCCCTAGGATTTCCTCCCTCTTCTGTGGTCCCCCTCAGCGTTTAGCCCTTCATCAGAAGTGCTGTTGGAGAGTCCCCAGTAACTTGCGGTGTCGCTACAGGTAAACGTGTCTTGGGCTCCATTTCTCTTCAGAGGCACCAACGCTCCAGATTTGGGGTGGTCATTTGCCTTGTGACCCTAGTTCTCTGACAGATTCAAGAAAAGTCACTGCTTTTCTCTTGGGTCACCTTTTTCTTGTTACAGAGACAGGAGTAATGACTTTCCAGCTCTTTGCTGGTCAGAGTTGAAAGCGGACATCCTTATTGGGGTCATTTTTTATATTATTTTCCACAGCAAGTAAGAAGCATTGAAGGCCACAAAATCATAGGACCAGAATCCTGGAATCATAAAGACATTGGCATAGAGACTCAGTCTTGCAACTGATGAATTGTAACTTTTATTTATTTATTTTTTTAAAGATTTTATTTATATATCCATACAAGAGCTGGGGTATAGGCCAGAGGTGTAGGGGGGGAAAACATTCACCAGAGATAGAGCAAGGAGCAGTATAGGCAGATGAACTGAAACACACTGCTGAGGGGAGCAGCAGGCGAGGCAGGAGAGGTCTGCTGCGCCCTGTGGGTCCCCTCCTTGGCCGGGGATCGAACTAGCTCTACAATGGCTGCAGAAGCCCCAGAGTGCAGCGCTCAACCCCTTGCACCACAAGGGAGGCCTGAATCATAACTTTTAATAATAAAAATTCCCCAGATTGAAAATCTCCATGGGCTCTCCGCTGACAAGATGGCGGGACACAGGCACTCTTCATTACTAGTCTGTTTTCCGTCTCCACCCTTGTTTCTCACCACCTTACTCACCTCCCACCCAAAGCCTCCTAGAAAACCAACTCAGACTTCCAGTTATGTACTTAACCAAACTGAGGCCCCCTGGTGCACCTCCATGAGGGCCTAAAACATGGCAAGACCTCAAGATTAGAAAACATTTCTAACCTAATGGATGGAACCAATTATGAAGTACTTAGCACAACATGTAGCTATAGAAATGTTAACAGTGGCCAATCTTCTTTTTAAAAACCTCTTTATTTTTATATATTTGACATCAGGTGTGGTCCCCGTGGAATTTCCACCTCCAGTTCACCAGTGCACCATCACCCCAGCCCCTTGTGCTCTTCCCAACAGTGGCCAATCGTAAGTGCCTGATTTGTGCCTGATGCTCTTCTAAGCACTTCGCATGTATTGATTTGCTTTATTTTCATAACGTATATGGTAGATGCTATTATTACTTCTATTTTAAAATGAGGAAATTGAGGCACAGAGAATGAGTGATTTGCCCAGGTTACCTAGATAGATGGTCAGGCAGAGCTGGATTCACACTCAGGGAAACCTCTCAATGGGTTGTCGCCAGCATAAGCTCCACTTGGGACTGTGCTATGCAAGTGCATTATGCCCATGACTGCTAATCTCATGATTAATAATGTAATTTAATGTAATAATAATAATAATGTAATTAAGAATGTAATACAGGAGGCCCAGGGTGGTTAAGCAACTTGCCAGGGTTGCAGAGCCAGTGAGGTGAAACTGAACTCCAGACCAGACCGGCCAGCTGTAAATTCCAGGCTCTGTCCTAGTCTCAGCATAACTTCTGGGCTGTCCCATGAAGAAAAGAATGCCTGTGCCACCTTGCCAAGCCATCAGACCCTTCAAGACACAGCTCAAAGGCCCCTTCTGCTCTGACACTTTCTCTGACCTCTCCCTCACCCCAGTCCAGCCTCTGCAGTCGGTCCCGTCCCTCGGGAGCTCCTCACTGCCCCCCTGCCCTCAGGTGATTTTGGGTTCAAGTCCTGACTTTGCTGGACCCTTCCTGTGACCATGAGTCTTGATTTTTCCTCCTCTGCAAAATGATGCTACCAGAGCACCTCCCTCGTGGGGCTGACGGAAACAGACACCGCCCGAGCTGGGGCACGGGGCAGTCTGTATCGGTTTAATGTCTTCATCACTTGGCCCGAGGGTACGAACTGACAGGTGTCTCTGCCCCCAGCACCCAGCATGGCTTAGACTCAGTATTAAGTAAGTGTGGAGTAAGTGAATGAAAAAGAAAGAAATGAATCTTAGAATTCACTTATTCACAATTCTATACATAGAATCTAAGAAACTTGCCTTGGAAGGATCTTAACACCTACCTCTGAGGCTTTCACTCTTCTTGACTATGACCCCCAGCTAGTCATACACTTTCTATGACCATCCCATGCAAACACACACACACACACACACACACACTGAAATGACACTTTCCCTTACTGTGGAGGCTAAATCCATATCCTTTCTCTTCCCCTCTCTTCTCTTTTTGTTTTTTCCTCATTAAAAGATAGGTGTTGGGGGCCTCCCTGGTGGCGCAGTGGGTTAAGCAACACACTATGAAGCAAACCGCAGCCACTGTAGCACGAGTTCGATCCCTGCCGCCGGCCAGGAGGGGGACCCACATGGCGCAGCAGACCTCTCCTGCTGTGCCCGCTGCTCCCCTCAGCAGTGTACTTCGGTTGATCTGCCTGTTCTGCTCCCCGCTCTCTGTGGTGAATCCTCTCACCCCCCACACTTCTGACCTGTACCCCTGTGCTTGTATGCATAAATAAATAAATCTTTAAAAAAAAAAAAAGATAGGTGTTGGGGTGTAGGGTAAATGGAAAAGCTATCAGGCTTTTCTGCCCTCTCCCGACCTTGGTGTGATGACGGACACCCGCGAGCCTGCACGCAGCCTGAGTGCGCATGCGCAAGTGGGCACACCTGGGCTGAGACATGGGCGTATCAGGGCGGCATCATGAGGTTGCCAGGAGAAGAGAGGCAGAGAGAAGAGCAAGGAGAGAGAAAGGCAGAAGGAGCAGCACTAGTAGCAGAGGCTAGAGAGCCCAGAGAGTAAAGATGCGCTGGGGTGCTAGAAGCCTGCCAGCCTCCTGGCCCCCTGGCCTGCTTGCCTGCCGTGTACCTGGTCACCTCTGATATAATGAAGCAATAAAAGCCTGGAAAGCCACTGAGGGCTCCAGGACTCCTTTACCCATCTGTTGGAATCATTGAGGACCTACCCTGTGCCTTGCTGGCACCACATGGGACCTCCCCGGTGGCACAAGGGGTTAAGCACCGCACTATGAAGCATCCGCAGTCACTGCAGCACGAGTTCGATCCCCGGCCAGGGAGCGGACCCACATGGCGCAGCAGACCTCTCCTGCCTCGCCCGCTGCTCCCCTCAGCCGTGTATTTCAGCCACTCTGCCTGTTCTTTTCTCTACTCTGTTTCTGGTGAATCCTCTCACCCCCTACACCTCTGGCCTATATCCCAGTTCTTTTATGCACAAGTAAACAATTTTTTTAAAAATAGATAGGTTTAGTTCCACTAAATTGATTGCACTTTGGTTTATGGTTTGAAAAACACTTCTGCATGTCTGCTGCTCAGTCAGAATTTCTCCAGCATCCCTGACACAGCTCTACACTTGCACGTCCCTAGTGAAGGGAAGTTCCCCCCTGGAAGGTGAGAGGTTTCGTTATTGGATAGCGTTCATTGTTAGAAAGGCCACCTCTCCCTCTTCAGCTGAAACGAACCTCCCTGTCACTTCCCCATCGGTCCCATCTGACTTGCTGGCCTCTGGCCCGCGTATTATCGAACGAGTCACTTCACCTCTGGATTTCGCTCTGTGCCCTGCTCTCGCGCGTGCACCTGCCGAGCACACAGAGCCTGAAAGCCCATCGTCAAAGCCACTCTTTGCAGTTAAGACCTTGACCTTCACGGCTCTTCTCCCATTGTTGTGTCTGTTGGTTTCCGGGGGCCGGGGCGCACCAACCCATTCCTAGTGGCTGAAGTCTTCAGCTGCTGGACAGTGACGTTCGTGGGGGCTGGGAGGAGTGGTGGCAGCTGATGATGTCGGGGGCCAGAACGCCACAGAAGGGCCCTTGGTCTTGGCACAGCAGTCGCATCCCACCCTCTGCCTCTTGGGCGCTGCCTCTGCAGTGGCTTGCCCCCTCTCCCGTGGAAGGGCCAGGGCAAGTGGCCAGAGAGGCCACGTAATTAGTAGGGCCTGGTGCGAGCTGAAAATTCAGGGCCCTTACTCAAAAATTAGGTGTCTCAAGACAGTGCCAGCGGAGCAGCGAGTCGGCGTGAGCCCCCCGAGGGGGACCCAGCGCTGAGGGGCTGGCACACACGATGCCCAGCCGGCACCTTGCCCCAACCGCAGGCGCCGTAGACGTTAAGTGAGTCAGGCCTGGCCTGGGCATCTGGCTGCAGGAGATGAACCAGGCCGTGAATACTTGAGGGAGAGGGCCCTGAGAGGGCGCCCAGCCCAAGCCCTTCCGTCTGGCCGTAGAAGGACCACGCGTCCCTTGGACCGAGGAGACAGTCCGAGGTCATCCGTAACTGGTCGCTGAGCCAGGTCGCAGGTCTGGCGGGACTGGCCTCCCTCTCTCTGCTCTTCCCATTGGTCCCGGAGCCGCTCTCGTTGCATGCTGGTAACGTGCAAAGGCCTCCCCCTCTGCTCCCGCTCTCCCCAGGCTCCAGGCGCCTCGTCCAGCTGGCCTCTGCGTTGTCCCTCCTCCTCCTCCTCCTCATTTCCTCCATCCCAGACCTCCCACAGCCAGCTGAGTGTGAGATTCTAATTTGCAAGCTGGCTCCCGCCACGTCTCTGACGTCTGCACGTGGGTTGCAGTCCACCCTCTTTACCGAGGCTCCAGACCAGGGCCTCCCCTGATCTTGCACCTGCCTCCTGGGGGCCTCCCCTGATCTTGCACCTGCCTCCTGGGGGTCTCCCCTGATCTTGCACCTGCCTCTTGGGCACCCCACACAGCAGCCCTGCTGTGCTCAGACACTCAGCCCAGCCTGGCCTGCGGGCCGCATTCTCTCTATGGAACACCCTTCCCCTGACTCCCCGTGGCTCCCTCAGCTCTTCATTCAGAGATCAGCTCCCACCCCACTTCCACGAGGTCGCCCTGAGTGCTGTGTCCAAACACACCCGGCCGCGCTCTCTCCAGCCTTCTTTCCTCCCTCCTCCCAGGAGGAGGCGCTGACTCTGTCATACACGTGCTCCCTTCAGCAGCGCTGGAGCGTGGCCTCCTGAGAGCAGAGACCCGTCCTGCCCATGGCTCCACTGCCTGTGCCTTGGTGGTGCTAGAGCGTCACTGGCTCTCTAGGAAGAGCCGGGGACTGAGTCAGCTGAAGACGACAAGGAGGCCTCGGCCAGCGCGTGCAGAGGCCACGCTGTGCTGGGCACGATGACCAGAGGTGGGCAAGAGACCAGAAAGGCCTTGCCTTTCAGGAGCGGGCCGCTGTCTTGGAGGGAGAGGTGTGTGGGGGCGGGAGCAGGCTTGTCTATGCCAAGGACAGCGGGGTGAGGGAGAGATGCGGGTCCTTGCAGCGGTGTTGGATCGTAGGGACAGTCCGTGCCCCTTTTCTTGAGGAGCTGGGGCGCTCTGTCCCTCTCTGTTCTCCAGCCCACTGGACCAGAGCTGGACCCCCAGCTAGCAACAAGGGGCCCTCGGGCCCAAAGAGGTTGAGTTTTCAACGGGTTGAGATTCACTTCCCGTTGGTGCTAGAAACAGGAAGAAGAAAAGCTTGGTTCTTCCACTTAGAGAAAACCGAGCCTCCCCTGTGGGCATGTGGCCCAGCCTTGGTGTGCCATGCGGGCACCTTGGCACACCTCAGACTACAGCCCAAAGGATTCCAATCTCACCACTTCTCCACAGGTCTTCCAAGAAACACACTCTGCAGCCCCACCCTGGTGTCGTCAGAGGGTGTGTCTGAAGCTCAAGGATAGATACAGAAGCCGTTAAAGGCAAACACCTCCTCCAGGCAGCCTTCCCTGCTTTCTCATTGGTAGTGCTTCCTCCTTTTCCTTACCTCCGTAGCACATACCTGCTTTCTTTACCTAAACATCCATCCAGCCAACACTCATTGAGCATCTACTATGCACCTGGACTCACTCACAGTTGTAAACAAAACAAGGTCCCTACCCTTGCAGAGCTTATGGCCTAGAAGGGAAACTAACTGCCAATTAAGAGTCAAATTACAGCTGTGGAAAGTGCTGTACAAGAGCGTGTCTGTGGGAAGGCATCGGGTGGGGAAGGCTTTCTGAGGAGGAAAAGAATAGTTTAAGCAAGTCCGTTCTGTGGCTATGAGGCATGGAAAAACTGAATTTAAAATTTTATTTCATTTTAGTTATTTGAAATTTAAATTTGAAACTGAAACAGTATAAATGTGTGTGTTTATATATATACACATATTTTGTTAAGTGTGTTATTGTTCAAACTACATTTGAACTGTGAAATTTCTAAGACCAAAGGAAAAAAAATAATGCAAAATGTCACAGTATTTTTATTGTTTGCATGTTGAACTCTTATGTTATTTGCATACTGATTTCAGATTGGGATAAATAAAATCTTTTCATTAAAATTAACTGCACCCATTTGATTTTGCTGGCTCAATATGGAAACCAGAAAATGCAAAGTTCCCGATGCAGCTCACACAGCATTTCTGCGACAGAGCTGGGCCCTGAGCAGGGGCCACGGAAGAGGAGCTAACAGGGTGGGACCCTCATCACCTTAGCTCTTACTTGTGCTTAGGGCTTTCGACCTTGCACCCCACAACTCAGACAGGCAAGACGCTGCTAGTCTCCAGCTGCACATGGGGACACAGGCTGGGTTTGACCCCCCAGCCCCCGTGCCGGTCCCACTGCTTCAGCGACAGCCTGCACTTGCAGGCGCCAGGCTGGACCCACTTTGTCTCTGGCACCGCCCTTACCTTGGCGCCCAGTCCCCCTGCCTTCTCTGTCTCTAACGCAGGGCCCACCACTTCAGGACATTTGCCTGAAAGTACTCAAGGACGAATGGGTGCATGGGTGACCAGAGATGAATCATTTCATCCAAATTTTATGAAGGAATATTCCAGACCACACCCAGCCACACATCTGGCTGGTCCCAAATGCCAGCACGACCCTCCTCCCCTCACTGCGGCCCAGCCCTGCCCCATCCCCAGTCCCTGTGGAGATGAAGTAGGAGACTAGGGACGATGCACTTCCTCTCTTCCCTGAGTCAGCTCCCACGTCCTGGCCTGCAGGTGCATTCTTGTCTGGGACACCTTTGGAGGTTCCGGTGCGTGTGCGCACGTGTGTGCGCACGTGTGTGTTGCAGGGTCCTCCTGCACAGCTCCCTCGGCCCGCGTCTGGCCCACACCTGCCAGCCCAGCTCGGAGTCCGAGTCCCAGCCCTGGCTTTGGGAGCCCTCTTGAGTGTGGCCGACAGGACACTCCACGCTAGGCGACTCTCGGGGGAGGCTCTCCCAGGACCTGGCCCCCTGTCCCGTCCTTAGAGGAAGTCCAGGCTGCTCCCCTCCCACCCCACTTCCTGCCCCCACTGTCTGTTTTCAGTTCCTTTTTCTCATGATCGAGTGGAGAGCGGTGCCCTGTCGGCCTCGACAGGCGGAGGAGAAGCCCCCTTCCTGCAGGGCCTGATCTCTAGGACTTACATTCCTGGGGTGCCCTGTTTGGCTCGGCAGCAGCGGGGTACAAGGACAGAGAAGCCATAATGACCTCCCTGAGCTGACGACTCTCCCGCTGTCCCCAGGGTAGCTGGGCGCACGGAGCCGGGCAGATGGGCAGCAAGGGAGCGGCCGGACTTTGCAGCTTTTGTCAGGCCCAAGGACATGCTTGGCCTCAAAGGTTTAACATTCATGTCCCCCCATGCAGGCTGTTCCTGGCAGCAGGGAAATCCCAGCTACACTATGAGAGCAGAGGGGCGTGTGGGAGGGGGCCGGGCTACAAAATCGGCCCCTTTCTGGCTTTTGAGGTTCTTGAGGAAGTTCAGGCTTCCTCCTAGAGCTCAGGCCTGGGCCTCCACGTCCCGTCTCACTTCACCAACCTGCCAGCCCTGTGCCCACATCCCATCTGCCCTGCAGCCCCCACTGCCATCCTGGGCCTGTGCCAGAGCAGACTCCGGCCACGGCTGTCAGAGAGGAGGCAGCTTGCCACCTCAGGGGCTCGAGGGGGGCCCAGTGCTTTCCCCCTCAGGCCCATGAGGCCTCAGAGACCGTCAGCGTCCAGGCCAAGGGCAGCAGATGTCTCCCTGGTGGGGGAGGCCTGGAGGCCTGGGGATTGGAAGGAGGCCTGGGCCACAGTAACCACTTGTCTCGTGTGGTGACGCGTCCTTGAGGCCAGGGCTCAAACCAGAGCTCCGGCCTGGGCTGGTGGCCGGAGGGGGTGTGCCCAGGTGGTGGGGCCCAGGTCCTGGCTCCTGGGCTCATCCAGAGCTCCTCTCGGGTCGGCGCCCTGCACGGGCAGGGACGGGCACCATGACAGCCACGGCTGGGCAGGCCCTGGGCTGCCTCCTGCCCACCTCCTGCTGGGGCTCGCGGTGAGTCCTGGGTGCAGCCCACAGAGACTGGAATGGGAGGGGAGGGAGGGCGAGAGGGGAAGGGAAGGGAGGAGGAGGAGAATGGAAGGGCAGGAGGGCAGGGGGAGAGGGGAGAGGGAGAGGATGAGAGGGGAAGGGGGAAGAGAGGGGGGCCACTTTCCCTAGCAGCACTGCCCACGGAGTCTCCCTCCCAAAGTCCCTTTTTTTTTTTAAAGATTTATTTATTTATGCATACAAGCACTGGGGTACAGGCCAGAGGTGTGGGGGGTGAGAAGATCCACCAGAGACAGAGCAGGGATCAGAACAGGTAGACTGACCGAAACACACTGCCGAGGGCAGCAGTGGGAGGCAGGAGAGGTCTGCTGCGCCATGTGGGTCCCCTCCCTGACCGGCAGCAGGGATCGAACTCGTGCTGCAGTGGCTGCAGTTTGCTTCATAGTGCGTTGCTTAACCCGCTGCGCCACCAGGGAGGCCCCCCCCAAAGTCCCATTTCTAAACGGGACACCAGAATTCCTCATTGCCATGGCCGGTCACTTAACCTCTTTGTGTCTGTTTGCCCTTAGAATGAGAACAAAATTAAGACTCTCTCATAGGTGGTACCTGTGGGTTCAGTGAGTTACTCCCTAGGAAAAGCCTGGCACACAGCACGCTGCTTGTCAGTGTCTGACCTTCTTGTATCTGGCCCAACTTTCCGTTCATGGCATCAGCGCCCAAGTACTACAGTAGCAATCACTATTGCTCTCATCTCCTTATTTTGATTTTATGTATATTTTATAATTCATTCAATAACCGACGGATATGTACTGATCGCCAGGCACTGTTTCGGGCACTGCGGGTACAGCAATGGATAAAACTAAGCCTGTCCCCATGGGCACCACACTTGAGGAATCCTTAAAATTATATTTCAGAAAATTGGTATTTCAAGAATGGAGAAGAGTATAACCGAGCATCAGCCATGTTTAGTGAACACCAGCGTCCAACGCGTCCCTTCGCGTTGTGTGGGACCCACAAAAGCACTGCTTCTTTGACTAAAGGTCACTGACGAGAGAGTGGGGTCTCGTGGCTGGTCCCCCGGAGGAGGGGCCAGGGGGCAGGCGGGGCCATTTCTTTTTTTTTTTTAATTTATTTATTTATGCACACAAGAGCTGGGGTACAGGCCAGAGTCCAGGGCGGTGAGAGGAGTCACCAGAGACAGAGCTGGGAACAGACAGGCAGATGGACAGAGACACTGCTGAGGGGAGCAGTGGGCAAGGCAGGAGAGGTCTGCTGCGCCATGTGGGTCCCCTCCCGTGCTGCAGTGGCTGCGGCTTGCTTCATAGTGTGTTTCCTAACCCACTGCGCCACCAGGGAGGCCCCATGGCGGGGCCATTTCAGAGTGTTTCTCTCTGTTCCCATCTAGTCGTCCCCACCCTCCACATCACCACCCGCTTCGACGCGCTTCGGCGAGTGACCCTGACTTGCCACGTGCGCCCCTTCCACCCCTCCCGCCTGCGCCTCATCTGGATGGAGAACAGGCACAAGGTCCAGACCGTGGAGTCCCCCAGACCCCAGACCGTGAGAAACCCCGACGGGACCTTCTGGCTGGAGCGCACCTCGCAGACCCAGGCCTCGTGGGAAGGGAGCGAGTTCGCCTGCTGGGCGGTGCAGGACGAGCAGCCCACTGTCCAGGTCAACGTCACCCTACAGCTGCATCGCTTCGGAAGAAAGGTGGGTGCGGGCTCGTGCACCCCTCTGGGCCACAGAGCTGGGAGGGCCAGGTGGGAAGCCCCAGCCACCCGCCTGGGCGCAGAGTGGGAGGGCGGGCTCCAGGTGGCACTGGGCGAAGGTGAAGGAAGGGAGGGTGCTCTGCACTGGTGCTGACGCACTCAGTCACCCACCCCAAGTTCCCATTCCCCCTTCGGCCTCCCCACACCCTCACCAAGGGCTGGGGCTTCCCTTCCTGAGGCGATGCGATGCGTTCTCCAGGTGGGAGTTGGCGGCCTTAACTCTTGCCAGGAGGGAGGGAACTAGAAAGATTAAGGTGTCCAGGCACCAGAGACCTTCCTAGGGAAGCTAATGAACACTGGTTCGCTGGAAGTTTCTGGAAGTCAATTTTAAAGAGAGACCTGAGTTTGTGACACATTTAGCTAGAAAACAGGGTGGGGACAAAGTAAGATGCTCAGGTAATCTCACTCTCTCTTTTCTTCCCTTTCTTTTTCTCCTTTTTCCCCATCTTCCTTTCCTCTGTTCCCCTCATTTAATCCTCTTTCTCCTCCCTCCAGCGGCTCTTTGTGGGCGCTGATGAATTTCTCCACTAGGGGGCGCTGCCGGCTCACAGTTCAGACCCAGAGCCGCCCTACCCACGCCACCTCCGCCCCCCCCAGTTTTTCTTAGTTCGGCTGCATCAGCTGAACCTTCAGATGAAGCAACTAGCGGGAGGCAGGTCCTGTGGACAGTAGGATGGGCCAGGCCTAGGCAAGGCAGAGTATGGACTCATAGCTCTTCAGATCCTCTCCCGACAGAATCTGCCTTTACCTTCCTGCTGTGAGAATTCTAAGGAGGAAACGTCCTGTTCACGTTTCAGTTTGGGGCTGTGCCTTTTTTGTTGCTGTCCAGTAGAAACAAGAAAAATGGGGTCTCCTTGGTGGCACAGTGGGTTGAGCGCCGCACTGTGAAGCATCTAATCCTCCTTTAGATTTAGATGTCTGGGCCTCCCTGGTGGTGCAGTGGGCTGGTTGAGCGCCACACTGTGAAGCATCTGCGGCACAGTAGCGCGAGTTCGATCCCCGGCCAGGGAGGGGACCCACACGGCACAGCAGACCTCTCCTGCCTCGCCCGCTGCTCCCCTTGGCAGTGTATTTCAGTAGATCCACTTGTTCTGCTCCCCACTCTGTTTCTGGTGAGTCCTTTCATCTCCTGCGACTCTGGCCTGTACCCCTCTTGTGTGCATAAATAAATAAATCTTAAGAAAGAAAGAAGAAAAATGTTCACCCACAGGGCATGCAGGTCTGGGTGGAAAGTCATAAAATGTCCTTCTGGTCAGAAGCAAGTTAAATTATTTCTTTATTGGCTCACTGGAGTATTTCCCTCGCTCTTTCTGCCCTGTTACCCGCATACGGTCTATCTGGCCCACAGCTGCAGTTACCGCCTGAGAAGCAGCTCTGATTCTACCCTCCCTGCCAGCCCCCCCCCCAGCCTTTGTGCCACACACTCTGTGGCCTCAGGGAAGGCAACTCCCTCCTCCAGCACTCAGCCCCCCTTTGCAGCAGCAGCTCTCCAAATCGGTGCATAAAAATCTCCAGCAGGCTGCCCCATGCACGCACCTCTGTGCCTCACCTGGGTTCACCGTGAGCCTGTGATATGCCTGACCTCGCACCGACAGCCGGGAAGAGCGGCAGAGAGAGCAGGTCTCGAGGCTCAGCAGCAGATCTGTGTGTTCACGAACTAAAGGTGTTTCCTCTACTTCCCCTTTGGTCCTGTCTGAGAGGCAAGCCTTAGTGTGATCTCAAGTCTCTTCCCTGCATTTCAACCTGAAGGATTCTACTTCTCATATCTATTGCCTCAGGAATGGTCTTATCTGCCCAAATCATTCAGTTATCACTGAATTTTTAAAAAGATTTTATTTATTTATGCACACAAGAGCTGGGGTACAGGCCAGATCCACCAGACAGAGTGGGGAACAGCACAGGCAGATCAACCGAAACACACTGCTGAGGGGAGCAGCGGGCAAGGCAGGAGAGGTCTGCTGCGCCATGTGGGTCCCCTCCCTGGCCGGCAGCAGGGATCGAACTCACGCTGCAGTGGCTGCAGAAGACCCACAGTGCAGCACTCAACCCCTTGCACCACCAGGAAGGCCCAGTTATCACTGAATTTAAGAATTCATTTAAGAATGCAGGTTGCAAGCCCCCGACTGGGCATCTCATCCGTTGACATGTCTGCTTTATATTGAGTCAGGCCCTCATGTCCTTGAAGCAGCTCTGGCTTTTAGTTCGGAGACCAACTTTGACTGCCGTGGCCATCTGTGACCTCAGGCAGAGCACTGCCCTCCTGGGACTCAATTTCCCCATCTGTGTTTGGCAGCTGGACAACGGGTGCACGTGTGTGCTCTGTGCTGTTTGCTATCTCCATGGTACCCAGCCCCCAGCTTGGCTGAAAGTGGGAAAATATTAAAGTTCACTTTATATGATGAAATAATATTGTTACCAGGCAACAGGCTCACTGCCCTGTGTGCACAGAAGCTGATGCCACCGCACCAGGGTTTGAAAGAAAGCAGCTTTCTTGCACATCAGTTGGCCAGGAGACCATAGACTCAAATCTTTCTGTCTTATTAAAAAAAGGAATGAGGTTACAGCGGTTTGGGGGTTGAAAAAAAAAGGGAGTTAAATTGTATTGGCTAGGGAGTGGGCTCAGGGCACATAGACTTGGTGGAAGTTCATTGGCTAGTTGCAGGGCATGAGGAAGTAGGAGACTGTTCTTCAGAAAACTGGAGTCTTAATTTCCTGTTAGTGGGCCCCTCTGGGAACCCCCACCCACACCCCATGCTTGTAGTTTCTTGGTCCTGGCCAGGCTTGGAGCTAAGTTCAAGGTTAATTGCTTCTACTCATTCAGACTGGGTCATCTTTAAATAAGCCATCATCTGCAATTAAACCTCAAAGGAAAAGATAACCTAATTTTTGTGCTGTAGAGTCTGAAAGCAATTTAACCTAAATTTCAATATAAAGGTAATATTAGCATGAATACAATGACATGAAATGATAGCACCAGGAGAGACAGGCACCTGTCAGAAAAAGCCCTTGACTTGGAGTCAGAATTCCCCGGATGGAATGTGGGTTCTGTTGGTTGTGAAGCTCTTGAATGAGTCACTAATCCTTTCTGAGACTTTTCTATCTCTGTTAACGTTAGAAATGTGATTGATGACGTCTCAGATGGTTGTTGTGAGGCTATGATGATGGACCATTTATAGGGTGATGAACAGATGCCTCACATTCTATGCCAGTTTTACTTTACCCATTTACTAGGCATCAAGAGGAGACAGAGGCTTAGAGAGTTCAGTTACTGGGGCCCACCCACTGGAGGCACTGGGGTTATGGTAGAATTCCATCAGGGAAGCGGGCATCATGCAGCCAGGAGGAGGCATGGTCTTCATTTACGCCGGCGGATTTTGCACTGGCGGGCTCAGAGACCTCTCTCAAAGTCTGAACCCTGAGCAACTAGGTTAGAGCTACACTGAATAAGCAAGGGGTACACGCATCTGGGATGCATGAATCAGGGTGCAGGGGTGCAGTCATCACGATGCATGAATCAGGGTGCAGGGGTGCAGTCATCGCGATGCATGAATCAGGGTGCAGGGGTACAGTCACCGGGATGCATGAATCAGGGTGCGCGTGGCCTTGAGAGTTAGCAGCTGTTCCCTGAAACTTCCAGTCCACGGACTACGTCCCACTTCAGCTCATCAGCGGGCAACCTGGCATTTCCCGCTTCACGCTTGGACTGAGTGTGACCCAAAAGCCTGTGCTCCTGCACTCTTCTGTGTCCACCTGCTCCTCTGACCTGTCCTGTGAGCAGCGGGACCCTCTTCCCTCTCCAGGGACTGAGGGCGGAGCTGAGCAGAGGGCCTAGGCACAGCCCCGGCGCCAGCCCGCCTGGCTAAAAGCCCTGGCTCTGCCAGACGAGGGTGAGCCTTGGGCAAATGACCTGGCCTTTCTGTACCTTGGCTTCGTCATCCATGACACGGGGCTACAGTGAGACCCCGTTGTAGGGCCAGGAAGGGCACAGAGCAGGTCCTCAGTGATTCCAGCAAATGGGTCAAGGAGGAGTCCTGGAGCCCTCGGTGGCTTTTTCAGGCTTTTACTGCACCATTATCGCAGAGGCGACCAGGTACAAGGCAGGCAGAGGGGAACTGCCTGCCTCCTGGCCTCCCCCTCCCCATCCCCCCTCCCCGCCCCCCCCCACCCGCGCATCTTCAGGCTCTGGGGCTACGGCTGCTTATGCCCCTTCCGCCTTTCTCTTTCCTTGACCTCTACTTCTGCTGGCGTCCTGGTGAGGACACCCTTATATGCCCCGTGTCCCAACCCAGGTGCACCCACTTGCGCATGCCCACTTAGGCCAACGTGCGGGACCGCAGGTGTCCATCATCACAGCCATCGCGGGAGGGCGGAAAGCCTGATCACGTTTCCATTTACCCTACCCCTGTGCACCAGCAGAGCCGTGTGCGCGGGGGAGACTGGGGCCTGCGGGTACTGGGGGCTGCGGAGGTGCACAGGGGCATCGGCCTCCTCGCGGACTGCAGTGCTCCCCGGGTTTGGGCACCTCCGTGCGGCCTCAGCGGAGGGTCTCCCCTCGCAGGCGCACAAGTCCACTCTTGCACCTTGCGAGGCCCCCTGCAGCGGTCTGAGCCGGGCACGAGCACCCAGCTGACCGTCACTGCCTCTGGGTTCGCCTCAAGTCGCGTCGCTGTGACCTGGCTTAAAAGCAACCGCAGCCTCCCGACCCCCAGACTGGCAGCCGCCCGAGCGGACACCCCTACAACGTGACCAGCTCGGTGCTCGTCCCGCTGCAGGCCGGCGACGTGTCCTCGCTGGCCGTCTGCCTCGTGGAGCACAACTCCACCGCGATCTTCCGCGAAGGCGTCGAGCTGAAGCACTACCTCGGCGGTCAGCTTTCGCTCTGCTCGGCCGGGCAGGGCGGTGCTGGGCCCGGGCGGCCCTGAGCTCGGTCTCTTCGGGGTCCTCCCGGAGCCCGCGGCGGTGCGGTTACTCATGTCCTCACTGTTCACGGCCTCTGACTCATCCTCCTCTCTTTAATGGAAACAAAATGTCTTCTGGGGGTTTCATTTCATTATTATTGTTCATCTATGCGGAGGCCCTTGCGCCCTCTAAATCCCAGGGACGCTGGCGTTAGGGACCTACCATTTTTTGATGTCCCAGGGTAAAGCCCTAATTTTTCATCTTTTCTCGTTGCATTTCCTGCCTTGGACCCGCACCCCCCGGTCAGTGAGTTCTGGGAGGGCCCAACATATGTGTCTAGGAGGAATCTGAGTATCACCCCGTTGTTATGGCGACTGTAGAGCCCAGGAGGGCAAGGAGGGGCCCAAGATTGCACAGCAGTCAGCTTAGTTCCTTGAGAAGTTTTAAGGTTTACAGAATATTCTCCTTAGTGGTTTTTTGGTCCTCTGCACAATGGCCATAACTCCAGGGGGTCACACAATAACTATCCAGAGGAGGAGAGGGCCCCTCAATGACCATTTTCCTACTTCGCAGTCAAAGATACTGAGTCTGGGTGAACTTAAGTAACTAGCGGGAGAAGCTACAGCTGGTAGACCACAAATCTGGGCCTGAATTCACCTCACAGGCCTCTGGATCACTCACCCCACGTCCCCCCCCCACACCCCACACCCCAGTCTTCTTTGAGCCCAGCCCCCTTCCGTGCATGGTGGGACAGTGTAGAACCGGCTGTTCATAAGTAAGTCAACCCCTCGAACGTGAACGTGCTTTGGCCGCTGTGTGCTGTGCACATTCAGACATTAAGGCCAACATTTTTATTCATGCAAAATGACACTGCTTCCATGGATATGCCCCCCCCCCCAAAAAAAAACCACTAAGGAGAATATTCTGTAAACCTTAAAACTTCTCAAGGGTCATCGCAGTGCTCCATCTTTTTATGGTCACTCTCAACGCCCCACAGCCTTGGGGGGGTCCTTGCCCTAACCTGTTCCCTGTGGCTACCACCCGCACTCCCTCTCCTGGGTCCTCCCTTCTCGGGGTCCCGCTCTTTTCTTGGTAAGCATCCCTGCCAGTGCAGGAGAGAGCTGGGTGCAGAGAGTTACCTTCTGGGGGACGATGCTTTGCCTTGGCATCATTAAAGGATTTACGGAAACAGAGTGAGTCAGTGCTGATTAATCATCGATTAAATGGCACTTAAGCTTCATCTTTTCGTGGTTAATGGCCAGAGTGGAAAGGAACAATGGGGATGGCTTTCATCCCATTGAAAATCCTGTTCATTTCTATGCATGCATCCACCCAACCGAGCTTTCGTTCAAGAGTGACTGATTCGTGCCTTTGCCCTTCCATTCATCATGCTTTTGCCCAGTGTCTAAATCCTCCTCTGTGGCAGTCCTGGGCATGTATGTGACCCCCGCCCCCAGCACCTCCAGGGCTCCTGTAGGGTAAAGATTGATCAGGTATTTCCACCCTCCCACCACTGATGATGGACACCTGCGGTGCTGCGAGCATTCCAGGGTGGGCGTGCGCAAGTGGGCGCACCTGAGCTGGGACACGGGCTTAAATGGGCGGCATCATGAGGACCAACAGGACCGACAGTACTGACCAATGCGAGCAGCAGCAGCAAAGCAGCCGAGAGGGTGAGATGCGCCGGGGGCTGGGAGGGCTGCCAGCCTCCCATGCCTGCCATGTACCTGGCCACCTCTACTAAATAAAGCATGAAAAGTCACCGAGGGCTCCAAGACTCTCCTTCCCTGACCTGTCTGCCCAGAACCATCCCGAACCCTGCTCCAGTGCTCCCATCCTGCTGCTACAGCAACCCGTGCACTTCCTGCAGTAACTGTCTGCTTTCTCTGGGCTATGTCAGTCCCCCCTGTAGTGACAGTGGCCCAGTCTTCACCTTCCGTGGACCTGGTGACTGTTGCCTGGCATGGGAGGAACTTCTACCCAGAGAAAGTGCAGCTCACCTGGCTGGAGAACTGCCAGGTGTTCAAAGATGCTGAGCAACCCACACGCCATAAGAATTCTGACGGGACCTACACGCTGGAGAGCTCGTGGCTGGTGAATGTCTCGGGGTGGGGGTCTGAGCAGGCGCTCACCTGTAAGGTGCAGCACGAGGCACAGCCCCATCACCGCCAACCTCACACTGTCCCCAGCAGTCAGCACAGACTACGAGCTGAGTGAGAGCCCAGGTAAGCTCACCTTTACCCTCGTAAGCAGTTGTGGGAGCGGATTCCAGAAGGCGCTGGGGAGGGCTTGGTGATGCTTGAACTCGCGCCCAAAGGAAGACTCTGGGGTTCTCTGAGTAACTAGCAAGGGATCCGGCTCCCATTAGATGTGGCCGTCCTGAAAGGATCCGTTAATGCTGAGGGAAGGGCAGTCTCCCAGCTCAACCTCCTAGAAAGTTCCCAAGAGAGAGTTCAGATAAGGAAGCTCACTGGGTGTTTCAAAGATGCTTCTCAGCCATGCGCTCTTGTTAAAGTCCTCTGATGGGCTATATGGAGAGATTGTCCACTGCCACACAGAAAAACAAAACCTAGTCTGTAAAACTTGCTTCAGCGACCTTTTCCTGGGGACCCCCAACAACTTCCCCAGTGGAAGAGCAGACTCCACTTTCCCTGCACTGGCGCTGCGCCTCCAGCACTTCCGTCTGCACGTTCTTAGATGAGCCCACTGTGGTGCAGGTGGGGCTGATAAAGGCTCCTAATCAGAGTCCTTGTGAGGCTCAATAGAATAAAGAGATGTCAACAGGACATATGACCTCTGATAAAGGTCAGCTATTGTTATCATTGACTTCAGATAAAACAACTTAAGTTTATGGCAATCGTGTCTGTGTAATTTCAGCAATCGTGTCAGTTATTCTCTCAGAGCCTCCGTTTGTTGTTGCATAAAATGGCGTGTGTCATTGAAAAAAGCAACCACGTCAAATGCTGGTGAGGATGTGGAGAAAAAGGAGCCCTGGTACACTGCTGGTGGGAAGGCAAGCTAGTCCAACCACTATGGAAGGCCGTATGGAGGTTCCTCAGTCTACTAGAGATGGAACTACCATATGATCCGGCAATCCCGCTCCTAGGGATCTACCCAAAAGACACAAAAACACTGATCCCAAAGAGCACCTGTACCCCCATGTTTATCGCAGCACTATTTGTAATTGCTAAGACCTGGAAACAACCCAAAAGCCCAAAAGTAGAGGACTGGATCAAGAA
>JAGFMF010011770.1:0-21801 GCA_019455555.1 Galemys pyrenaicus
TTTCATATGCCTGTTGGCCATTTGCATGTCCTCTTTGGAGAATTGCCTTGTTAGCTCTTTTGCCCATTTTTGGACTGGGTTGTTTTCTTTGTTTCTGTTCAATCTCAGTTTTCTATCCATGTGTTATAACCCACCTCATAAAGCTTTTTTTGAGTCAATGAGACAATGCACATAAGCCATCTATAATTGATGACAACTCATTGCTTGTGCTCAATACAAACAATTGGTCTTTGTAACTTTTATGGACATGTTTGAAGATATTTCTGTAGCAGAAAATTTAGAAAGTGTAAGGGCATTTAATAAGCTTAGTGAAGAATTTTGTAAGAATCCCTGAAAGAGTTACTTCTGAATCTGGGGCTCTCTAAGCAAATGGCACTTTTTAATATATATATATATATATGTACTGTATGTCCTGTTAAATACATGTATAACCATATCCTGAGACACAGCACAGGGCTTGTGAGGTGGAGGTTACTAGAAGGCATGATGTAGTGTGGAAGTTGAAAGGGCATCACATTCGTTTGACAATGACTGGAAGAGGCCTTGTAATTCTCAGTCACCATTTCACTTAATCTACTAAAAGCATTGGAATTTGATACAGCAAATCATCCCCTCTCTCCCAAAGCATTTTCTTTGCTGAGTTTCCAAAATATCTCATTCTACCTTTTCTGTCATCTCCTTGCTGATTCAGCGCATATTGCTGACTCCTCAACATTGAAGTGTCCCCAAGTGCTGCTTTTTTCTCTCTAATCTTGCTGCCTAGATGATCCCATTCAAACTCCGGTAAATACTTACTTACATGCCAACAACTCTGACATTGGTATCTTTTAGCTTAGACAATAGCCTTGATCTGCAGACACCCATCTAACTATTTATTTGATGCTTGATTTTTCTGTCTGATAGGAATCTCAAAGACAACACATCCATGACAAAACTGATCTTCCATAATTCTCATCTCAGAATTACATTCCTGTTTTTCCAATTGCTTGGTCCAAAATTTAAATTTATTCTAGATTTTGCTCTTTTAAGTGATGGATTCAAGTCTGAAAACAAATACTGTAGAATCTACTTTCAAAATATTTTCAGAATCTGACCATTTTCCCCCACTTCTAAAGTTACATCCTAGTTAATTCATTTCTCCTCTACATTGTGGCAAAAGTTCCCTGTGTCTGCCCTTATGCCCACAGACTGTTTTTGCCAAGTATTCTTTGGACCGGTGACCATTTTAGATCACTTCTCTCTTCTGCTAACAGGCCCTCAGAGTAAAGCTGAGACTCTACGGGCCTACAGAGCCCTGGAGAATGACCCACTCATTGCTTTGCTGACCTTTCTTTCTGTTGTTCTCTTTCTCTCTCTCCCTTACTCCCTCCCTAGACTCTTACCTCTACAAAAATGACAGGAATAGTCCTACTCCTTGTACCTATAACTTGTTCTTCCTTCTGCCTAGAATAGTATTGCCCAGGTCAACATTACAGCAAATGTCCTTGATCCACTTTAGGTGTCTACAGACATATTACCTCTTAGTGAGCTTCCATGGCCAGCTCTTAAAGGTAAATTCTCTCCTCCAGTTGCACTTATAACTATAATAATTAGAAAGGACTATGAATTGTTTGTTTTGTCCATTGCTATGTCCATTGTTTGACATATAACAAAGCCCCAATAAGTATTTATCGAATGAATGAATGAGTGAATAACTGTGCAAACTGTGTACCAAAGAAGTTATCAGGGGAATCTGCTTAATCAATACCTTTGTTCACAAATGTGTTTTTTTTTTTTTGTTTTCATGAAGTATAACCTGAATTTTTAATGAATCGATGGGCATATACTTTGTGCAAATTTTCAGACAGCTAAAGTCTTCCAGCTCAGGAAGGAGAAAGTGGAAGAGGAAACTTAGAGTAAAGGGAAATCCAAGAAGAGATAATTTTGTTGATAGTGCCTAGCTTAGTGCTATAATTGTCTTATTTTTATATGTATATATATTATTAGATTAAACATTCATAATAAATATCATTGCTTACACTGAAAAAAATACTGGTTCACTTTATTTAGCTGAAGCAGCTTAAGATGTCTCTTAGTAACATACACAAAAAAGAAACAGGATACATTATTGACTTAAGATTGTTAAAGGTATAAATTACCTTGTATAAATATATGCAGAAATGTGGTTAGCTCAAAATTCATTTCATGGAATCAATTTTTGTGATATAATGCCATCAATGCAAGTAAAATATTTTAGCTAGTGTCCAAGAACCAAGAAATAACTCTTAGAAAAAGGTGGGATAATTATTCCTGAAAGGGTAATTAGGTTTATATTGGCATCCTTTCTGGTTCATGATTAACTAAATTTTTTGAGTTCTTGCAATTTCAAAAACATTGATCAGAGGCTTCATGAAACTAAAAGATTGAAAGCTTCTCTCAACCTCTTAATGGAAAGATCATATTTACATAATCTGTATTAAATAATTGTACATAAATCCCTTTCCTAAGACATCTTTCAGGTAATTAAATCTCCTCCATTGCTGGTGGTTTCATTTCCTTTGTTTTCTTTTTCAACATTTTATATAGAAAATTTCAAACATATATCAAAGTAGAAAGCTGTGTAATGAAACTTTCACATAACCATAAAATAACTTTAAAATTTATTCACACATGATCAATTTAATTTCCTTTATACTTTTTCTTATTTGGCTTATAATATCTTTTAACTTCTTTCTCCCACACTGAGAATCTCAGTTCTCAACAACACTGGAAATTATATAATTAAAATATTACATAATTACTTATTTGCTGTAGCCTACAAATACACCCAATCTCAGAAAACAATACTGCCACTGTCAGTAGAGTTATTGAAAAAGTTCTACTTGTGTTTATCATATATCCATAGGAGTGCACAGATAAAAATACAGTGCAATATGAGTATTATACACATTCAATTCATTTTTATTTGTTTTTAAATGCTTAGTCATAATTTTAAAACTTAAATTTGCCTTCTAGTAATTAAAGTATTTACATAGATTCAAAGTCAAATCATTGGCCAAGGTATTTTTCAAAGTCTAGCTTCTAAGCTTTCCCAGTTGGTCATGGAATGTTCAGCTGCTTGAGCAACCTTGTATAAACTTCATTTTTTTCTCATGCTTTTTTTTTTTTTTTTTTACATCCATGTACTATCTGATGGGATAGATGATCAACGATTGCTTAGTTGGTAATTTTGATGAAGGGGGAGGAACCTCCATTTGATAAACACTCCATAATTTATTCAACTGTTCCTTCGCTGATGGGTTTTCTAGTCTTTTCGCTGGACATATAGTACATTCATCTTTTCGTATGTCCTCACCAGTCCATCTTAGGCATCCCTTTCCCCTTTTACTTAGCAAAAAGGCTAAGTGCATATGTAAATTTTGTTCTCCATAGGCATTGTGTTATTTTGCTTTCCCACCAGCAGTTTATTAGCAATGACTGATCTCACCTCCTTACCAGCAGAGCACTTCATCAAAATTTGGATTTTCTCAATCTAATAAGTGAAACCTTTGTATCTCAGTGTGGTACTAATTTGAATTCCTCTTTTTCACCTGTCAAACCATATTTATATTTTAATATAAAGCAATGTTTTGAATCACCATCAGGAAAAATACATTTAGCTAGCTTTGTCAAGGGAAAGGACCCAGTTCCACTGAATCCAAAGTTTTGGAGCCCTGAATTAGATGGGTAGATAAAGTGGGTCTGTCTTTGTCAGTTCTCAGGTCATTTGTATTTCTGAGACTTGATAATGGTAATGGTTTTTAATTAACTTTTCACTTGATTCAGAGTGGTAACTAAGGAGAGATATCCTGAAACTTTCTGAAGATGCCAGGAGGTGGCACTTTCAGGGCACTCTGCAGCGTAGGTGGGGACTCCTCGGGTTTGCCTGTCACAGTTTTGCCCCATCTCTCACGGGACACTGATCTCTGTTTAGCCCATGACCAACCAGAGTGAAGTTTTCTGTTGAGGGCTTCCCCACCTCTGGCTTACACCTTGTGTGCAGAAATAAATCTTTTTTTTTTAAAGATTTATTTATTTATGCATACAAGAACTGGGGTACAGGGCAGATGTGTGGAGTTGGTGAGACAGAGTAGGGAACAGAACAGGTAGATTGAAATACACTGCTGAGGGGAGCAGCGGGCAATGCAAGAGAAGTCTACTGCATCATGTGGGTCAGCAACATGGCCAGCCAGGGATCAAACTCATGCTGCAGTGGCTGTTGATGCTTCATAGAGTGGTGCGCAACCCCTTGCGCCACCAGGGAGGGCCAAA
The DNA here is from genome assembly GCA_019455555.1 of Galemys pyrenaicus. Lineage (NCBI taxonomy): Eukaryota > Metazoa > Chordata > Mammalia > Eulipotyphla > Talpidae > Galemys > Galemys pyrenaicus. The sequence continues at coordinate 4,291 of JAGFMF010011770.1, forward strand.
TTAAAAAAAAAAAAAAAGTTGGGTATGGCCAACAGATCCCCCTGCCATATATCTGTAGCACTCCAGGCATCTGGATTAGCTTTTTATAATTTACTGGTGAGTATTTAGTGGAATTTATTTGAGACAGCTAAGTCCTTATGTGAAAAAAAAAAAAAAAGTTCTGTAAAGTAACCATAAAAAGCTCTGTAAACAGTAGTTTTCTTAACTCCTTTTCTTCCAGCATATCAGTTAGTTGGTTTTTTTCCCCTTAAAATATGAAGGAGTGAGGCAAATTGCATTATCTGTAGAGATTTTGAAATGACATGATTTTTTTCAATAGCATATTTCAGAAATGAGTGAGTTTTTGAGTGAAGTATGTACAAGTGGACCTATTTATATAGTCACAGATTCCCTTGGGTGCTGAGTTTGGGACTGTTCTGATAGTACCTTGGATAACCCTCAGCTGTCTGTTCCCTCCATTAGGAACCTCAGCTGTGCGTCCTGAAAGTGCTTTGTGTTTCAACTTTGCCTGCTGGCCAGATGCTTTCCATTTCTGCTTGTAACCAATGAAGCAGTGCATTTTTCCCCTTATGCAATAAAGAGAAAGAAATTTATTTCTCTTTTATTATTTATGGGATTTGACATCATCTTAAATGAAATGAACTGCAATGATCTAGTTCAATCGCCTGCCCCCAAATTTTAAACCTATGTGAGGATTCATTTCTTCAAAGTACTTGATCACTTGATATGGAGAAAACATTTAAGACAAGTTAACAGATGTAAAAACAAGGCATGAGGAGGTTGTTTTACTCAAGTTTAACACGCTAGTAGTGACAAAGTTGGGTCTGGAATCTTTGCTTGAACTTCTCTTCACGAAAGTGTGGACTTGAAGGTGATTTTCCTAAAGTTCTCAAAGGCTAGAAACACCATTTTCCTGACTAGTCTTCATAACTAACCGTTCTCTGTCAAAAAAATCTTGACATCAGAACTTTCTCCACCTTCTCTGGATAATTACATTAAATCATCCTTCACTGAAACATATTACTCTTCCAGTTAAAAACAGAAATATTTTTACACTTTAAAATAAAATCTTCACAGGATACAAAACCTGTCATTCTCCTGACTAGTGTTCATAGTAATTAACCCCTTTCTGTCAGTAAAATCTCCTTGGCTTCAGAATTTAATTTATCCTTGTAGGGTCAGAGAAATCAGGTCTTTCCACCCTCCCACCATTGGTATAATGATGGACACCTGTGGTGCTGCGCGCATGCCTAGGTGGGCATGCGCAAGTGCACGTACCTGAGTTTGGACTTGGGCTTATATGGGCAGCGTCATGAGGACGCCAGTACCAACAAGCGGCAAGACCAACAGCCTCAGCAAAAGCAGCGGGAGAACAGAAGAGCAATGTAGCGCAGGATGGAGGTGGCACTGGAGGCAGGGTTCGGGATGGTTCTGGGCAGACGGGTCAGGGAAGGAGAGTCTCGGAGCCCTTGGTGGCTTTTATGCTTTATTTAGTAGAGGTGGCCAGGTACATGGCAGGCATGGGTGCCAGCGCATCTCACCCTCTCGGCTGCTTTTTCTCTCTCTGCTGCTGCTCCTTCGTCCTGCTGGCTCTGTTGGTTGGTTCTGTCCTCATAGTTCTGTTGGTCCTCACAGTTCTGGCGTCCTCATGACGCTGCCCATTTATGCCCATGTCCCACACAGGTGCGCCCACTTGCGCATGCCCACCCTGGAATGCTCACAGCACCGCAGGTGTCCATCATCAGTGGTGAGAGGGTGGAAATACCTGATCAACCTTTACCCTACAGTAATGATGTAGAAAAATTGCAAAGAATTATTTTTGTAAATGGCAAAAATGCATGTGGTTTCATTTTGTTGTTTAGACAAACAAATATTTACATGAGCCCATGGAAGTATAAAAATGATTGGGGATTTCTGTAGAAGTATAGCAAACTGCTAGCTGTGATTATGTATGGAGAGTAGTGTCAGTGGACACAAGGAATTTTGGTATATACCATATGTTAGTAAATGATATTTCAGTTATGTGTTTTAAAATAGAAATCTATGGTATCTTACAAGAGAAATTTTTAAAAAAATTATTCTTGGACCATTAAACAAAAAGCAAACCCACTCACAGCAAAATCTCACAGGCATCCTCTTAAATACCTATTACAATTTGGTAGTCCTCTGATAATTTGCTGATGGTTAATTGAATACTTTTTTATTTCCTAGTCAATCAGAAAGCTCTGAGTTGTTCTGTATTTTAAATTATTATGTTTTATTAAGGTAACTTATATACCATATGTAATGCTACATATAATGTAGGCCATAGGTTCACACCTCTGCAGAAGATTGTTACCAACCACATTGACACCATCATCCATCACTACAGTTCACTAGCCCTCCTTCACCCTTTGCTCACTACACCCACATTTCTGCTAATAGGCTCAATACTGCAATCAAATATCTACAGTTTATTTTGTCTATTCCTTTTTTTCTGTTGTATTTGAGTAAAACCATCCTGTATTTGTCTTCTCCTTTTGACTTATTTCATATAGTCCTCCAGTTCCATCTATATTGTCACAAATGGCAAAATTTCATTTTTTAGATAACTGAAGTGTCCTAGTGTGTCTGTATTGGTCATCTTCTTAAACCACTCACCACCTGTCATTGACACGTTGCTCCACTACTGGCTGTTGCAGATAGTGCTGCAAGAACATAGGAGTGAATATATCCTTTCAAATTAGTTTACTTGCATACTTCCAAAAAATACTAGGAGTGGGTTTGCTGGGTCATATGGTAGCTTTATTTTTAACATTTTGGGAAACCGCCATACTGGTTTCTATAAAAGCTGTACTAATTTATATCCCTACCAACAGTGCACTGGGTTACTTTTTCTCCAAACGTTGGCCAACCCTTGTTTTTCATAGTCATTTTGACACAGTCCATTCTCAAAAGGGGGAGGTGGTATTTCATTATAGTTTTGACTTGCATTTCCCTGATAACAGTAATGATGAACTTTTTTTTTCCCCATGTAGCTTGACCATTGAAATGTTGATAAGGATTGCATTGAATCAATACATCACTTTCGGTATGATGGACATTTTGACAATGTTAATCCTTCAAATCTATGATCAGGGAATATTTTTCCATTTCTCTGTGTCTGTTTTCTATTTCTTTTAACAATATCTTATAGTTTTTGTTGTATAATCTTTAACTTTGTTTAATCTGAGGCATTTTGTTCTTGATAAGATAGTGTGATTATTTTCTTGATTTCTATTTCTTTTAGTTTGTTGGCAAATAGGGTTGCAACTCATTTTTTATAAATTGATTTTGTAGCTACTAAGATTTTGTCGAGGATTTATAAACAATATTGGACTGTGGTTTTCTTTTTTTTGTGATATCGTTTCTTATTTAGGTATCAGAATAATGTTGGCTTTCCTCCATAAAGTGTTTGGAAGAGTTCCCTCTTCAAATTCTTGGAACTGGTTGGGAAGTATATATATTTGTTCATTTTTGATTGTCACTAGTGGAAAAACCCTGGTCATGGACTTTTGGTTTTTTTGGGGAAACATTTAATTACTGCTTTAGTTTCCTTTCTTGAACTCTTCATGTTTTCTGTTACTTCCTGATTCACTCATTTAAGAAGGTTAAATGTTTTTAAAATTTGTCTTTTTCTTCTAATTTATCCAGTTTATTGGCAGAAAGATATATATATATATATATATAGTATCCTCTTACTACCCCCTATATTTCTGAGATGTCTGTTGTTACTTTTTTCATTTCTGATCTATTTGTTAGTTTTCTCACTTGTTTTCTTCATGAGCCTAGTTAGATGTTTGTCAATTTTTGTATTTTCAGAGTTAGCATTTGATTTCATTAATATTTTGTACTGACATTTTTATTTCTGTTTTTTTTATTTCTGCTGTAATTTCTTTCCTCCTTGTGGCTTTTTATTTCACTTCTTCTTCATCTAGTTAATTAATGTGTAAAGCTAGTTTTTTTTTTAGATAGTTCTTAGTTTTTAGTTCACTATAAACTGTAATCCTATTTCACTATATTCTTCCTTCTTAGTTTTTTTTTTTTTATTTATGCATACAAGCACTGGGGTACAGGCCAGAGGTGTGGGGCGGGGGGGTGAGAGGATTCACCAGGAGAGTAGGGAACAGAACAGGCAGATCAACAGAAGTGCACTGCTGAGGGGAGCAGCGGGCACAGCAGGAGAAGTCTGCCATGCCATGTGGGTCCCCGTTCTGGCCGGCAGCAGGGATCGAACTCATGCTGCAGTGGCTGCTGTTTGCTTCATAGTGCGTTGCTTAACCCACTGCGCCACCAGGGAGGCCCCCTTCTTAGTTTTGCATTTGCTGTATCAATAGGTTCTGGTAGTTCATTCCTTCATTTCTGTTTCCTGTTTTTTTTTTTTATTTCTGCTTTGATTTCCTCATTAATCCCATAGTCATTCAGTATTATTTTTTCAGTCTTCAGAGTATTGTCACTTTCCCACCTATTTTTAGTGGTTGCCATCTAATCTGATACCATTGTCATCTGAAAAAAATACTTGATATAATTTTAATCTTCATGAATTCATTGGCACTTGTTTTGTGACTCAACATGCATTCCATCTTCAAAAATGTTCTTCGTGCACTTGAGAAAAATATGAGCTCAACCTTTTTAGTGTATACTGCCTTATAAATGTTTATTCAATCCATCTGATCTAATTTCTTAGTGAAAGCTGTTATTGATTTTATCTATGATTTATCTTTCTGTCAATGTAAGTAGGGTGTGAAGTACACTACTACTATTATGTTGCTGTAATTTATGTCTTAAGATTTGTCCATCCCTTTTTCTAGTGTCCTATTTTTAAGTGGAATTCTATCTGGAATAGAATATCTTGAATTCTATCTATTCTATCATCTTGCCCACCTGGACAGCCCACTTGGCCTATTTCACTGCACAAGCCAGGAACCATTTATCCTTCAGATGTCATGGCTTTGTTCTGCTATAATCTAGCTGTTAATATGTAGAGGGGGTGTGTTCATGCCTCTACACTCTGCTACTGTATTGCTGTCTCTGAAGCAAAGATTTCCAATATAGGGTACCCTTACTGCATAGCTGCTACATTCCACCTCCAGATATCTTTGTAAAGCAATGTTTTGGTTGTGTTTGGGTAAACATCTGGAAGTGGAATTTTTGGGTCATATGGCAATTTTACTTTGTATTTTTTGAAGAACCTCCATACTGTTTTCCTTAGTGACATTCCCACCAGTGGTGCATGAGTACCCCCTTTGTCACATCATTGGATCATTTGTTATCTCTTGTCATTTTATAACAGCCATCCCAACACATCAGAGGTGATATTTCATAGTTTTGATTTGCATTTCCCTGATGATTGTGATATTGGGCATCTTTTCCTGTGCTGAGCAATCTGAGTTTTATTACAAGTATAATGGAAAGTCAGTGAAGGATGGGAGGAGTCAACACGATCGTCTTTCTGGTTGTAGAAAACCCTTTGGCTAACAGTGGACATTGGACCATAGTGAGCAAGAATTGTGCTGTTTCAGCCATCTGAGCAAGAGGTCATTGTGACTTGAATGAGGATGGTAGTGGTGTGGGACAGAGACATGGACCAATTTTGAAACACACTTTGGAGGTGATCCTGATGGGGGTCAATGTGGTTAGAAGACACAGAGAAGAATCAAGGATGACATCCTGCTTTGTGGTTCCAGCAGGCTGAATGCTGGTATCATTAACTGATAGGGATGAAAACAACAAGGAGAGGTATAGGCATAAGGGACTATCCGTATTTTGATTTGTTCATGTATTTAAGAAGCTCTTTAGACATGAGTGATGGTGTTGGGTGGGCATTACATATAACAACCTGAGATTATGGAAGGGGATAGGACCAGACATAAAAATTTAGGCACGATCAATATATAGATAATAGTAAAAGCTATGGCAGTGGTTTCTTCCCTCCATTCGTACTTTGTTACTTCTTCTAACTCCAGTATGTCCTGCTCCATGAATATAGGCTCCCATGAAGCTCATGTTTTCACTGGGTATTTCTTTCCTATGTTACATGCAGAAGAGGCTTCTATACATGGAAACATATTTGTTAGGAGACTGTCAAGGGGCTGGAAAAACAGTTTGGTGTTGGGGAATGATCTTGAGACTTGGAGTCAGAGAACAGTGGCTTTAGGTCCTTGATGACCTGTTGCTGCCTGGAGTTTCAAGTGCCTTATGTGAAAAAAGTAATAATAGTATTCAACTGATAAGATAATTTGAGATTAGATAATAGATATGAAACAGCTTTATATAGTCGGTGCTTAATAAATTTAGTTAGAACTGATTTTAATCTGTTTATCTAGACTGTAGAGACCATATGTTCACTCCATAGTTGAGGCCTTTAGACAAGTTTGTTTTTCATCAAAGGCAGGGATGATGAGTTTTTTGGTTTTTATTTTGTCCTTCACTAAACTTCAATATTTGGGTACTTAGTACCTTTTGGACAAGCCAGATAAACAATTATAAATGGGGTTTGTTTGTGTGTGTTTTATAGTTTAGCTTCTGTTGCTCACCCTTCTGGCTTGTGGCCAACAGTTAAAGCTAACTAATGAAGAATAATTCTGTTTTAAGATTATTAAGAAATGCTATTGAGACAAACTTGACTTTATTCTCTAGTAGCATGGCTTCTACTTCAGTTAATTTTACATATCTGACATTTCCTTAATAGTGCCATGTATTTTGGTCCAGAATGCATTTAATTTGGAAGCATTCCCAAGACATGTAAAAGTAAAACTAAATGCCAACATGTTTTCCAAACACAAATTGGATTTGATGCTGTTTATATTTTATGCAGGCAATTTAATTATTGATTTTCACATAAATTTTCTCTGCTCTTACTGAGAAAAACCTCCAGAACAGTGACATTTATTATAGCTTTCCTCCATCAATTGACAAATATTTATTGAGCTACTATTTGGGTAGAACACAGTGTTAAGCATGAGCAGATTAGGTATCATGCACAGTCTTGTTCTTCTGCTTGGGAATTAATTGAGAGGTCTAGCTGTGTGAGAAAGGAAAAATTTCCCAGAATCTTAAAACAAAATGAATCTTAAGATTCTGCCCCTCCACCCCTTATTTAATGCAGTGGTGTCATTTTACATGGTGTCATCTCCTGCAGCTGACTTATGTTAGTGAGAGAACATATACCCCTCCAAGTTTCTTCTTGGAATTTTGGACAACTTTGCACCTAAAAACTATATGTGATATTGTATAGAAATCTACTCTGTGGAGACTCCCTGGTGGCCTAAGGGGTTAAGTCTTAGTACCATGAAGCTATCCACAGCCCCTGCAGCATGAGTCCTATCTCCAGCCAAGGAGGTGACCCACATGGCACAACAGATCTCTCCTGTCTTGTCTGCTGCTCCCCTCAGCAGTGTATTTAAGTCTACCTACCTGCTCTGCTCCCCACTCTGTCTCTGGTGAATCCTCTCATCCCCCACACCTCTGGCCCAGTTCTTGTATGCATAAATAAATAAAATCTTTAAAAAAATAAATGAAATCTACTCTGGCTTCTACCTGATCTTCTTGTCACATAGGCCTTCAAAAATTTGAGATCTCTAAAGAGTCTTATGTTTTGATAACTTGCATTTGTGCAATGATATAAGTTTACCAAGAGATTTTGCATATTTTCTCCTTACAGCAATAGTGAGATACAGTCATTATATTTCCTCATTAAAGATGAAGAAAATGGATTTTAGTTAAATGTCTAAGGTCAAGGTCACACAACTATTGTAGTAAAACAAGAATTTAAAATTTGCAGTTGAAATTCCAAAATCTATCTTCTTTCCAAAGGATAATGGCTTCTATGATTATAATACAAGATATTTCAGAAAGTACTTAGTGAATGAGAATCAAATTGTGTAAATAAGATATGGAAAAAAGTTAATAGTATATGCTGGAGGTGGCTAAGAAGATTTTGTGAAGAGGATAAGAACATTCTTTCTTACAAGATTCTAGCATCTGCAGGGAAAAAAAAACACTTTCCTCTTATGAAAAACACAACTTCATGGTATTGGTTGATCAATAAGAAGATTCTCAAGGGAAACAATCCTTAAGAGTTTAGTATACCTCTGAAGAGGTATGAACCTGTATCTCTGACTCGTGTCTGGTGTTATAAACCAATGTTATCTCAATTTAAAAAAATACAATAATGTACAGATAAATATAGATCATTTTCATTATTAAAGGCAAAAACAAAAGTGAATTTTCTCTATATGAGCTATATTAAGTTTATGAAATGAAATGTTTTTTGTTTTTCTTTGGTCTACATATAATAATTTGTATTACTGAGTTTGCATAGCAAATGTTGTATTGCTGGGTCCCTCTATGTAACCTGTCATATAAACGCATGTATATAAAAGCAGTTTTCAGCTGCTTCTTCTCATGAGCTTTCTCCACAAGACCTTGATTTAACCTACCTTTTGGGTACATGCAATCTTTTCTTCCTGCAATTGATAGGGAAGACCTAATTTTGGAAAATACATTTCCAAGTGTTTTCTCTGGAAAGGCACTTGAATTCAGATAATATTGGGTTTTTTTCTTTCATGTTCTGTCAATTTAGCTATTCCGGTCATTGTTCAGCCCCTAGAATGACTTGAAGAGAACATCTGAAGCATTGATTTGTTCATACTTCTTAGTGTGCTTATTCTTGCCATAAATCAATATTTGTATATATTTCTGTTCTAAAAAACCTACAAGATGTTCGAGATAGAAAAAAAGGACATGTAAGGAAGGAAATACTAATAATGATACTGAAATAACTTTAAAGGAGCCAAGTAGTACTGTATTGTTATAAAAAGAGTATTTATATCTGAACCCTTACCCCTACCAATTAGTAGGATCTCCGTTTCTCTTATTTCTAATGAAACAGCACATATCATGAAGAAATTGTTTTGTTTTGTTTTATTGGTATTATTGTTGATAAGTTCTTCATCTATAGGTATGTTCTACAGGGTACTGTTTCATTTTTCTTCTCTAGTTGTGATTGGGACCAGGGAGATAGCATTGGAGATTATGACAAATAATTAGATAATGGACTTTTCCAATGAAGTTAGAACAGAATGAATTTAACAGTTGGATGTAAGGGAAATAAAAGGAGAGTTGTCAGGATGAAACAGTGGAGGGTTGGAATTGCTATCAATTGATATGATTATGAGAGGTACAGACATGTTAATTTTGAGGTGTCTATTAGATATCCATTTAACTACTTGAGTCTAGAATTGGGGTGGAGAAAGGTTAAGCTAGGAAGTATAAATGTCCAAATATAAGACTTATATGGTATTTAAAGTAAGAACATTGGATGAAACAACCAAAGAAGAGAGAAAAAAGATGAGTGTTCCAAAGGCTAATTCCTGGAGGGTACTCTGACATTTAGAAATGTGAAGATCAAATAGATCAAGGTGAGAGGGTGAGTCATCAGGTGAGAAATCAAGGGAGTTCTGTTCACAAAGCTGAAGACAAATTTTCAAGGAGAAGAAATGATCCTGTTGACAGAGCCACGAAGTTGAAGAGTATATACACACTTAAAAACATGGAAGGTGTTGAAAACCTTAGTGAGAGGATTTTCTGTGAAGTGGTAGGAAATGAAGACAGTGGTACAGATAAATATTTTTAAGTACTACTGTCAACATAAATAAAGAAAACCAGACTATCTCCCTGGTCCCAATCACCATAACTAGATGGAGAGGACAGTGGAGTCAAGATGTAATTTATTTTATAAGCATTAATCTAAGTGGACAATTCTGGTATTAATCATCCAACAGACAACAAAATTCTTAGTTATTCATTCCCTGACTTCTTCTCATCCATTAATAGTTTCCGTTGTAGCCATTTTAATACTTTTCCCTTTACCTAACCAGTCTACTTTGCCCTCTGTGTGAATCATATTTTACCTCCTTTCTCTAGGTTCCCTTGTTACATCTCTTTGTGTTCTGTGGTCCCGTTAACAATCACCATCTTCCTTATCTTATCAACATAAGGTTTTAATACTCCCTCTCCTTTTCTTTCTTTGCTCCCTAAGCCTTATCTTATCTCCAGTAGTACATGTTGTTTATTAATGGCCAAGTTTCAGTTTGACCATTTATGTTAACTCACACTTAGCTCCCTTTACTTTGCTATTTAATTCTCTAATGAATCCTCAGAAATTAATCACATTTCATTATGAGAAAGTTCCATATAAATCTCCATCATGTCTACAGTTCTAGCAAATGTCAGATTTTATTTAGCATGTAGTTGGGCAAGAAGAAATGGAATCCATTTATCAAGCAGTAAACAAACATAAATTCCCTGCAGGAGAAAATAAAAAATAGTGTCTAAATGCCAAGATGAGTATAATGAAAGCTATTTGTTTCCTCTGAAGTCTAATTTTTAAAGCAAATTTTGAGTTATATAAGTGAAAACATATCTTAGTAAAATAATTTTATTTTGAAAATATTTCTATAAAAACACATTTTTATTGCTCCCCTTGTACATCTTTGAGTTCTCATTGTGAATTTCAAATAAGGAAAACAGAAGTAAAATATTCTAAAAACTGATGTTTTCATATCCGCTGACCAGTTCTTGATTACTTAATAGTTCCCTGCTTTTCTGCCTCCTTCACGCCCACCATATGATGTCAGCCCACATGAAGAAAATCTAGTCAGGGAGAACCATTTAAGTAGCAAGTTCTTAGAGTGCTTTAACTCAAATGGCACCAAGAGAGGCCATATGCCTTTTCCTCATTAAACCACTGGGCAATGCTGACTTCACCCAGGTGAGTCACTGAGAATTTTCCCTGCAGACAGGGCTTTTTGCTTAGTGCTGGTTTTAACCCAGGTCCCCAGAAGCAGCCAGGGTCAACACAATCAGGGAGCTTGATTGATGATAATGTTCACTTGTATGATTACACCAATACAAACCTTTCTACAATTAATGTTTTGGTGTATACGCTTCCTTCCAAACTTTCTCTAAACAATAATTTCCTTTGTCATCCCCATAACTTTAATATGTTCCATGATCAATTTTGTCCTTTTTCTTAAAAAAGATTTATTTATTTATGCATGCAAGCATTGGGGTACAGACCAAAGGTGTGGGGGGTAAGTGATTTCACCAGAGACAGAGTGGGGAGCAGAACAGGCAGATCGACTGAAATACACTGCTGATGGGAGCAGCAGGCTAGGCAGGAGAGGTCTGCTGTGCCATGTGGGTCACCTCCCGGGTGGCAGGGATTGAACTCATGCTGCAGTGACTGTGGTTTGCTTCATAGTGCATTGCTTAACCCATTGCACCAACAGGGAGGCCCCTTGTCCTTTTTTATTTTTAAATTTATATTACTTTGCTACCTTGTAGAAATACTGAAATAATTATTACCTTGTTACTTTAAATTATCACACTAAACTGTAAGAATATAAAGCTACTGCCCTTATTCTGTAAGGAAATATATTTATAGTCATATCTAGATACTATAAACAGAGCCATGAATTTTGACCACCATAGAAACTTGGGCCTAGTTCTTTTCTCATCATTCTGGTTGCTGCTACGTTTCCTTGCCATTTCTTAGGATCTGTTACAAGAGGAGTTGAGATTATTTGTTGATGAAGAACATAATCTTCCTTTAAACTAAGTCAGCCATGCTTCTAGTTGGTCTGATTGAGAACTGCTTTTGAGTCAGGCTGTATGTGGAAATGCAGAAAATTTATATTTTTACTGTTATTGTGCCAACATGGATTCAGAAACTTTTATGCTGTGGACATATAATCTGTGATAAAACACTGGTCACAAATAATATTAGCTGAATGGATGACTATTATTCAACCAGTTTCCCTGAATATTTTATCACATCTGTGCACATGTCATCTGTTATTTTCAACCTTTAAGTAATTTGAGTAAATAATTACATTAGAGCCATTTTGACAGTGGCATCAACTAGCTGATGCTTTGCAGGGTTTTGCTAATGTGTTTTGCTTTTATTTTTTAAAAGATTTATTTATTTATGCACAGAAAAACTGTGGTGTAGGCCAGAGATATGAGGGGTGAGAGGATTCACCAGAGACAGAGTAGGGAGCAAAGCAGGTGGATAGACGGAAATACACTGCTGAGGGGAATAGCGGATGAGACAGGAGAGGTCTGCTATGCCATGTGGATAGCTCCCTGGCTTCGACTCAAACTCAGACCAAAGTGGTGATAGCATGGAGATTTAACCCCTAACCCCCAGGGAGGCCCTCATGGATCTTTGAAAATAATACCCTTTTATTTGCTAACAGAGTAAAATGCATAGAAAGAGATTTAATCTAAGACTAGAGTAAGCATGAAAAACAAAAATTCAAGCAGATAACCGAGGAAGAGATCCATTTTTACTGTATCTCTCTTTTGTGTCTCTCTGCTTAACAATAGCTGAAGTACCACCACTCTAAGTTTTTTCCAGTTAATCAGAGTCTGTCCTTATCTGGGGAGGTTACTCTCAGCAGAGTAAGTTTAATGAATTGTATCCATATTCTTAGTAGAGTATATCAAACCTTTTATATACTGCAACAGTATTGTACAGCAGAGTCTAAGTATATTGCAGAATATCAATCTTCTATTGAAGATGAGCTCATAGGACCTTTATAGCTCATAAAAGAGAAGAGTAGCTGACAACTGGGGTCAGTGGGTTCTACATAAATCTATAAAATTTTCAAGGGGATGCTTATGTCTTTTGGGAGCTCACTGTTTATTTTAATCTCCTATTAAACATAACTATGATCATGGTCAAGAACTTACTGAATGGACATTTATTATTCAAATCAGTTTGGCCTGAGTAATCTTATCATTTTTTTATTACCCAAGGAAGGGCATAAAAAGTCTAAATGACATATTTATTTTTCAGTCTGTCTTAAACACAGCTCAGGAGATTTTGAGCAGCTATTTTTTTCCATCAAAGGATAGGGAATGTTTTCCCCGTAGCACACTGAGGTATTCATCACTCTTTTGGGGGATTTATTAGGCATTATTTTAAGTACCATGTATTACCATATTAGGATCATAAATAATATCTAAATGGGGTTCCTTGAAAGAGATATATAGACTTATTATATTGATGACCCAGCTTATAAAAACTGGTGCTATAGATAATTAAAACCTGTTGAAAGTATAATCAATTTTAAGATGTACATTAGATTGTAAATGTTCTTTTTATTAACTAGAAAATTAGCCACAATGAACATGTTTATGCCAGGAGCCAATAATTTAAAATTTGTGGATAATTATACATTATAATATGTGTTAATTTTACTATAGGACTAGAACACTAGTTGCTACTAAAAATTGAAAAATGTCTTGCAGTTCCTCAAAATGTCCTCTTTTTCCAGACTCATGTTATTATTCCTCATGACCTCAACACTAATTTAGAGACTCCATCCAGCATCTTGACTGTTTAATGACTTAATAGTTACTTGTTCTACTCCATCTTAGTCACCCCCATGATTACATCTTAGGTTTAGTTATTAGGGAAACAATATCCTTTGCTTTCTAGTTTTTGAGCTCATGAAACCTCAGTCATTCTTAGATCCTACGTGGTCCTTTATTGACAGATTTTTTAAACTATTCATCACCCCCTTTCATACTTCTTACCTTGTCCAATGTTGACTCCACAGTGCAGTCTTATATTTGCATCCTGATGGAATCATAAACCTGGCAGATATCCCCTATTCATCTTCTAAGGTACAGTTGCAGGAGAAGATGTCACAGCTGAGCCAACATGTTACATTTTCTATTTTATCCTCATATAGATAGCTCTCATCATGGCACTGTGAGCCTACTGTATCTTCCTAAAGCATTAACTTTCCTATTCCCTGGGAAGGGCCTTTCATGCATTTCCTTCTGCAGTCAGTTTGTCTCCTGGACTTGTAGCTGTCTGCTACTTCATTGAAGAGCTAGAAGCTGTCAGGTCAGAACTGTCCTTCTAACACCAAATCTAAAATGTTCTACCTTGATGGCAAGATTTTCTGTTGTTCTCCCTGAAACATCCCTGCTCTTGTCAAGGCAACCTCTTTGATTGTGCTTTAGCTCCCATTCTCTCTCTTGTCCTTGCAAGAACTTTACTTTTGCAGTCATTTTTTTCCTTCTGTATGATCAATATTTCTCTTCCTGCAAGATCCTTTGTGAAAGCAGGTAATGAGGTAAACAAAAAAGCCATCAAACCAGATTGTACTCTCTTAGCTCCTGTCAATTTCAGTCTCGATACTCTTCTTTTTTACAACAAAACGTTATCAACACGTTTTCCATACTTTTTATTACCACTTTCTAACTTGCATTTATAATTTTGGCTTTTTCCATGGTTTTTTTTTTATTGTGATCTAATGGTGATGTATGTGATAGTGTCTACAATTTGTATGCTTCTTTTAAAGAGTAATAAATTGAATACTCATATACACTCATCCACCTTTAAAAAGACAAAATATTTCTAGTACATTTGAAGACCTTGTTAAGTAGCTCTCCAATTATATCCCTCCTCACCCTACCTTTCTATCAGAGGCAACCACCATCCTGAATTCAATGCTTCAAAACTTGCCATCCTCTTCACTAATACTGCACTGTCATCATCACGCCACCCTTATTAGAAGTCTTAATGTCTGGTAGGTAACACCTTACATTGCTAATATCCTCTGGAAGAATTTTGACTATATGTGATTCTTTGAAAATTTACATATACAATTTAGAATTATTTTACAAATATGCATACATACATATACAACTCTTGCTGGGATTTTGTTATAACTGCATCTAATGTGGGTTTTCCTATCTGTGAACATAGGCATTTCCATTTAATTAGGTTTTTTCCCTTACATATTTTTATTGTGGTGATTTTTTACAAAAGTAGTTAATGATCAACTCAGATACACTTCAACTCAATTCCATAATTATTAAAGTTTGCCGATTTGCTATGAAAATAACTTCCTTCTTGAAGAGTTATGGCAAATACTTAATTTTTCCCTTGCTTACCAATTTCAGAGTAAAGAACTGATGTAAAAACCTCTTCCAATGACGACAGATTAATTTAACCAAATCCACTTGCAAATACATTGTAGTTGATGTGTAGAGTTCACCTCTAATCATTTTCCCTAAAATAAGGAATTCTTTATATAATACCTTATCTGTTATATCTCATCAAAAAGTGCCTACCTTTACTGCATCTCTAATCCTATCCACTATTCAGTCTTTATTTAAATTTCTTTTGTGTCTACATTGTATTTTGTAACTTTCTCTTAAGCGAAACACCATGTATTTGTATTAATGTCTTTTCAGCTTCTTCTAGAAAAATGCTGACATAATTGTTTCCATGGCACTGAGTTCTTCAAACAGATGTGCTACAGAATGTTTCATATTCTGAATTTATCTGACTAGGACCATGTGATACTATGAATAACAATTGCGTTGTTTCTCTCTCCTATAATGCCCTATGGCTTGGACTGAGACAATATAGTTCCTTTGTGCCAGCCAGCTAGGCTTTGGTATGTTGTTACCGCGTCCCTAGAAAACTAATAATCTCTGGCACCGTGCAAATGCTATATTCTCTATCATTTTTGGACTCTAGTGCTTCTTCTGCATTTGTTATTTTTTATATTCTTTTAAACGCTTTCCCTCATCATCTATAAATAAATTGCTGTTCCTCCAAGAAATTGGGGCAAATGCTTACTTTTTTGACTTCACTATCAACATTTGCATTAAAGAATTTATATTTCCATCAATGATAGAAAATCATAGTTTTCTTTTTCTCCCCTTGCTTTTCATTCCCATTCAATTTGTACATTTTTTTAAAATTAGTCAATATTTTGTTGTAAGTTGTAATTATTGTTTTTATTGCTCAAAGTGTCCCAAATTAGGTTACTAGGAAACTTTTGAGGTGTTTTTAGGTCTTCTGTTCATTTCCCCATCAGTTATTCCTGATGTTCTAGTTTTGGCGCAGTGTCCCAGATGCACCTTTTCTGTCCCTGACTCACACCCAGAATCAGCCATTTGTGCAAGGAGCAATGGGAAATCATTTGTTTAAGCACTTTTATTGGACAAAGTCAGGAAATATAGTGCTTTTAGAACTTGTGAGTTCATTTTACATCCCATTTAAAATTTAACATCACAAGTTTTCTTATTTGGTTTTGTACTCTTTTACAACCAAAAGGAAGATTCTTAATAAAATTAACATTTTCTTACTTGCTTTATTTATAATGTATATGACAGTTTCAGAATTGTAGTACCATATTATTCTTCTATCCATTAATTTCCATCTTTTCCTCTACAAATGATGGCATGCTAATCAATATCCAGACCAATTTCTTTATGGTATTACTACATATCCTGGAGATCTCTTCAAATCAGTACAGAGAAATATTGTTTTCTTTTTGAAGCTATACTGCATAATGTGTATGAGTGTACTGTTATTTATTCCATCAGTTCCCTACTATAAGGTATTATTTTCCTCAATACTTTGCTACTAAAATGACCTCATAAGAACAATCTTTGTGTGTGATTTTACTTTTTGTGAAGGCATATATTTTTATGGCATATTGTTAGAAGAAGTATTTCTGGGACAAGGTGTAACTCACATTTCTTATTTTCATACTGGGATTTATTTGAAGAAGAGAAAGGAAAGAAAAATAGATTTTAGCAGAAATCATCCTCCAACAAGAGAAATGGTTATGTTAACAGATGAAGCAATTGCCATTACTTGTTTACATTTTTTTTCTACTAGAGGCAAGAGAACTGGCAAGGGCATTGGAAGTTTTATATGTAAATGAAACATCAGAGTGGTGATTTGAAACCACTTGGAAGACAAGTTTTAAGAAAGACTAAGGGACTGGAATGAGCCAGTGGATGAAATCCTTTGACTCCCTAGCGTTTGGTGAAGCAGAAAGAATTTGAGGCATGGAATTTGAAATGGCTATGGATATCATTCTGGAGATTTTTCCAGTGGTAAAGGAACAACTCTGTCCTCAGCCACTCAGGATCCATGAATGAAGAATCTGAGATCTACTCTAGATCTCTATGAGGAGAGAGGGATTTCAGCCAGCAGCAATGGAAACTCCCACCCACTTGTAGTTTACTTACTACATAATATATATGGAAGAAGAGAACAAAGCATAATGCTATATTTTTTCCAAAATCAGAACCAGGAAAACCATTGTTATTCAGCACTTGCAACTGGGGAATGACTCTGGAGTACTTAGACTATAAAGATAATGTGAAATTGACCAAATTCTAGAATTGCAAAGTAGAATATAAAACTCATTGATAGGGTAGGTGCTGGTAGTTTTTCTTACAGAGCCAGGTTTTGTGGAGGATTCTATTAGCAATGCAGATATTTTTATGGTCTAGCTCTGTGGCCAGATAGTCCAATATGACTCAGTTTTTGGAGAATTTACTTCCAGGAAATATCCAATGTCAGCTTTCTATATTTTAATAAACAAGTAAATTTTTAAAAGTACATGAAAGAAGATTCAGAAAAAGTCTTCCCTTCCCTTC
>JAGFMF010011770.1:25119-107697 GCA_019455555.1 Galemys pyrenaicus
TCATTTGTGAATCCATCTGGTCCTGGGCTTTTGTTTTTGGGGAGTGCTTTGATTACTTCCTCAATTTCTCTACTTGATATTGGTCTGTTTAAGTGTTCAAATATAATTAATAAAAAAAATAAATAAAAACTTTAAAAAAATAATAGAGATAAACTAACAAACAAACAAAAAAAAAGAAATCAATTATTGTACAAAAATACAAAACATTGTAAGAAAATAAAAACAGGAATGAAAACTTTTTGTGTATATGTTTAAGATTTTGCAAACCATAAATGCAACTTACTCTTCAAGTTAAAAAGTTTTGACTAGTTTTGACAAGATATTGCCTTCCTAAGTATGTCCAAAAGGCTACTGTTCAAGTGTAAAAATAAATAGGAAGGAGGGAGCAAAGGAGGGGAGAGAGAGAGAAACAGAGAGACAGAGAGAGAAAGAGAAAGAGTTCCAAAAAGAGAGAGCAAGAAAGAGAGAGAAGGTGGTAAGAGAAGTCTCAGTACTTAGACCTTAGTTTCTAAATAGTATTCCCCACTAAAAGAAACAGGAATTTTTATAGGGAAACCCAGTTGTAGGGTTGGGGTAGTGATAGTTCAGATGTGTAGATGTGCCTGAAACTATTTATTGTTCTGTAAAACAAGGAACTCCTCAAATATACATGGATACATGTAATAGGACAAGAGCCCCTTGGAGGGGCTCCTTATGGCCTAATTTTACCATTAATGATAAAATTTGAAGCATCAAGATATTAGTAACAGTAATTAAAGATTATAATACATTGAACAAATAATCTATAAATCTGTACTATGTAGGTAAATGGATGAGTGAATAAGTGAATGAATGAATGAGAAAGGAAAGCTCTTTTTTTATAGAACAATGTCAGCTAATAAATTCAGAAGGGTTAATTAATTAGACAACTACTAATTGGTAATCATTCCAGTAAGAGTTATGAATGATGCTAGAAGCAGGAGGTTAAGTTTTTTGAGGAGCAGGATATTTGCATCAAAATATATTCTTATAAAGTATTTCTTAGAGAGGCAGGTTGTAACTTTATAGTTGAGATATCCAATGGACACCACCTTGATGAAGTGAATAAAGCAAACATCTTCAGTCACAGGACAAGTCAGAATTTGGTACCTCCTGATGAGGTAAAATTTGGCATCACCTCTGTGATAATCCTTACAAAAAATATGTAGCCTGGATGCAGTAATGAAGAAACATTAGACAAACCTATTTGAAAGACATTGTGCTAAGTAGCTGGTCTGTAATCTTCAAAAACAACATTGTGAATGTTATGGAAGCGATAAAGGACTATTTCAGATGAAAGAGAACAAGGAGACATGACAACAGAGTATGGTTCATGATTTTCCCCCTCAATTATTTATTTTTAAAAGATTTTATTTATGCATACAAGAGCTGGGGTACAGGCAAGAGGCACTGGGGCAGGGGAGGGAAGTGGGAGGATTCACCAGAGAACAAGTGGGGAGCAGAACAGGCAGTTTGACTGAAATACACTGCTGAGGGGAGCAGCAGTCAGGCAGGAGAGGTCTGCTGCGCCATGTGGGTCACCTCCCTGGCTGGGCATCGAACTCATGCTACAGTGACTGTGGATGGTTCATAGTGTTGTACTTAACCCCTGTGCCACCAGGGAAGTCCCTAGTTCTGGATTTAATCGTTTATTATAAATTGGTGAAATTTGAAAGGCGTCTTTAGTAAATACTAAATCAGTGTTAATTTCTTGATTCTAATGATATCCTGCTGCAGTGATATACTATATTGTTCTTGTTTTATGGAAATATACATTAAAGTATTCAAAGACAATGGGACATTATATATGAAAACTATTCTCAAAACTTCTCAGTATCAGTTCTATTCCATTGGTCTGTGTGTATGATTTTATATTCTTTGATTAAAGTGAACATGTGCTCTAGGCTTATCGATTAATATGTTTATAGGACTGTGGGCTCTCTGGGATGGACACATTTCCAGCTTTTTTCTTGGTTTACACTATTTCTAGTTTAAAATCAGCAGAAACATTTCATTGCATAGCATTAATAATTTTTTCTGTATTTTTAATGTTTTGATTCATTACAAACCTTGCAATTTTGGAGAGATTGCCTCTCCCAGGATTTAGCTTATTTCTAGAGAGAGTAAGCAATGTTCCCTGCCCATGGGAACCAACGAATGTGTAAACCAACATGTAAACTAACCAATCCAAAGCTCAGTCTGCCAATCACATTTTACTTCATTTTCACATTCATTGACAATTTTTCTCATGTTTTAAATCAGTTTAGTGTGGGGTACTGGAAAATTGGAGACAATTTCTGTAAGCCTAGACTTCACCACAGTACTTAAATTATCCAATTCTACTTATGCAACCCTTACTCAAAATGGCCTCCCTACCTTGCCCATTCCTTCCTATGGAAACGACAGTAAAGGCTCTGACCTGTACTTCTCACTCCTTCCTCCTGACTCACCCTGGTGCTTCCCCATCTGGCCCTGCATGATATAGAATGCCTCCTCTTCCTGGGAAGTGTAAGTAATATTCTCTTCTTCAAACGTAGTTGTCTCCTCATCTGTAACTTCACCATATGTGATTAAGATAAGTTCTGTGTACATTTTAGAAGAATTTTAAAGAATAGAAAAATAATGTACTTTTATTTACATCTTCAGAATCACTAAGGACATTAAGTCTTTCTATTTGACACCTTTGACAACTGACAGTAACCTCTCTTTCATGCTTTTTACTTCTCTTCTCCCTACTTTTTTCTGCAAATTATATATAGCAATGAGCTTTGACTGCAGGAAGGATTTGTTTGTAATCTACAGAGGAATGCTTATTCTTTAGTTCACATGTACCTGGGATTCAGCAGAGAAGGTGGGCATTTGCATACAAACAAGCAGTTGTGAATTATCACAAGGTCACACCACATAATCTGTGGTGGTAATAAGGCAGTTGTGTAGGTACAGAATGCAATTCCTTCTTCAAATCGGAAGGGATACAAGTTCCAGAGTGATCATAATAATGGAAAGTGGATAGCCATAAATATTTTGATTGAAAATGTTATCGAATATTATCAGGAGAGGTGAAATGGGCTGATTTAAAGATTTCCTAGGGAATGCACTTCAAGATATTTTGAATGGAAATGTGAGGTACTATATGAGGCTATTGCTGCTTGATTGTGTTTACTTGAGTCTACTGGGTTAGGTTTTCATCTAGGTATTACCACTTACACATGCTGGAACCCGGGAAAATTGCAGATATCTTGTTAATTTACTAACCCACTAACAGTGACTGGAGTAAGGAGTAAACCCTGCAGTGTAACACTACAAAGACAGAAAGACTATATTTCTCCCAGGGACTTAAGGGCATGCCCATGGCAAGTGAGAATATTTTAGTACTCTCATGTAGTCTCCAAAAATATATATGAAAATTTCATTCTGCATCACATTTAGAACAGTGAAGACCTCCAATAAGTGTCACTATTTTTTTTAACTTAAAAAATGTCATCCCATTGATTTTTCCATAGAACCTCATGAAAGCCACAGATAATAAATGAAGTGTGTTGTTTACATTAATTGATATTCATTAATGTACTAGTTAGTGTTTATTTTGTGTTTGATTAGGAGTAGATGAAAAGATAGATCTGCTGGAAAAGAAATTGAGTGATAGAATAAGAGTATGTTTGGGGCAAGAACCAGAGCAGAAGTAAAGGTCTCAGCCTTTGAACATGGCCTTGTATATAAACTAATGCAAAGAGGGCAGTAGTAAGTAGGTTGGGAAACACCTTTCTTCAATTTACCATAGTTGTTGAGAAAAAAGTCTGTTTCAAAAAGAAATAACACTTACAAAAATGTGAAACAAAATGTTTTATTTGGTGTAAAACATTATAAAATTCAATATCAACTTTATTTATAAAAGTAGAAAGCAAAAACAAAGACATGAAGAGAACTTTGCTATAATTCAACTGTTAACTTTCAATAACACTATTTTCCTGGATAGATATATATTTGAAATCCAGGTCTTGCTTTGTATACTGTAATATCTCCTTTTGTTCTCTTCCTCAGTAACTGATATTTTAGCAATGACTGGTTGTATTTCCCACACCTCACTTCCTGCAAACCTATGTGCATACTTTTATTTACATAATCCTTAGACTTTGGGGGAATAAGCTGAGGAGCAGTGAAGGAGCAATATCTGAAGGAGCAATGAAGCCATGTACAGTCAGTTAGGAATAGACTATATAAGAGTGTTCTGGAGTAGTGTCCCTAAAACCTAGAAAAGGAGATCCCATTGCCTAGAGTGAATGGTGGGGCAGCTATTTTCAGATGTTTTGGAGAAGGAGCAGTATTTACCTTTAAAGAATTAAACTGTGTGGCAAGTTGTGTAATCCCAAATTTGATAACCTTGCAGTGAATAAGCAATGGTATTTTAGAAAACTGAATAGTCTAGCTGCGGGTGCTAGGAATCAAGTAACCCCTGAGAATGATGAGTGTGGGACCTCCACTTTTAGACAACACCACTAACTGCTGTGGCATCTGAGATATAGGTGCCCCAAGTGGTACCATTCTCTGCTGAGAAACAACCCTAAACAACATTGTGGGCTGATTCCACTGCCTGCAGATTCTGAAGGGATGGTACATGAGCTTGATAGATCAGGCTGGTCGAGTAGGCAATTCAGGGGCTTTGACCCACAGAGTGAGCAGAAGAAGTGCTGAGGACAGAAATGACATACCAGTGTGCACAGTGACTGTATAAACTATAATGCCCTATGTAAATGTGCTAGTTATTACTATACGTGGGTATGGCGTTTTGGTAAGGAATTAGAATCTGCTCAATCTCCCTGATAAATAGAGAAGCTAAAGAACAAGGAATGAAATAAAGTGTGAACTATGCTTGCTTTTTCCTTCTTCCCACTTCCATGATATTCTGATACTTTTTATTTCGTGAATTAGAAGTTTGTAAGATGGGGTCTCCCTGGCTGTGTAAGGGTTAAGTCACGGTGCTATCACCTTTATGCCTAAATTACATCCCTGGCCAGGCAGCAAACCCACATGGTGCAGCGGACCTCTCCAGTTTTGCTCACTGCTCCCCTTAGCAGTGTATTTCAGTAGATCTGTCTGTTCTGCTCCCCACTCTCTCTGGTGAATCCACTCACCCTTCACACCTCTGGCCTGCACCCCAGTTCTTCTATGCATGAATAAATAAAATCTTTAAAGAAAAAGTTTGTAAGATTGAAAAACAATTGCCATTAATGCTTAAATCAGAGGAAGATTTGTGAATAACCTGACAGTAATTCAGTTTCCTTTCTCCCTGAGTCTGCAGTAAATGGCCACTGTCCTGATAGAAAATGACTCTTTCGCTCAGCATGATGTCTTGTTTAGCTATATTTGTACTCTACCAGGCTCTACAAGGCAGTATTTGTAAAATATGTTCTCCCAGTGTGTGGACATAGTAATTCTGTGATGGGCTTTGACCTGAGTCTTTGAAAATTGATGTCAATAAATTAATAGTTAGGAAAAGAGGAATGTTAGCATACACAAAAGCAACAAGGTAGTCTGTAATTTCTACAGTGCTGTTAAGTAGACAAGATTTTAATTCTGTTAATTATCTTCTAAAATGTTTAGCTTTTGTCTCTCCCCCTTTTACTATTAATGACCTCACTTGTCTAATTATAAAATTGCATTGTTTTATCCATGACCTCAGAACATTATCATGTGTATTTTTTGCAAATCCCTTTTATTAAGGGGTGCTCTTTTCTATGGGAAACCCCATATAACCTCAGCAGATTGGGAATTGGAAACAGACACCCAAAAGGAGACCGGCATGTTGGCAGAGCATTAGATGTTTGAAAGAGCAAGAACAATGGCAGGTTTGGAAACCAGTAAAAGGATAGGGGAGAGAAGGAAGTCCAAAGAGTTAAAATGAGGAAGACCAGAGACTGGACAAGGAGGAATAGGAAAAGAGAAGCCAAAGAGAGGCAGGAATCAGGTAAGAAGGACATGGACCATCTAGATAGATGCTTAGTCATGGTGGTTCAAGATAGGCTTTTCTTATTCAAATGTCTTCCCATGCCAATAAGAATAATCAAGAAGTGAGTTCTGACTCAGTAAGTAGTGAACTTTTGGTAGCTAACATTGGCTATGAGGGAAGGATGGTACTGTCAGTACTGACAACTCTACAAAGTGTCAAACTGGATGGATTACTTTAAGTTCCCTCCAGCTCTGCTGCTGAGATTTCCTGATTTATCCTTTTATAAATGTATGTGCATACTGCATGTTTGTGTGTGTGCATGTGTGAAGATGTGTGTGTTGCTTTTTTCAAACAGCCTAGAATACTATATCCTGCAAAAATTTTTCAGCTATGTGGGAGAAATAAATGCCATCCTAGACAACAAAAACTGGAGGAGTAAATGCATATTTACATTTAAAATTTGATAAAGATCATGATAACAACTGCCAAATTGCCATCCAAACTCTCTCTGCCAGTTTGCTATCATATCAATACTCATTTCTCTCTCACCAAGTTCAGTTATCAAGTTTAACTGCCAAACTCATATGCAAAAATAAAAAAGTACTATTTATTGGTGAGGATGTTGAGAAAGGAACATTTATAAACTGTTAGTGGCAAGACAGACTGGTTCAACTCTATGGAAAACAATATGGAGGTTTATCAAAGCAGTAAAACCATTGGTACCATGTGATCCAACATTTTCACATCAAGGTATCTACCTAAAGAATCAAAAACACTAATTCAGAAAGACACATGCACTCCTATATTAGTTGCAATACTGTTGACATAGCCAAGTTATGGAAACAATCTGAGTGGCCAACAATCAATGTGGATTAACAGAATGAAAAAATACCACTCTGCTATTAAAAAAAAAAGGAAATTTTTTTGATTTGTGACAACATGGATGGAATTGGAGGAAATTACAGTAAATGAAATAAGCTAGAAGAAAAAAGACTAATACTAGATGATTTCACTCACACATGCAATGTCGAGAAATAACAGAAAGGAACAAATGAAACTATGTCAAAACAAACCCTAAACCCTCGAATGCAGAATTAAGACTACCAGAAAAAAAGGGGGATGATGGTATGTATGAAAGGGGGAGAGAGAGGTCAGTGAACTATGATGGAAGACTAGGGGTGTCATGGTGGTGGGTAAAGTGTGGTAACATATATCTAAAGAATTGTGAACCTGTATCTCTGAACCATGTACAGTATTGGAAACCAATGTTACCTCAATAAAAAAAAATAATAATAGAAAATGCACTTTAAAACGATCATTTTTATATTATATGAATTTTGTCTCCATGAAAAATAGGATTTTCATCATCAAGGAGTCTGGGAAACCACTCCACACACCTGCACTTCAGCAGGTTCCTGCACTGCTGTGCGTCGCTGCCTGCCTCCCGCCTGCTCCCTGGATCTGAGCGGCATTGTCAGCTGCCGTGCGGGAGTGCAGGTCCTCACCTAGGAATCAGGGTTCCAGGAAAGGTCAAGACTCCTGGGCTGACTGTAGATCTGGGAGTGTGTCCAGGGAGGAGAGGCAATGGTCGGAGCAGGAAATGAGATGCAGGGGGGTGGGTGGGTGGTTCACGGGTCGAGTGGTGGGAGGGCCACAACTAAGGAAACAATTACCGTACAAAGGTGCCTGATGATGTAAGAAAATAAAAATGAAAAAAAAAGTTTTTAAGATTTTTGTAACCAAAGTGTATTTATTTGGAAGGCAGATATTTATAGCCTTTAAATTTTTTATTTCTCTATCCCTTTGAATACTGAGTTAAATTTTCACTGTTCTTTCAATTAGACATGCTGATCTGATGTATGACGACTTTCCTAGGTTGATTCTCTGTCTCCTTTGCGTTTTCTACCATACAAGTTATGATTTTGATCTTTGTAATGCACCCTGGGAGTATCCCTTGAATTTGCTCTCAAGCTGCATCTATGTGGTAGTCAGCTCATGTACTGAAATTGATTGGTTTTTCATAATACTCTTTTCTGCTGTTTCACTTTTTCCTCTCACTTTCCTGAAAACTCAACTTTCAGCTTAACTCATAGTTTTTAAAGTTCTTCTGTGTCTGTATTTTTTTAATAAAAAAACACTATATTTACTTATTTTTTGCATAGAAAAACTATAGTGTAGGCCAGAGGTGAAGGGAGTGAGAGGATTCACTAGAGACAGAGTGGGGAGCAGAAAAGGTGGACTGGCTGAAATACACTGCTGAAGGGAACAATGAGCAAGATAGGAGAGTTCAGCTGTGCCATGTGCGTCACCTCCCTGGCCGGGGATCCAACTCAGGCCTTAGTGGTGATAGAGCTGAGACTTACCCCTCTGCCACCAGGGAGGCCCTATTCTATGTTTTTTGCTTATTTTCTCCAGAATTTTTCTCCGTATGTCTGGTTTTCCTCATACTTTTGGAGATGTCTAGTTCTCTCCCCCCACAGATACTATTTGCATGTTTAGGGATGATCATGGAGCACGAGGGTTTCTCTCCAGGTTTTAGAGGAGCTGAATGCTGCCCTACTGCATCACAATCATGTGGTAGTAGTTTCCTCCTGGGGTTTCTTAGGTGTCTGAGGGATTTGTCCTATTCTCAGACTAACTCATGACTCAACAATTCTGTTATATGCTGCTCAGGACAAGAGTGGAGAAGGAAGGAGTACTGGGGAAGTTGACTGGATATTCTGCTCTGAATACTGTTCCCCAGATACTCACCGTGTCGGTTACTCTAAAGTCTCTTCTAGTCCCTTCTACCTATTGCCTCTATGTTTAGGGCTCTCCTTTAGAGCAGTTTGTATTTTCCTATGTGTGTCTTGGACTTTGAGCTCCTTGGTCTGTCTAATTTACTTTAAATTTTCAAAAATCTTAACCATGGAATGTATTCTTTTCAGTTGTTAAACACTATTATGGAATTATCAGGATGATGATAATTAGATATCTGTTCTTCATTTCTCAGACTTTTTTATAAGGAGGGCAGTAGATACTTGTGCTTACTTGCTACTCTCACTAAAACATGACTGTTACTCTCTGACCTATATTTTGAAAAGAAATCCTCATTTCTAGGATAATTTGAGTTTGTAGTGTTTAATTTTTTGTATGTGTAATTTTACAAGTAATATGCTTCTATGATGTAAATCAAAGGAAAGTTTGTAAGTAGTAAAGAAATAAACAGGGTTACAATAATCACCATCTTGATTTTGAAAGTCTTGCTATTTTTCCCTTTATTCACTTATTCAAAGCCAATCTGGATGTATTTGTTGAATATATCTTCAGGTGCTATGTATCTAGGCAGTATATTAGAATTCAAGGAGTTGGATTTAGTGACAGAGACCAAAGGGTAGAAAATGAAATAATGTGTGATCAAACAATGAATTTACGTGTCCTTGAAGAGGGAAAGATCATCTAGTTTGCTGCAGAAATAACTTTCATTATTGGTCTGGTAAAAATAGTGAGAAAAAGGAACACCTTTGAGTGAGCGCGTTGGGAGAACTCTGATAGGCATGAAAAGAATGTACTTGATGATTCATCTTTCAGTTAAGGGCAATCTGATGTTATAAGAGATCTTTTGCAAGTTTTCATTAGGAATTTGAAGAAGAAAATTGGGAAATTCCTTATCCATATTGTTGCAAATGGCATGAGCTTATCTTTTTTGATTACTGAGTAGTATTCCATTGTGTATATATACACCACATCTTCTTGATACATTCATTTGTCTGGGGGAATTTAGGAATAATTCTTTCTTGAACACTTTAAATTAGATATTGTGCTAGTTGCTTGGAGATAGAAGTATTAAAACATACAACATAACTTAATAATAGACAGTTCTAGGGTAAAGCAATGGTTATGTCTTTCTTGAGCTTTCCATCATTTCCTATTTGAGTATGAAGCTGGAGAAGACCATGTTGATAGGCAAGAACATATCTGGATCAAGGTTCTATGAGGAGACAAAATCTGAAGGAGAATTTGGCAATTCTAAAATGAGAATAAACAACTATTTGTTCTGATAGTACTCGTATACAGAAACACAGTTTATTCCTTGATGACATCTTTCTCTATAATCTACTTGTAAACAAACTGGACCCAGAGTTTTTAGAACCTGGTTGGTTGTTTGGAGGCAATGTAGGTATAAGTATAAAGGAGGGGGGAAAATTAGCTGTTTCCAACAGTGTGTGTGTGTGAGTGTGCATGTGCATGGGTGTGTATATATCACCAAGAAAACTCCTGGCTGACTGAGCAAAGGTTCACACTTTGTAAATGGACTGAAAATAGACTAAAAAAAGTTATTTCTCTTCCCCCATCCAGATTTATTTAACAGTTCTAGCCTCGTGGTCATGGTTTCTGCCCAGTTATCGTGACTTTTTCTTCTTCAGCTTTGACCACGAACTCTTAGAAACAAGAATCTCCTGAATTAAAGTACATGGGTCCAAAAATGAGGACATGGGTGATTTTGACCATATGGACCTTCAACTTGTGCTTCTAAATGAAAACCTATCAAGAGCATGACTGTGGGTTATGATTGTGTTCAGCAGTTTGAAATAAAATATGTCAGTTAAATGAACCATGAGAGATCTAAGTCTAATCTGAATGCAGAACACATACTGACCACCAGGGTCATCTCTCATGAAGCTGTCACTGTAAAGTTCTAAGAGCAAAATGAAATGTAAAAGGCAAAATGATACAGAAGTTGAGTGAATTTGAGTGAGCCTGGAAGGTGGTAGTAGTAACAGAGGACTGAGAAAAATAATGGTGCCCCATTGTTTCAATCTAGTTTGTAGCAATGGTGTTGTAGTGACACTTTCTGGACTGATTTTTATTAGAAGAGGAACAAACTTGTTGTGAAGTCTTAATACAATTCTTGGATTATTTAACAGATTGTAACATATTGTGTTGGGTTTTTGAAGGTTGTGTTTAGGAATAATCAGGAAGGTTTTCAACATTTTCACCCAGAAAGCAGTCCTCTGGAAGTGATGAAAGCAATTGTTTCCCAAAGAACTTTCCATGAAATTCTGAAAAGCTGTCAAACCCAAGTGGTTAAGTGGAACATGATAGCTTAGGTTTTGTTTTTTTTTTTTCCCCTCTTTCTCTTTTGCAGTCCCAGCAGAAGTGCATTGTGGTCTTTGCCCTGGTGTGCTGCTTTGCCATTCTTGTCGCATTGATATTTTCAGCTGTGGACATCATGGGAGAAGATGAAGATGGACTCTCAGAAAAAAATTGTCAAAATAAATGTCGGTAAGAGGTAACAAACAAAAATTCTCTTTTAGGGGATGGGCAAGAAAGACAAGAGGGCCCTGGGTACTGGCAAGAAAAATATCACAAATATACTCGTGGTCAGCCAACTTGTCCTTGGGTTATTATGAAACTTGAACTTCTGTCTACTAATGTTCTTGCATTAAGGATGAGGGAATAAATGGGTAATGACTCAAATTGCTTAGCAATATGAATACATTCTATACAGAAGAATGACTGAAAAATTGAAATTTTATAATAATCTGCATTCCTGCAGATCTCTGAATAGGGAGTTTTGATTTTTTCCATGATGAGATTATTAAAATGAATGCCCAAATGGACAGAGAACACTGTGCTCTTAATATCTGTTGGAAGTTAAAAACAATCTCAGGTTAAAATTTGGTATTAAGTAAATAAGCATGTCTGTGAGAAGACACTGGCCTCAGTTTTTTGCAATTTACCACAGTTTCATTTTTACCCGGAAATTATTTATATTATATTTATATATTACATCTTTTTAGTGATTTTATTACTGTACAATTTGTTTTTGATGTCACAATTGTTTACAACATTGTATATAATTGAGGGTATAAATTTATACGTCTTCATATTTATATTACAACATAAATTCCCGGCACCTCCTCTGTCTAATTTATCACTTAGGGCTGTTATTTCTTTGTTAATTTCCCATGTGATTTATAGATTCATTGATGTAATCAGGATGTTGACATCCCAAATACTACTGTATTGCTGTTAATTTTTATTTTTAGGTTTCTTAATAGTTGACTTATTTATTTTGGTACTCTTTTTTTATTGCATATATGGGATGACAGTATGTCTTCCTGATGAAGTGAGACCATTATCATAATGTCCGTCTCTTAGCTGGAAGTCAATTTTATCTGATGTAAATATGGCTATTACTGACTTAGATACCTCTTGCTTTTGGGTTTATTTTCTAACCTTTTACTTCGAGCATACTTTTATCTTTGGACCACAGATAAGTCTCCTGGAGACAATGGAAGGTTGGATGTTATTTGTTGCTTCAACTAGCCACTCTGTGTCTCCTAATTGGTGCATTCAGGCCTTTGACACTGAGGGAGATTATTAATATAAAAGTATTAATTGTCATTTTACTATTTATTGTCTTGATGTTTTTGCTGTTTTCCCTGCTCTTTTGTTCTCTTCCATTGTATTTTAAAACTACCTTTATTTTACAATTGCTATCCTTAGCCTCTTTTTCTCTAGGTATTGTTTTCCCTAAGTTTACCATGTGGCTTATGTGTAGTGTTATAGATTCAAAATCTGTCTCACTTTGAAAGCAATATAATCTTTGGTTCATTCCATAGGCTTCCCCTTATATGTGATTCTTTGTTTTTCTTAATCTGCTTTGAAATATATATATAATTTATATATATAAATAACTTAAAATGAAAAAAAATACATATATCCAAACACATACACACACATATATATATTTCCCGTTTTAAGTATAGCGTGACTTGGTGTATTTCTGTTTGGGTTTACCTTTTATGGAAGTCTGAGTTTCCTGCTTCTGGATATCTTACATTCCCCAGTCTAGGGAAGTTTTCAGCTTTTATTTCTACAAGTGGGATCTCTGCCCTTTTCATCTCCTCTCCTTCTAGAATCCACATGATGTGAATGTTGTTCCTTCTGATACTGTTTCATAGTATGCCTTCATTTTTCTTCTTCTTTTCTCTTTTTTGTTGGTCTTTTTGGATGATCCTATCTTCCATTGACTGATTCTTTCCTCAGTGTCATTGGATCTGTTACTGTGATTTTTTATTTGTATGACTTCTGTTTGGTACTTTTTCATACTTTCTCTATCACTCTTGTATTTTTCATTTTGTTTATTTCACTGTTTTCCTAATTGCAGTAGGCATCACTGAGATATTTATTTTTAATTCTTCTTCTGGAAGTTCGGTTAGAGCCTTTGAAGTAGATCCCAGGGTTTTGTCTTGATACAGAGATTGGAGTGAGATTCTGTTTGGTACTCTGATTATTTTTATGAAATAAGTTAGACTATTTTCCTTTTTAGTCTTGAGGGCTTCCCTGGTGGCCTAAGGGTTGAATCTCAGTGCTATCACCACTACATCCTGAATCTGATCCCCTGCCAAGGAGTTGCCTACATGTGGCGCAGCAGACATCTCCTGTCTTGCCACTGCTCTCCTCAACATTGTATTTCAGTAGATCTTCCTGTTCTTCTCCCCAGTCTGTCTCTGGTGAATCCTCTCACCCCTGTTCCTCTGCCCTACACCCCAGTTCTTCTACATACAAAAATGAATAAATAAAAGTGTCATGAGTTCGAATTATGGTCATAGGGTATTTGTTACGGAGTTGGCCTTGGATGCCACACTTTCTGTTGCTATGTTGGTTGAATCTATGTCTTCATTCAGAATGATTAAGGCACAAAAGTCAGCTCTGGGTGGGTGTCCAAGAGTTCACTTAACCTTCTCTATACGTACTAGGGATACAGTTGTGTGGAGGTTGCTACAGATTGCCTCCTTCAAAGCTATAGCCATTTGAGGGGCAAGAGTTATATGCAATCACTTTCTGGTGGAAGCATGTCAAGGAAGACTTCCCAAGTGGTATTCTCCCTGAAGTCCAACCAACAACCGACCCTTTGACTATAGCCTGAATTCTGCAGGTTTTGTGGGAATAGCAGGGAACTAGTGAGGGGTTCAAAGAGGGAAGAATTGGGAGCCTCTCCTGGTTACAAAATTCAGTCTAGAGTCCCTTGCCAGAAGGCTGCAATTTCCCTGGGAGGCCAATAGCAGGGAAGCAATAGAGATTACCTTGGGCTTAGGCAGTCACCTCTCCTGACTCACCACACCAGGCACAGAAATCCTGGATCCCCATTATTCTGTAGGCACTCTCTGGGTGCACACTCTGGGTACTCGAAGCCCAGAAAATATTCTTAGAATAGTCCAGTGCTTCTCCCTACTGTTCAAAGCAGTCACAGGCCACCAGTGTGCCTTTTGTTTAGCAGACTCTGGAGGATGAGCTTGCACTCTGTGGCCTGGAGCTGGGCAACCACTGGAATGCTCTGGAGATCTGAAGGGAAAAGAGTGAATATCACTCCCAGTGTCCAGGCACAGTTCCTGACACAATGTGTCTTAATCTTCCCAACCCTTTTCGATGGTCTTTGTCTCTTCTCCCTGCAGAGACTATGGTCTTCACTCTTCTGCCTCTTCCAGATGTGCCTGCTCCCTTTAGATGTCCTCCAGGACAATCTACTATATCCATGGATTACTCAAAGATCCTTTCAGTCTACCATCTTTTTTGTTTTCCTCTTTAGTGATATTAAATAACATTTCTCTTGTTGTTCCTAACTGGTAAAGCCATCAGAACATGATGTCCTGTAAATCTTCTCTAAGCCTCAACATTTTTTTTAAGTCAAGGAAGGACAAATAGTAACAAATAGAGGACATATATTTTCATATAGGTGTTTCTGCAAAGCTGAAGTGAGTCACCAAAATTATAACAGTTATTATGAAGCAGAGCTTATGATGAATTCTAATATATTTCCCTATGGAAAGAATTGGTCTAGGTGCCCCTCTTTTCTAGTTTAAAATCATCAACAGCCTGGTAATGTGTGTGTTTATCCCTAATAGTTTGTCTTAAGGGTTGACTGTCAGGCATGAAAAATGTTTGACAAAGACAAGTGATATGTTGTTTTCCTTTATACATTATAATTTAGTTGCCAAGCAATGGTATTATATACAAAAGAAAAAAATATAAGAGAGAAATCAGCATACATTTTAAGTACATTTCTTTATTTTGAAAAGGTGTTCCTAAATATGTTTGTTTTTTGAGACTGAAATTGGGAGAACAATTGTTATTGGGTTAATAAGGAAAATAATAGAATTACAACAAATTGTTATCATCTTTCTCCCAAATACCCCATCTGCATCAGTACTGTGTGCTAATATTATTACAGGACAAATATAAATATTCTGTGGATAAAGAGACAAAGCCCCCCCCCCCCACTCCTCATTTTCACCCTATAATGAAAATGGTTTAGGGCTTTAAATGGCAAACCCTGGCACTTAGGAAATAAATTAATAAAGGTCAAACTCTAACAACTTCTATAAGACAAAATACCCAGGACATTTTAACACATGTTACGATGTACTGGTAGTTTTTGACAAAAAAGAGGGAAGCTTTAATTTAACTTAATTTTTACATTTAACTCATACAACTGGAATTTGAGTCTGAGTAATTCTTCCATCTCAATCAATAATTAAATCATGATAATTTAACTGCTTGTTCTCCCAGCTATAATGTCATTCCAGTTACCAGCTGCTCTGCTTTCTTGTCCCTGGTTAGTTGTTGCCATCTCTTCAAGAATTTGCAGTCCCCATCGAGTCTTCTGTGTTCTGTGTTTTTGTTCTTAGCCATGGAATACACACTTGTTTTATGTCTACTCTGGTAGTATCTGGATTCTTCCTAACTTTATCTAGAGGTGCTTTTCCTTCTCCTCTTTTCAAAGCACAAGATCGTGTCAGGGGAACATCAAATATTTGTCCTCCAATTCAGTCCCAGCCTCCAGTGGGACAGTTCATTTCTTTCAGAATCTTTTGATCATCATCATATTATTTTGATGCTGTTTTCATACATCATCTACATACATTATTCTAGGTACCTTCTAACTTCCAGGACTCTCTTCCATTTTATATTGTGCCCAACCAACAGATCTCCCAACTCACAGTCCCATTCCTTGCTATCATTCTTAGTAATTCTTAAATGTACTTTCCAACATCCTAGCCTTAAGTCAGTAAATTTATTATATACTCCACTGTTGCACTTAATAGGAAACTATTCAACTTACAAGTTAGCCTAATGTAATGAAAAATAATGGACTTTGAAATCAGAAAGATCTAGATACAGGGCCTCCCTGGTGGTGCAGTGGGTTGAGCACTACACTGTGAAGCACTTGCAGCACAGCAGCGTGAGTTCAATCTCCGGCTAGGGAGGAGACACACATGGCACAAAAGACCTCTCCTGCTTCGCCTGCTGCTCTCCTCAGCAGTGTATTTCAGTCAATCTGCCTGTTCTGCTCTCCACTTTGTCCCCACTCTGGTGAATCCTCTCACCTGCCAAAACTCTGGCCTTCACCCCAGCTCTTGTATGCATAAATAAATAAATCTTTTCTAAAAAAAGATCTGGATTCAAATTTTATACTTATTAGTTCTATAAACTTGAACAAGATAATTTATTTTATTACTTTATTCATTATATACTGCAGAACACTAAAGTACCAAACAAGGCGTTTCATACAATATATGAGTATGTAATATACATTATATACAATATATATTAATACAATTAATGAGACTACTGTAGTAATACATTGTGGTCAGAGCTAAAATGGGACTGTCAGAAGGGTTTTGGTAAAGTGGACTTTTGTAAAGTGGATATAGTGAAAGAGTAAACCTAGCTTTGGACTGTGACTCAAAGATCAGTTATAAACATGGTACATTAAAAGTATATTTTTCACAAGGTAAGAGATTCTGAAAGAAATGAATACTGGCACTATAAAAGGAAAAATACATCAAGAAAATTATAAGAAAATAGTTCATTTGGTGAAGAAGTGATTTGATGAAAAATGAAGAAAATAGTACAGGATATAAAACAAAATCTCTAAAGCTGGTTTTTGCCTTTAACTTTCATAATTATTGCCAAAGAGTATCTCAGAAATTTGCATATAGTACAGGCACTCTAGGATTTCAAAATACTTGGTTTTCCCCTGGGGGAGTGGGTATGTATAAAGGAGTCAGTGAATTATATAAATACTTCGCAAGACTATCATCTATGTTTGTATGTACCGATCCATCTATCTATTATCTATCTGTCACATATCCATCACCTATCTATATATCACCTACGTCTCCACCAGTCCTTTCCTTCTTTTTTCCAAAAAGTCCAGATATTTCCCTTCTTACTTCTTTTTAATTTATCCACATCTTTACTGATCCTGAATTGCCTCTTTATCCTAATTTTAGTTTTCCTAATTTAACTTACTAAGTGAAAACCAACCACACAAAAGCCAACATAGGCTTTATATTCAGAGCTAGCTGCATCAGGCCAGTCAGCCAAACTGTAGGACCAGTGGGTTTGAGAATAGCTTTACCACTTAGGAGATTTGCAGTTTGGGGCAAGAGTCATCTTTTTACATGCCACATTTTTTTCCCCATCCATATAATGAAGACAATTATATCTTACTGGAAGTTTTTCTGTAAGGATTGAATACGTTAATACAAATACCTTTTCTACAGTAGTATCTGCCATACACTAAATGCTCTTTGTTATTAAAGCAGTTAAGTTCATTGCACGTTTGCTGTCTAAAGTTTCATCTTAGTTGCTGCAAAATAAGAAATGACTTGCAATCAGTTTTCACTCTTAAACTACACATTTTTTTCCTTTACTTATATCAACTGTGATCTACCATGCTTTATGTTGACAAATGTTTTTAGTTGAGAATGTTGCATTCAAATGTAAGAATCCATTTAGATTTAGTTTCATTTTGATATCTGAGTGGTTTCTTTTTTTCTTTTTCTTTTCTTTTTTTTTAACTGTCTGAAGCGAAAACAGAATTTACATACACACATCTGGGGAAAGCCAAATAATTTGAAACTTCTACTATAATAGATTTCTGAGATACTGAATTCACAATAATTGTGTAATTTAAAGTCAAAAATTACGTTTAGAGATTTTGTTTTATAGCCTCTCCTAGTGTCTTTATTCTTCATCAAGTCATTTCTTCACAAAATGAATCTATTTTCTTGATGTATTTTTCCTTTTATAGTGAAGGAAGTATTCATTTCTCTCAGAATCTTCTAGTATCTCAAGAAGGAGAAATGCATTTATGTTTAACCCACTATATTATACAGAAATTAATCATTTTACCCATTTCTTTTCTTTTTTTTCTTTAAAGATTTCATTTTATTTATGCATAGAAGAACTGGGGTACAGGCCAGAGATGTGAGGGGTGAGAGGATTCACAGAGACAGAGTAGGGAATAGAACAGGCAAACTGACTGAAATATACTGCTGAGGGGAGCAGTGGGCGAGACAGGAAAGATCTGCTGCGCCATGTGGACCACCTCCCTGGTTGGGGATAGAACTCATGCTACAGTGACTATGGATGCTTCACAGTATAGTGCTTAACCCCTTGCACCACCATGGAGGCCCCCCCTTTTGTTTTTTATCAATTTCTTATTGGCTTCCTCTCATCTTAGCTCAGTCCCAAACTCTTCACTTTCTGATGATGCCAACTTCTAAGTCTGTTTAGAAACTACTTTAATTGTGAATATGGAAACTACCTGGTAAAACTTCTTCAGCTTTCTTTCCAATTCAGAATCCCTTCCATCCTCTGATTTTTATTCAGAAAAAAAGATTTCTCGTTTGTTTTCCAGAGTTGACTCCTCTATTGATGCACTTAATCTTGTGGAAAGAAATGACCAAGTAAATGAGAAAAGTAAAGGCTAATTTATTCAGAACTTGCTATAACAAGGGAATCTGTCACTGGCACTTGCATTTGGTGGAGACTCAAAGTCAAACAGAAGAGTTGGGAAAAGCTGGTGGTGAAAAAAGGGAAGACTTCAGGTGTGCTCTTTTTAAAGGTAACTGGCATGGAAAAGCTGGAAATTGGGATCTATTCATTAATGGGATATTGTTGGCTCTTTTGTTAATTCTAATTAGGAAGGAGGGACAAAAATTAAGGAAGCTTCCTATTTTCAGTCAAGTCTTGGTCATCTTTGTTAGATGTTTAGTTTCCTAAATTATTACTAGAGAAAACAGTCTAACCTCTTATGTTTTCTTATAGCAGGCTGCCTTCCTGGCTGGTTGTTGTAGACAGAGATTGGTTTTTTGGTAAGCTGCTGCAGGTTGTGGGTCAGAGTCCTGTTTTTCTATGTGATCTGGCCATTGTCCATTTATATATTCAGTCTATCACATCTTTTCCATGGTCATTTCCAAAGGAAACCAATACTTAATATGTGTTATTCAACTATTCTTTCTCTTTCCCATTCTCTACTTTAGCAGTTTCTAACCAATTCCTATGACTTCATCTCTATCTTTCATCAAATGAAGCCAAAAATCCCTAGCTGAGCCAGTGATTCCTTTCTTTTCTCATCTCTTTTCTCATCTTAGAACCCCATGAACTAGGTGTTTGCTATATGTTGATTTCCTTCTGTTTTGAGCATGTACTCTTCTTTTTTTTTTTTTAAGATTTCTTTATTTATGCACACAAGAGCTGGGGTACAGGCCAGAGTCGCGGGAGGTGAGAGGACTCACCAGAGACAGAGTAAGGAGCAGAACAGGCAAGTAGATTGAAACACACTGCCTAGGGCAGCAGCGGGCGCGGCAGGAGAGGTCTGCAGCACCATGTGGGTCCCCTCCCTGGCCGGCGGCAGGGATCGAACTCGTGCTGCAGTGGCTGCGGTTTGCCTCATAGTGTGTTGCTTAACCACTGTGCCAGCAGGGAGGCACGCATGTACTTTTATAAGGACACTGCATTCTTCCAGGAGCCCAACCTACCTTCATCCCTCACCACTTAACCCCTTTCCTTTATAAGACTATTTAATTTTTGAATAACAACTTTGATCTTTTAATGGTATTACCAGCATGTTTATTTTTTTTTTATTTTCTTAGTAACTAGATTAAACCTCCCTAAAAACAAAAAACTCCATCTGTTACTGTCTCTGTGCCTTATGCAGAGTCTCAACACATCAGAATTGAACATTTACTCTTTTTGAATGGGAAGTAATTTTCATATGAAAACAAGTATCAGTTATAAGAATAATATTAATTGATATGTGTTACCTAGTGATGGAGTTTTTTTTAGGGGAATAACTGGGGATTTTGAGTGGAAAGACAGAAGTTTATAGATTATATGCTTAAACTCTATCATATGGAAATTAGAAAATGAAACCTGCTGAGGAATTGTTAATATTGAATAGGATAATCTAGCATATATATATTTTTTTCTAAATGAAATTTACCAAGTAACTTTTAATAATAATTGTGAATAGAAGATAAATGCTTAATTTTAAATGAAGGGGAAAAAAGTCTTCAAACATTTTAAAAATAGATATTTTTATGCTTCTGAAGTCTATTTCATATAAAAAAGTACATATTGATCTTATTGTCACCATTGAGTCAAATAATTTTCAAATTTCCAGAATGATAAGACAGTACCCAAAAAGATTTTTTACATTTCCATAGCGAAAATATCAAAGGTTCTTTAAAGATATTTAGCATTTAATGTTAAAAGGAAGAGACTTGGAAGAGTGTGATACTTCCTGATGGCCTATAATTACCACTTTGGGAAGCAGCAAAAGTTAATTACTTCAAACTTTTAATTTTAATGAAACTTAATATATGATTAATGATGTTGACATTTCCTTTTGCCAGGTTTCTTATTCAAAAAGATTATTTGAGTGTGGTGTATATAGTTTTCAAAAAGTTCATTGAACCCTTAGAAGCACAGCCACATCTGATAATCATAGATCCTGGATCCCTTTAGGACTGGAAAGCACAACTCTTTTCCTCAGATAACCTATTTCATCTGCTTTTGCACAAAGTACCTCTCTTGAGTATAGTCAAGAACCCCAACATTTAGCCTGAGACAAGTAGAGTATTGACTAAGTTAGTGAGGAGAAAAATATAAAGTCTTGAAGGATGCCTCTTCTATTTTGCTTATAAACCTGTCATTAAAAATCAAACCTACCTGTATTCAGAACTTTCAAGTAATTGTTTCTAGCTGACTGCCCGTTTTTATGTCAATTCAGGGCTGCTGTCACAGCTGTCCAACAAAACTCAGAGAGCAATGCCCGACCTTTGTATACAGTGTCTAGTACCCCTCACCCTCGACTCTGGATGGGCTTATTTAACTGTTTCCTCCTGTGATCACCTTATCATCAGTCTCTCTGCCTTGCTTGTATTTTATTCAATGACATAAAAATCACCAGACTTCAGCTATTTATTTAGGGCCACCTTTGTTTTCTGATCTTCCTTGAATGGGGCAGGAATGTTTAGATTAAAATTCCATGTCTGTGGACTCTGTATTGTATCTTCAGGAATGAACTCCAGGAGGAAATGTAGACTTTAAACTACTGCAGTCCCTCACAAAACTTGTTGGTAAAACATGATGCTCCAGTCCACAAATCTGAAGTTCTGTCTGGATTTCACCACCTTAAAAACTTTTCCTACACTAAACCCTGGCCCACTGTGCCCTCTTCTTTCAGGGAGACTCTGAGGTCTCAGCTTGCTTTCCCTAGGAACCACGATGGTACTGTAAAGAGGAGGGACACTTTTCAGTGAACATGTTGCTAACTGTTGAAATGTCCTAGTTGATTTCACTCTAAAAAAAAAAAAAAGTTCCTAAGTTTCTGATCTTCCCTGATGGCACAGGGCTTAAAGTCTCAGCACTATCAAACTATTGTCAGCTACTGCATCAGCCTCCACAGGACAAGTTTGATCCCTGGCCTGGGAGCTAACTCACATGGTACAGCAGACCTCTCCTGTCTTTCCCCTGCTCTCTTCAGCAGTGTATTTCAGTAGACCTGCCAGTTTTGCTCCCTACTCTGTCTCTGGTGAATCCTCTCACCCTCTCTAACCTCTGGCCTACACTCCAGTTCCTGTTTGCATAAATAAATAAAAATAAATCTTAAAATTAAGTTCCTGATTTTTGCAAGGCTTTAAGCAACAAATCCTTGCACTGCATTTTTAGTATAAAATTCATCTAACTGCTTGTGCATTTTTCTGCACAAAGTAGAGACTGATGTTCTTTGAGACTTGAGTGAGATGCTCTGACTTGTTCTGGACAAAGTTCTGATACACCTGAGATTGAAGTCCCCTGCCTATCTTGTCTTGACATCTCTTATAACCATGTGACCAAGGGGATACCCAGGAAACCCAAACTGTTAGGGAGTAAGACCCATTTTTTTGCACTTTCATATAAGGTTTGCATACACATACACAAAACAAAAGTGTGCAAAGATCTTTAATTAATGTGTAAGTTCAAAAGGGGAGGGTAGAGAGAAGAAAAATGATTTCAAGACATTGACTCTTGATCACATTCCAACAGTGACCATCTTTTCATGTGCAAATACCCAGTCAAACACTTGACCCAAAGAGGAGTGACTAAGATCAGAAATCTTACTATAAGTCTAAGGCATCAACAGGAACCCACAGAAAGGAGATTAGGCAGATCCCAGTAAGCTGGGACAGAAGAAGAGAATTATGAAATTTTGAAAATCAAAATGTTCTATATATCTTCCACAAGGTCAAGGTAGAAGTTGCCATTGTCTGCAAAAAGTCCTATGAGCAACTTCTCCATGCATCTGTTGTCCACATGTCCCTCCACATGTCTCTCCTTTTTCCTTTATTACACCTCAATTTTATATCCATCACACTCCTTCCCAGCTATCTCCCATTCAGGAGGTCTGGTTCATGGCATATTGGGACTTACAATCCAAGGCAACTGCATGGAATGAGTGCCAGAAAATGCACTTCACTGCAGTGATCCTTTCCCATGGAGATGCATTCTGTAACATACCTCCATTACTAACTTCTATGCTATGCTGTAGTAAGTCCAAAAGTTTCTTAGGCCTTAAAAGCATGTGTTTCAGGCTGCAGTAACTTAGTTCTCATTGTTTTTGTTTTGTTTTGTTTTTTTAATCTTGGACACCATCTTCCATTTGGTTCCACCTCTCAAGTGTTGCTGAAATCCTCCCTTCTGTAGGAGGTTTATCCTGAGCACCTTGGGTCCCAATCCAATTACCATAGAGTGCTGCCAATAGTTATGCCCAGAACTGATATCTCTTACAGCACTCATTATCTACTGGTATACACCCAGTAATCATTTTAACAGTAATTTGATCAATCTCTGTAAGAGAGTTATTTTAGAAAATAAGTGTGTTGAAGTCATTGAAAATTCCCAAGAGACGTGTGAATTATCCACACATCTAGGATGTGGGTTGATAGAAAATCAATGAAAACTGAATCAAGGAATATCTAAGCTACTCTCCAATTTATGTGTGAATCACTCTAGGCTGGAAGTGTGATATTAAAGATTGATAATAGTGCTTCTTTTTACTGTGTCTCTATTCAAGTTCAAACATCTCTTAGGGTCATTATTCTATATTTCTTCTTTCTTGGGAGTCAGGTAATATTTTAAGGTCCTCTTGTAAATGTTCCATAAAAGTTAAGATGGGACTTCTCAAGTGGGGGTTTCATTATTTTGTATTGATCTTTTGGTCCTTTTTACAACTTTGGTAAAGACATGAACAGTGACAGCTGTCCTTGGTACATATTATCACTGAAGTTTCATTTCATGTTTATTTCCAAGCATATGATGAAATGCCTATTTGGGTAGGCTGGAATGCAAACCCTAATGGAACCTTGTCTTACTTGTTGCCCACTATAGACTGTAAACTTGTTTGCATGGGGCACTCTTTTGTGAAATTCACATTTTTGGCAACTGGCACAGAGTCAGTGCATATTAGATGTTCAAGTGCTGATGCCTGAAGGAATGAAGAATTGCAATGCTGAGATAACAGATCTGGCCCATTGCCTCAGACAGAGTGGGTGTGTTTATCCCTGATAAACTAGAATAAAAGGAAAAAAAAAAACACATGGGATAGTGAAAGATTTACTAGGTCAGAGAGAGAAAAACATTCAGTTTCCAAGGAACTTGGTGAATAAACTTGGGAAAGTCACTTAATTTTACCCATTTTTTTCTCTTTCTGTCTGTAAAATGGAGTGTCTTCAAAATCCCTTCTTTTTCTAACAATTATTAGTCTATGAAGTTACAAAAGATTGAGACTGAGCATACATCTCATTAACATATATAAAAATGCCAAAATAAAGCCACAGAATTTTTTAAGCTTTTCTGATTGTCTGCAAAACTTAACTGATATAATTTTTCAATGGCTCAAACATTTAATAAGCACCTATTTGGTATAAAGACTGCACTAAACTTGAAGATACAATGTGGAATTGTCAATTTCAACCACCCAGAGTGTCAGGAGAGGCAGACAAGCAAGAGACAAGTGTATTGGAGCATTAAAAATGTTAACATAAGAGAAGTGCTTAGTATTAAGGAATCACCAGAAGGAGCAACTCTGGAGGAATGACAGTAGATAACTGGATTTAAACAATTACAGGCTTTCTAAATAAAGACTATAGGATGTGCAGACTTAGAGATACAAAATGTTTTAACTTTGCCACCAAAGAGCAAGCATTTGATTCCCTATAACTAGAATGCAGAATACTAGTGAAGGAGATGCAAGAGATGAGGCAGATTAAGACTAACTACCAGATGAAGATCATGTGCACCGTGCTTAGGAATTCAGACTACATTTTGAAATTAATTGGGAAGATTTAAGGCTTAAAAAGAAAATTAGCATGTTCTATTTGCATTTTGGGGAAAATGTTAGTAATATGTCTAATGAGGTATCCAGGTTTCTTTTTTGTTGTTGTTGTTGTTCCTTAAAAAAAGCATATATTAGATGCTTATTTTAGTATCACTGTGTGATTAATTCACATTTCTGGGTTTGACATTAATCTTTATGAACTCAGAATGTCTGTGGGTTTGGTTTAGAAACCTGCATTTTGAAAACAACAACAACAACACAGCCCGCTTACAATTTACACAGGTTAAAGTGAAGAAATTACTGGGTAAGTGAATAGGGAACAAATAATAACGCAGAAGGAAATAAATTTTGTACTCAGAAAAACATTGAATATTGGTTCTGTTACTTAGTAGCTATTTCATGTTAGCTAAGGTAAGCTTAGCCTATCTGAGGCTAAACTTTTTTCATCTATAAATACATTACATGACAGCCTCATAGGGTTGTGGTCAAGATTAATTGCGGTAACATGTAAAGTACCTAATTTGTTTGGAGGCATATTGCAGTCACCTGGAGAATTTATTTAAACTCTGTGCTCCTCAATATTCTGTCACAGAGTATAAAGAATTCAAGAAGCTCCCCAGATGAGTTTGGTTAGGAGTCAGTAGGAATCACACAAAATACGTTTGTTCTCCTTACCCAAAGACATGGACAATGAAGGTTTGAAAACCACAGTTACATTAACAGATTTTATTTTTTAAGAGATAATATCCAGAACCCACTTAGAATTGCCTAAGTGACTTTTAAGATTTTAATTAGGATGTCTGGTGGTACCAAAACATTGCTGGGCATTGCTATTTTGAATGTGGTCTGTAAGTCACCTGTGAAGGGGCGCAAAGACCAGTGTTTGGGCCTCCAGAATAAGCCTGGAGTGGTTATGAAGAGTGGGCTTTCAAAGTGATAGCTGAAATGGATGGAGGATAAGAAGACATCTCATAACTCACCTCCACGTTGGCACCAAGTTCTAAAGACTCACAGAAAAAAAAAAATCCAAATGAACAAAACTGAAAAGAAACAAGGGGTGGGGGCGGTATTTTAGAAGCAGGTAGAGACTCAAATACAACAGTGAATTTAGTAAGATTGAAAGTATATTTAAAACAGGAATCCTCTCAGCAATGGTGGTGTTATAGCTCCACAGGCTGGTCAGCTCATAGGCTGATTCTTAGTAACATTGGTAATCTTTGGGTTTATAGCAATACTAAAATACACCTGGAAGTCTGAGGCTGAAACTTATTTCTGCTGCTTGAGTAGTGTAGTGGCAGGAAGGGGTATGGAGCAAGTTCGGGATGGTTCTAGCAGATGGGTTTAAAGGAAAGGAGTCTTGGAGCCCTCGGTGGCTTTTTATGCTTGTATTACAGAGGTGGTCAGGTACATGGCAGGCATGGGGGCCGGGGGGCCGAGAAGCTGGCAGCCCTCCCAGCCCCCAGTGCATCTCACCCTTTCGGCTGCTTCTTCTCTCTATCTCTCTCTGCTGCTGCTGCTACTGCTGCTGCTGCTGCTGCTCATCCTGTCGGTTCTGTTGGTCGGTCCAGTCCTCGCAGTTCTGTCTGTTGGTCCTGGCGTCCTCATGACGCCCATTTAAGCCCGTGTCCCAACTCAGGTGCACCCACTTGCGCATGCCCACTCTGGAATGCTCGCAGCACCACAGGTGTCCATCATCAGTGGTGGGAGGGTGGAAATACCTGATCAACCTTTACCCTACACACTCATTTTCATAAAGCCTAACTCTGAATCATAAGAATCATCTTTACATAAGAAGTTTTATTCAAGATGGCCATCAAGAGGGTCAGTGGAATAGGTGCCCCCCAAACAACTGACTCTTCAAATGGCAGGAGAGGAGTGCTGGGATTTTATAAAGGGTAAAGGAATGTGAGGGGAGTTTGGACTTTATATTTCCAGGTCCAAGGAGGTGTGGGTACCCGGTGATAGGAAGGGTCAAGGTGTTTGACTTTCCCAGAAGTGCATTTTCTCAGCTGTCAGCAGATGTTTGTTTCAGGTGCCCCTGCTAACCCCAGAGGGACATAGAAATTTTTATTATAGATAATGAATTTTCCAAGTTCCCAAGGAATGCAGGTGGAACCAGTTAATCATGAGGACTGAGAGGAGTACAATTCAGTGAGCTGACAGTTAATCCTAAAGAGAGAATTCAGTGGTTAGAGTTTCACTTATTTTTAAATTTTTAGTCACAGGGAGTTTTTCTTTTATAAAGTGGAGGGTCTGTGGCTACAATGGTGACCTGTTACTTATTAATTTAGTTACTTATTAATGATTGGTTGTCAAGTTTCATCTTTATTCCTTGGTAGCATTTTTAATGTAACAGAAGGCATTCTTTTCCAGACTAGAATTTTGGGATAAAAGAATTCACATTAGAGAAAATAGAATTCCAAAGGCTTTGAACTCCACATAGCAACATTTAATAATTATAAAATATGCTAAAACTTGTCACTTTGTAATTTTAAAGATAATGACTTGTTTGCCCCTATACTTATGTAATATTTAGCCTTGATGCAACACTTTTAAGGAGGAAGTATACTTGGGGTTCTTTGTCTCTTTTAAAAAAATTATGCATACAAAAACTGGGGTATGGGACAGAGGTGTGTGGGGGGGGTGAGAGGATTCACCAGAGACAGAGTGGGTAGCAGAACAGGCGGATAGACTGAATACACTG
Organism: Galemys pyrenaicus; assembly: GCA_019455555.1. NCBI lineage: Eukaryota > Metazoa > Chordata > Mammalia > Eulipotyphla > Talpidae > Galemys > Galemys pyrenaicus. The sequence continues at coordinate 52,450 of JAGFMF010011770.1, forward strand.
CTGAGGGGAGCAGTGGGTGAGGCAGGAGGGCCCTGCTGTGCCATGTGGGTCACCTCTCCGGCCCTGGATTGAACTCAGCTGCAGTGGCTATATAGTTTCATAGTGCTGTGACTTAACCCCTTGCACCACCAGGGAAGTCCCAAGGTTCCTTGTATTGAATTTTATTATTCTGGGTAACTCCATTAAAAATGGTTCAAAGATAATGGAAGCTGGCTAGAACCTTGTATTGTTCAAGTGCTAATACAGAGAATTGCAGCTCGCTGTATTTCAAGTTTGAAGCAATAGTTTCTAAAGAACTCTAATCTTTCTCATCAAAAGATTATTCTATTTACTCATTTACTCAAAAAAGACTGTGAACATACTGTAAATGTTCTGCAAACCCCTCCTCCCTGGCCTGGCAAGAATGAGAGCAAAGCCATCTGCATAGACTTCCAAGCCAGAATGGCTCACTACTCCTCTGTGAAGCTGCCATATGGGAATCTACTGTCTGCACTTAAAATAGTTAACTCCCACTAATGGTCAAGAAACCAAAGAATATTTAAGTGACAATGTCATGCAGTCATCCCAGACCTGGTAGGTTCATTGTCAGTTCTCACAGATGAGAATTTGAAACCATTGGTAGACTTTGCAGACCTTTAATGCTGAAATAGAGGACCTTATACACAGGCAGACAGAGTGAGAGTGTTGCCAAAACTCTGAGAGGCAGAAGGGCAATATCCAACTGATCATTGTTGCAAACACTAGATGTCCCAGTTGTGGAAAACGACATTTCAAAGTATATAGGCTGTCTGCTCTGTGGAAGATTAAAAAGAGCCTGATTTTAACTCATTTTCCTTATAAAGGGTTACCTAGCCTTAAGCCTTTGCACAGATCATTCTTTTTTTTATTTATGTATATTTAACATCATTTGTAGTCTCCATGGAATTCTCACCACCAATTTACCAGTGCACCATCACATCAAGACTTGTGCTCTTTCTGCCTTCATCCCAGTCCCTCTCCTCCCCTCACCACACAAAGTGGTTCTAATTTGTCTTTGACTTTTTGTTTTCATTGTGTTGTGATTTGATTTTTTTTCTTGTTACTATTCTTTTCCTCGATCCTTTATTTGGCTCCCTTATATGCCTCCTAGAGGTGAAACTATCCAATATTTTTCTTTTGCCTTCTGACTTATTTCACTGAACATAATCTTTTCTAGTTTTCTCCATGTTTCTACAAATGACTCTAGTTTATCTTTTTTGATTCCACTGTGTATATGTACCACATCTTCTTGATCCAGTCATCTATTTTTGGGCACTTGGATTGTTCCCAAGTCTTACCAGTCATTCTTTAGAAGTCGGGGAAGTTATCAAACCTCAGTCTTTGCTCTCTTCTGTGCATAGAGAGCATCAGAATTTTCTTAGGATAACTTAGGAAAAACTAGAAGCCCGTACCTTCCCCCAAAATAATAGCATCATTCATACCAATAACTCACTGTTCTTATGTGTATAATCTAAATTCAGATTATAATTGTTGAAATAGTTCTCAGAGAGTAAAATTTGGTGGATTGTTTCCTAAGTTGAAATCCTCACTTTAATTATCTAATAAACTCTTTGTCTAACTACTACTGAGGCCTCTATTTCAGTCAACAATGCTTGCTAATCAAGAGAACTATGTGTATTCATGTTTTTTAAAAGCTTGTATAAAAGGTAATATGAGGTCAGTCTTGCCAAAAGGGTCAGAGAAGCTCTTTTCAATGTCCCAAAAGTAGCCTCTTTTCACTTTGGTATGGGAACTAAAGATACTTCAAGGCCCTGTGAACCTCTGGAGGTCTGGTCCCTTTAATAACACAGATTGTTTGGAAGACAAGGAGGAGCTTCTGTCCTTTCCTAAGTCATTCATCCTTCCTTAGTGGAAGAGATTCCTGGAAGAAAGTAGTTTTGGGATCTCATCTACTTAGGTGTGCCAGTAAACATGTCTCTATCTGAGAATCTCATCTTTACTCTCTGAGTAAGTACTCCCCTTGTCCATCATGTGAAACCTCCCCTCTCTGTCCTTGATACCCCAGATCCCCTAATGAAGACTAAATATTCCTGTTCTATTGAATTACTCTTATAATTTACAACCTTGTAAATTCTCTCTATATGTGCTATTAAATTGATCACTTTTATTTTGTTTACCATTCTGAGCCTGTTTTGGTTACTGTCTAGCTCAAGAAGAACCCAGAGGAATATGGGATGATCTCGTTTGTGCTCTGATAACAGTCTCATCAATATAACCACCAGAGAACATAAGCAAACACGAACTTATTTTTACTGGTACAAAATTTCAAGCAGATGATGGATTTTATATTTTAGTTTTTTATTTTTCTGAGCCAGGAGTGGGGGAATAGCTGATGTAGTATATATCAGAAACTTTAATAAGCAATGCATTTTTATGCTTTATTAGGCTCAGTGAAGTCAACTTATACACAAACAGAGGAGAGCTGTTCAGCCAGGAATCCAGTCCTGACCTTTACCTCTCCAACACTGTCTCATATTTCTACCTAGAGGAAGAACAACGTTGAGCTATCCTACACTCTTATCTTTACTTATGAACTTAGTAAAGATACTTAGCAGGTCATTTAGACTTTCAGAAACCAGTCAAAAGTCCTTGTCAACAAATACTTTTGAAAAGGCATGGCATGAACAAATGACTCAGAAGACTATGTGACTGATCAGAATAATATGTGACTATAACATAATAAGACTTTCTAGAGTAATTTCAAACGGGTTCCCATTATTTCTGAAAACTACAGGATTGGCAGGTAAGGGATGCAGCTCATCAAAATATAAGGGTCTATGTGTGTTCTGCCAATTGTTCTTTGTATCATTCTAGCTACTATAAGTTACACTGATTACTCCAGGGAATGTGTAAGCTAAAGGGTGGAGAACTAGAGTCAGTGTTGGTCATTATGAAAGGACACAAATATGTTATTTTAAAAAATATTTTATATCGATGTATATATTATCAGAAAATATAGAAGCACAAATATTAAAATAGTAATTTCTGGGTAGTAGGGCCACAAGTGATTTTTTTCCTCTTATTTTCTATGCTTCCCAGATTTTATTGAGGTAACATTGGTTTACAACACCATTTGGTTCAGGGAACACTTGCCTCCTGAGATGGATTACTGCATGACAATACCACGCCTGCAGCACCAGCCCCTGTAGGAGTCGGTTCACAATCCATCACTTGTATCCCTGCTTCACATTTAGATGTGTTGGCATATGAAGAAAGTTAAGTTAGAATGGAGAGAAAGTCGTAAAATAATAAACTACAGTTTGTGTTTGTTTTATGGAGAATTTAGGAGTCCTTTCTAGATGTGTAAGATGTTTTCCAGCTTTAGCCTTAATGAATGTTTTCTCAGCAGTAAATATGTACTCCAGACATTCACTCACTCTGTTTTTAGCAAAGACCAATTTGAATTGCTTTAGCTTACCATGCAAATCAGCTTTTTGTTGGAAATTTAGCACTGTCTTTGATCATTATAATATAACCACACTGCTTTTTACTCACCTGGTCTTGCATTATCTAGATTTATTCACATACCGCAGATTCTCATATTTTGTTTATTCATATTTTGAGAACACCTTTTTTTATTAACTGGCTCTCATTTACCTTGCAGTTGTGGTGAGGGCCGACTTTTCAAATGCCCGAGGGAAAAACTGAAACTGGTCATATTTCTTTCTCTGTCAAATTTTATTTTTAATTTTCCACATCTGGTTCTCAGAAAGATCTTAATGCTTGAGTGCAAATATCTGACTCTTTAGGGATGTACTTTTTTTCTTTGTTGAAAATAGAATGTTTTCATAGTATCCTGCCTCAAGCTTATTGCATTTGTCCACTTGACTTCATTATGTTTCTTTGACTTTTCTGCTGCTTCTCCGCCTGCCACAATCATCCTCTGACCATCTGGGGAGCCTTTGATCCTATGTGCAGAGTTCATTAAATATTTTAGTGCTAGAATATTAGAAACCTAGAAACCTTGTAAAAATGCAAACTTTTTTCTACTGTTCCATTGGGAGAGAAATAAATGGTTTGCTGCACTTGATTGCTGAGTAAGGATTTGAGAGTTCACAGTCTGCCCTGCAGAATCCTAAATGGAAACAGGGATGCCAACACACCTAGAGAAATTTAAAGCTTCAGTCTTTGTCAGTGAAAGGGACTAGAGAATTCTTTAATTTTATTACCTGATAACTCCTGTGAGTATCCAGTAAGTGTACTAACTCCTCCAGTCAATGGGGCTCCCTGCTCCCTGCAACAAGCCTGGAGATCTGTTCTGTTTCCAGGACATTCATGCCATTAACCTTGGAACATCAGATTCTTATTGATAAGTCAAAGGAGGTGACAGTCAGTTACTTTCTTTGGAAACTACAAAAGAACACTAAATTAGAGGGAAAGCAATGAAGATAAGTGAAGATATAAGCAGGACATATGTCACCTTTGTATCTCCAAAAACAGCCCCTATTTGGAGGATGATTCCAATGTGATCAACAGACCATTTAAGTATTTCTTTTTTCCTTCTTCCACTTTTCAGTTTCCTCCTTCATCTGCTTTGTTTTCTTTTTATTAAACAAAGAATAAAACATGGCTATTGAGCACAAAGAAAGTTTTCTGTTAATTTAAAGTATAGTAAATAACTTTCTGGATCATTATCAAAATTTTTATATTTCCATATTTTATACTTTTATATTTATTGACTCTTCAGGTATTTATTTGGTACTTAGTAAATGCCAGGAATGGTTATATGCTACTCAATATTTGCATTGGATGTATATGAGTTTATATGTGTGTGTTTGAGAGAGAGAGACAGACAGTGTCACAGAGAGAGAGTTATTCCTACTTTTGAAGAGGTAAAGAGTCCACAGGGAAAGATAGACAATAAATGCTTGTCTGGGAGAATAAATAGTTAATAGGAGATACATGCCAGATGATAGAAATGATAGAAAGTGATAAACATGGAAAAAAAGAAGCAATAGTGTTGTAACAAGCAATAGTGACAAAGCATAGCAAGTAATAGACGGAAGAACTGGTGGCAGCTTTATTGAGGAAGAACTCACAAAATAGGTGAACTCTGGTGGATCTGGGGCATCCAGGCTGAAGGAGATGTGAACATAGTTGGCATATATGAAGAGCAGAAGCCCGACAGTGTGACCAGAATTAAGTAAACAAACATGACCATTAAACTAGGTCATTTATACCAAAACTGTGAGGCACAGTACTTGGCACATAATCAAGACTCCAAAGTTATGGTGTTTTCACTCTGCCTTCAGTCAGCTCTCACCCCACTCCCACCCAGCATAGGTGTAGACTGTCTAAAGCTCTGTTGGCTTGCTAGATAGTTTATGAGATCTTTGTGACATCGACATTTGTCGTAATGATGTCTGTGTTCTGTGGCTATAATATTATTTTATATTGCACAAGCAGTTTCACTGATATTTTCATGAACAGAGTATCATTTTCTTTTTTAACCACAGTAAGGGTTCAGAGTGAGAAAAAAATAAAAGAAACCCTGAATGTATGATTATTTGTCTTTTGTCCTATTGCAAGTAGCTTGCAAATCTATAATAAGAGGAAATTTTTTTCCCTCTAACCTATTGTCATTGTTTTAAGCAATGGTTCTTAGCACACACTTATATCATCTGGAGAATTTGAAAAAATAAATAAGCTACCCAGGCCCCACCCAAAACAATTATATCCTAAATATCTTATTTTACACTTCTGAGGTGATTTTAGTAGTCACCAGGAACAAGAGATCCTGTTCAAGTGACCTGACTTAAAATCATCACCAGCTCTATAAGTTGGTACTAACTATGTTTTGTTTTTTTTTTTGCATATGGTTCACAAGTTTAAGAATTACAACCACAGCTGATTCATGACCAAATTTTCTGTCCAAGGTATTGTTCTTAAGTATTCAAGTTGGGCAACAACTATCCAGATGTTGATATGAAGGACTGTTGAAAGAGGAGCATGTCCATCATTCCATTCCTTTCTATTTCAGTCCAGTTCAGTCAAGTCCAGTCCAGTCCAGCCCATAACATTCCATTCCAGTCCAGTCCGGGCCATAACATTCCATTCCAAAAGTCTTGACCAACCATGCAAGGCTGCCTCCACCACTTTATTCACATTAGCCTTATGTTTCCATCAGTTGATCTATGTGTAACTGTGTACTTAAAATGTTTTAAGACTGTCCAAAAATTAGATATTAGAGTGTTATTTTATGTTACATTATTCAACATGAAACCCACTTAAATTTAAAATGGACCCATTTAAAATAAAAAAGTGCCATAAATAAATGGTATATTAATTTTTGTACCTATATTTTAAACTCATCAGTGTGTATTTACATATGCATACAGATATGAACACACAATAAATAATAAAACATCTATGGATGTGCATTTATATCTACTAGTATATATATATGCATATTGGGGTTATATGTAATCACAACAAATATAATCAGTTTGAAGGGCAACTGATCTTTCTCAAGAAAGATTATCCTGGTATTATGTTCTTTTTGTTGTATACAGTAATGTTAAAATGAGGTTATATTGAAGTTGTAGGACTTTGGGCTTCCCTGGTGGCATAGGGGCTAAGTCTCAGTACTATCACACTACTGTGGCCTGAGTTCAGTCCCTGGCCAGGGAGCTAACTCACGTGGCTCAGCAGACCTCTCCTGTCTTGCCTGTTGCTCCCTTCAGCAGTGTATTTCAGTAGATCCCCACTCTGTTTCTGGTGAATCCTCTCACCACCTTGTACTTCTGGCCTACACCCCAGTTCTACACAAAAATAAATCTTTAAAAAACAAAGTTGTATGATTTTTTCCCTTGGTAAATTAAAATGTGAGTCACTCAGTATTGACTTAAATTATTTTTCTTTAATTTTACTAGTGCATGATAGTAAAACACCTAAATACTGCAGGCTGGTAATTCCAGCATTCTAGAACTGTTTCTCTAGAGCTCATTCTGCCCTTCTTTGTTCAAAGCATGAGCCCCTCAGAGCTGCCCAAGGGACTCAGCTTGAAATCACAGTCTCACTCACTTCTACTTCCACACTCAATGACAATCAAAGAGGAGGGGTGGTTTTACTTTTTAATCTCCCCTAATTTTGTACCAATTTTTTTTTCTCATCTTTCCTTCCTTTTTTCTTCTTGACACCAACTTTTCTCATCTTCTACCTAAAACCAACATTCCCTCAATTTAAAAAAAAAAAAAATTATGTTTTTTACCGCATTTAGTATCTCCCTATGGCATGTATCAGACAATCCCATAAAATAAAATGCAAAAATAAACAACCAAATCAAGCATAAGGACCATCTGGCTGAGGAACTATCTTCCTGACTGCCTGTCAGCATACTTATTTGGGAATAGGCCCAAAAGTCCAGGTCTTAGAGACCCACTGGCAGCTTTTGGCAGGTTTTACAGTAGAGGAGTCTGAAAGCGGCAAAGTAAATCTCCCCCAGAAGGAATGCTGAGGGACTCAGGGTGCCAGCTCATAGAACTTGCTGCCCACCTCTACCGTGTGTAGATAAAGAAGGGTTTCTGTATCAGCCTGTCTGGGTGTTGCTCGTTCTTTGCTTATACTGTCTTACACAGGCCCCAGGGCTCATCTCACTGTATTCCCTTTTTTCTTCTCAGACAGTCACCTTTCACAGCTATTATGACATCCCATTCCAGTGGCACACTTTCCAAGTTACAATAAAAGAACTGTTAAAAACTACACTTTTTATTATCTCCTTGACCAGTTTCCAGGGACCTCATTCTCATTAACTATGCCTATTAACTTTACTTGTCTGGAAAACAAGTGGGGGGTGATTTGCATTGGTCTTCTGTTAAAGGGACTGGAGTAATTCAGATGGCTCCTGACCTATCTTCTCTCTGTGGTATAGTTTCTTGGCTGGTATTCATGATGGTACTTTTCTCAGAAGCAGCTCATGATTGCTCCAGTATTGCATTGAGAGTAGTTTATTTTGTACATGGAATATCACCAAGTTTTTTGTTTTTTTGGAAATGAGCTTCTTAGCTGTGGACCTATTTTTTATTACCTTCTGACCTAGTTCATGATGTTATTACCTGAAGCAGAGCTCTTGGAGAACATGGTTCTTTCTTCTTCACATTGTAAAATGAATAGGGCATAAATATTTTAAAACAAAATCACAATTCATTTTGAAATGAAGTAGGTAACTTTCTTTCTTTTTTTTTTTTAAGATTTATTTATTTATGCATACAAGCACTGGGGTACAGGCCAGAGTCGCGGGAGGTGAGAGGACTCACCAGAGACAGAGTGGGGAGCAGAACAGGCAGACTGACTGAAACACACTGCTGAGGGGAGCAGCGGGCGAGGCAGGAGAGGTCTGCTGCACCATGTGGGTCCCCACCCTGGCCGGCGGCAGGGATCAAACTCGTGCTGCAGTGGCTGCGCTTTGCTTCATAGTGTGTTGCTTAACCCACTGCGCCACCAGGGAGGCCCCTGAAGTAGGTAACTTTCACTTGAACTTCTTTTTATAACTGTTGGGATCAAAGAAGGAGGATGGATTTATAATTTCCTGAAGAAAAAAATAATTTTACTTTTTAAAATATTTCTCAATTCTAAGCTCTTTAAAAAATAATTTAAAGTGATGCAGACCTCTCCTGTCTAGCCTGCTGCTTCTCTTGATGTATTTCAATACCCCTCCCCCTCTTTCCTTTTCTGTTGTCCACTCTGTCTCTGGTGAATTTTTTCACTCCCTGATCTTCTCCCCACAGCACTTCCCCCTTTGCAAAGCAGCAGAAGCAGCTCCCCTCCCAAGGCTGCCCGCCTGGAACTATGCAGGTGCCTCTGTTTTCCTTTTTCCTAATAAACCTGTCCTTTTAAAATGTAAAACAAATAAATAAATGAATAAATAACTTAAGATTTGCATGTTCCCTCAGTGTTAGTAACAATAGCATCTCTAATTTATCTAAGAAATGAATACAAGTTTTAGACTAAGAAAAAATAGGGAAGATTCTTAAAAGTCATTTTGTCCAAGGTCTTCCTAGGACAGGTATAGGCATTGTCTTCCTCAACCTTGATTGAAAACTAGGTGTGACTGCTGGTCATCTCCAGCAATGGAGCTCACCTTTCCCTGGGGTAGCCAGTTCTTGTCATAAACTATGTTGAAGACTAAGTTGTATGTTTGGGCTTTGCCTTGAAAACAGGCCCTGATCTTAAGTGTGCTAAGTGCTTAAAATAAAGTAAGACATCTAATGAACAAATAATAATGATGACTGGTACTTCTTGCATGATGACTATGTACGAGACACTGTGTTAAGCACTCTATGTATATCATATCACATCAAATTTATAAATGGTTCTTTCCCCTTTTTAAACAACAGAAAATAAGCAAAGAGAAGTTAAGGAACGACCATGATAACCCCGTGGAAACTGTCTCATAAATGGAAGCCCAGGCAGGCCTATGTGACTGAGGCACGGGTTGTACTTCTCATTTCAACCCTGCTGGGCATGTGTTATATTGCTATTTACAAAGAACTGAGGATTGTTTCTTTTAGATAATTTCCCCAGGGTAAATAGAATCTCATGACAGGTCTTTCTGATTCTAAAGATTATACTTTATGCCAGAGTGATTCAACCTGAAATCAGCAAAGAGAAACAAAAAGTTGAGTGACAGATGTAGTAAACTGTCAATGCAAGAGGAGTTGAGGAACTGCATGTTTTAATAATGCCTATTGGAACTGTGTTATTTCAACAATAAAAGCATCAAATCTTAAAGTGACAGGAGTATTGAGGATTCTCCACATGTCAGATGAGTGAGTAAGCCTGAAAATAGAACCATATTTTTTATCTGTATGTGCCCAACATCTAGCCTAATTTTTGATACAGTATAGGTTCTCAGGTATTTATTGACTCACTAAATAAATTACCAAGACATTTACAACTAATTAGGCAACTTTCTTTTCTGATATTACTTATTGACCATTCCCTCCCATCTATTTCCAAAAAGAATTTAAAATGTTAACCTTTCCAATATAATTTTCGAGTCACCTAACTTCAATTAAATTAATTAGTTGAATTTAGGTGCTTAACTTACTATGTACTGTTTTCTTTGTAAGAAATCCATGGTAGTACAGAGTTCTGACTTCAGACAATGAAGTATGACTGTGAGTAGGAGAAAAGTGGGGGTTCTGGGTGGCCAGTCCTCTGCTTGACCAAATCATACATAACATGATAAGGAAAGTGCTCACTTTTTTTAATGTGTCATTTGGCTTGCATTTAATTTATAGAAATTATGCAGCATTACTGCAGAGAAATTTCAGTGTTTTATTTTTTAGTAATTGGAGTTAAAAATGTGGTTTTGTGTCTGTTGGCATAACAGTAGGGGTTAACAAAGACACTCTTCTGAATGCCAAAAAAAAAGTTCATGATTAGAGATAAATTAGTAAAATAATCAAAATTAGGAGCTGTCTGCAGGAGAGAACCAAGAGAGCTATCTGTAAATAGATGAATAGTTTAAACATCCAAAACTCCAATCAAGGTGATCTGGAGATATTTTCAGCAAAGCAGAGCTATTATGTGATTAGACTTTCAAATAGTAAATTCTATCTTTTTGGAGAAAGAGAAGAGAAGGAATGAGGAGGGAGGTAATCTATAGTGGAAATCTATAGTTACACCAAGGCAAGTCCTGGTTAGGAGGGAAGGGTTTTTCATCAAGAATTTTTGGTAAGATAGTTCCTGTAATGAGCGGGGTAATTCAAACTACCTTGGATGATAGAGACTTTTAAAGACTAATGATTTCTCATTTTCCCTGGCTCTATATTACATAAGATACCCACTCTTTAATCTTCCATGTAACTTGTCACCACTGAAGACAAAGGCTTGGAGAGTAATACAAGGTCACCTGACTAATATCTCTGTAGGCTTAGGTACTGCTATTCTGTACTAGAAGACATCCAAATCTCAGTGTGCTACCAAAATCAAGCTTCTTGGATGCAAATCTAAAAACCATTCTCTGAGGTAATGAGTTTATCAATTCTTATGCCACTTATGCCACTCATAGGGATCTAGTTGGATCATCAGTCATTCTCTTGTGAGGTGAGAGTTACCTTTGAAAAGTAGACTAGGGCACAAAACTCATGGCCCTGGTTGTTGTCCTGCTTGCATCCAGTTTACCAAATGATCATTAATTCTGTGAAATATGCTCACAACATCTTATTCAGGCAATTTGTCTCTCACTGTCATCTTCTATCCCCAAGTTGTATTTTTCTAAGGTCATCCTTAAAGATAGTTTTTCAACTCATGGATTTGTCAGCATTTTTATAGAACAAGACCAGCAAATCATGTTTTCTAGAAAGAAAGCAATGTGTTTTGCAACAATTTTTTTTTAAAAAAAGTCAGTGTGTCTGTTCTTCTAAATTTCTGACAAATATTAAAGATTGATTACCTGTGAGAAAAAATAAAATAACTAGTTCCACTATTTAGTCAAACTATGGGAAATGAAGAAACCAAACAATGTATACATATGTGAAGTATGAGATAGAGTTTCAAAAAGAAAAAAGTTTTACTTTCCAAATATTTTAATAAACATCAGACATTAAAAGACAAGACTTATGTCTATCTGCAGCTTTCTCATATTGACACTAGATAAACTTCTTTAGATCTTAACTGCATGGTAGAAATGGAAACTACTCTTAGATATTGTAAACAAACATGATTTAGAGAAGCATGAGAAAAGACTTTTTCATATATTTGTAACATCTATGCTTTATAGATAATGGATAAAAAATAGCACTATGGTGGAAAATGAACACAGATCAGGCAATAATTACTTGTAGGTTCGTAAATAAATTAACATCTGAAACTTAAACTGAAGTCTCCCCATAATGGAGATAAGGAAAATAAAGAATTAAATGTGTAGTTTGAAGACATACTATTTTTATGACAATAAAAACAAACAAAATTTGTTGTTTTAACTATAAGCAAAATTCTAATTTAGCCATCTGAATAGTCCCGTAAAAAAGGGACTACTATTTAAGGAATTAACATACTGAGAACATCAGCAAGATGATAGAGTAGGAAATTACTCCAAAGAAAAATTAAATAAACTACTGTATTGGATCAAAAATTTTACATCGGGGACTCCCTAGTGGCACAGGGGTTGGGTCATAGCACTATGAGACTGTCTGCAGCCATGCAGCACCAGGTCAATCCCCAGCCAAGAGGGTGACTCACATGGTGCAGCAGACCTCTTCTGTCTTATCCACCTCTCCCCTCAGCAGTGTATTTCAGTCTCTCTGCCTCTTCTGCTCCCCACTCTGTCTCTGGTGAATCTTCTTACACTCCCACCCCCACCCCCACCCCCTGTACCTCTGGCCTGCACTCCAGCTCTTGTATGCATAAATCCATAAATTTGTAAAAAAATTTATACGATCTCTCAAATCAGTCAAATATATACAACAACTGTATGAACATCAAGTCAAAACATAGGCAACTGTGTGGTATTTTTAATTTACTATTGCCCTATTCTCTCCCTGGCATGCATTTTATAGTTTGAGAGAAGTGATTTCCAAATTCCCAGTTATCCTCTATGAATTAAAGAGAACAGAGTGGCTTGAATTTTCAGTGTCTAACCTGTCAGAATTGTGTGAGGTATTGGTTTTTGCCTTGCCTAACTAGGAAATTCAGATAGCCAAAAGCAATACAGCTCATACCTCAGACTAAAAATCACAGGAAGTAGATAATCAGAGATCAGGAAAATTATAAGAAAACTGCAGACATGCAGATGTCTGGGTCAAGAGATCATTGATTAAGGAATACAATGGAGTGGCTGAGGCCTCAAGATGAAACAGAGTGAGTACATAGTCTTGAGACATAGACTAGCCATGTGTACAGGAGAATGAGAAGAGAGTATATGCACAGGCTCAGAAAAACAAATATCAGAAAAGGCCTAAGATGTCTTCACACTGGGTTATTAGTGAAGGTCTTCCCCCACCTGGAGCCAGTCTGCATAGACAGGGAGAGTTTACTATTTAAATTTCAAATGTCCAGTTTTCTACAAACTACACCCACAGATACATAAAATAGGACAGTATGGTCTATTCAAAGGATCAAAATAAATCTTCAATAATCATCCCTGAAGAAACAGGCATTGGACTTACTAGACAAATACTTTAAAACTCACTTAAATCTGCTCAAAGACATGGGGAATTGGGAAAGTGATATATGTGTAAAATGGCAATATCAACGAAGATGCAGAAATTATAATAGTGAAACTAACAAATTCTGGAGCTGTAAAAATGCAATGATTACTTTAAAAATTCATTGCAGGGGATTAATAGCCTTTTTATACAGGTGGAAAAAAGAATCTGTGAACTTTAAGGTAAGTTGCTTGAAACCATAAAGTGTAGGAAATAGAAATAAAAATCTATTAAGAAAACACAAAAAAAAAAAAAAAGGTACTTGTGGAACATGGATAAGTAGACCAATGTTCACATTATGATAGTTTCAGAAGAGAAACAGAAAGAGACAGAGAGATTTTTGAAGAAAGAGGCTGAAATTGCTTAAATTTGGGGAAAGTTGTGGATATAGAAATATAAGAAATGAAACAATCTCCAAATAGGATAAACTTAGAGACCAACACCAAAACACATTATATTCAAACTCTTGGAAGCCAAAGACAGTCTTGAAAACTGCAAGAGAACACAAACTTGCCAATACAAAGGAGTTCTCAGTGAGGGGCAATCAATAGATTTCTCAGCAAGGATTTATAATTTTCCTAAAAATAAAACAAGAAATGGTTGACTTCAACACAGTCCCATCACTCCAATGCTCATGCTTTCAACCCCCAAAATATGTTCCCTGGACCAGAAGCATCAGCTTCTGGAAAAGACAAGAAGAACAAAACAAATCTTCAGAAACTGATTAGAAATGAAATTCACTGGCTGTGCAGCAGACCTCCTGATTCAGAAACTGGGTGTGGGATATAGCTATCTGTCTTTTAATCAGGCCCTTGAATCTGAACTGCTTTAAATATTACACTCTACTAGATGTGTTCCTAATTGCTTGAGATTTTTTGTTAGTTTCTTAAAGATTTATTTATTTATGCATACAAGAGCTGGGGTACAGGCCAGAGATGCAGGGGTTGAGAGGATTCACCAGGCACAGAGTGGGGGAGCAGAACATAAAGATTGACTATAATACACTGATGAGGGCAAGCAGCGGAAGAGACAAGAGAGGTCTGCTGTGCCATGTGGGGATTCCCACTGCGGTGGCCGAGGAAGCTCCAAAGTGCAGTGGTCAACCCCTTGTGCCACCAGGGAGGCCCGCCTTCAGGAATTTTTTGTGTGTTTCTTCCCTTCTTTCTTTCTTTAAAAAGATTTATTTCTTTATTCACACAAGAACTGGGGTACAGGCCAGAAGTGCAGGGGGTGAGAGGATCCACCAGAGACAGAGTGGGAAACAGAACAGGCAGATCCACTGAGATATACTGCTGAGGGGAGCAGCGGGCACAGCAGGAGAAGTCTGCTGTGCTATGTGGGTCCCCCCCCTGGCCCGCGCAGGGATCGAACTCGTGCTGCAGTGGCTGCGCTTTGCTTCATAGTGTGTTGCTTAACCCACTGCACCACCAGGGAGGGCCCTTTTCTCTTCTTTCTTGCCTTCTTACAAAGAAATATAGCTATAGAAGATTGCAGTCAATTGTCTTTAGTTTTGAGAGTTGAAAACCCTGAATACCAAACTGAAAATTTTAATAATTTGTGATGAACAAATCTTTTCTATTTTATCAATTTACCAATTGGTTACTCAGGGTTATTACTTATCCTGCCTACTGTGAATATTTATATATTCACTCTAAAGATAAGAAGGTGCTTGATTGTGAGGTATTGCAGCTGATTCTACTGAGGAGTTTTGTAAATCTAAACATGTGCTCCAAGAGTTCCACATGAAAGACTATGATCAGAGTGATGAATGGAGAACACTGGGGCAGAGGTTCTACAAATCCGAGCTCAACCAATCCCACCAGCTCTGCTGCTGGTTAGCACTGCTGCTTTTAAAAAAACAAACACGGGCCTCCCTGGTGGCGCAGTGGGTTAAGCAAAGCACTATGAAGCAAACCGCAACCACTGCAGCATGAGTTCGATCCCTGCTGCCGGCCAGGGAGGGGACCCACATGGTGCAGCAGACCTCTCCTGCTGTGCCCGCTGCTCCACTCAGCAGTGTACTTTCGTTGATCTGCCTGTTCTGCTCCCCGCTCTGTCTGTGGTGAGTCCTCTCACCCCCCCCACACCTCTGGCCTGTACCCCAGTGCTTGTATGCATAAATAAATAAATCTTTAAAAAAAAAAAAAAACAACAAACGCGATCTCTGTCAGTTTC
The DNA here is from genome assembly GCA_019455555.1 of Galemys pyrenaicus. Classification (NCBI taxonomy): domain Eukaryota; kingdom Metazoa; phylum Chordata; class Mammalia; order Eulipotyphla; family Talpidae; genus Galemys; species Galemys pyrenaicus. The sequence goes on from JAGFMF010011770.1 coordinate 67,815, forward strand.
AGTTTCTTCCCTATTAAACTAGGAATTGAAGTAGCTAATCTCACAGTCTCTTTCAGCACCAGCCATTAATTTGAATGGATCACAGATTTACAAAATTTTCTTGATTCTTACATTTTAGCTGAGGTATATTCTTCACTTGACACTAAGATTCTATACACTTACTTCTCGAACATGTCTTGGTGCTTAGAAGCTAAATTTTCTAACCAAATTTATTGACAAATTGACAAAAGGAAATTTTTGCCAACCCCCAAACTTAATCATTATTGTATTTGACTTTTTAAAAGATTTTATTTATTTATGCATACGAGCATACAGGAGCTGGGGTATAGGCCAGAGGCAAGGGGTGAGAGGATTCACCAGAGACAGAGTGGGGAGCAGAACAGACAGTTCCACTGAAATACACTGCTGAGGGGAGCAGTGGGTGAGGCAGGAGAGGTCTGCCGCTCCATGTGGGTCTCTTCCCTGGCTGGGGATTGAACTCCCACTGCAGTGGCTGTGGAAGTCTCACAGTGTGGTACTCAACCCCTTGTGCCACCAGGGAGGTCCCTTAATCATTCCTGTTTGTGGTATGGCTTTATCATTTTAAGGTACTGTTACTATCCACTAATTCAGGAGGGTTTGGTTTTACTATGTATATTAAAAGAGAAGTGAAAGAATCCTATTGGTCCTTCTAGGAATATATCCAAGAGATGAGTGAAATATGTGTGTCCACTGTCCAAAGAAGAAAAAGTAAAACAATTGTCAAAATTATGACCTATCTATTTATAGTATGTGTGTTTAGGGAACATGAGACCAGCTGAAGCTCTGCTACAATGAAGTCTCTCATACTTGACAAGGTCCTGCTACAGTTGTGCTGACTTATGTATGTCCCAGTCACACAAGAACACTGTTGGCCTAGAGACCCTGCCTAGGGTGACTTTTTGCTGAAAAAATATTCCTATAGACAAGTAAGCTTTGGCATTTAAGTGTGGACACTAAGAGAAGTAGTGAGTGGGTTATTATCCTGAGTCAAATTTTGCATGGTACATTTTGCCTTTTACTATGACAAGATGTGCTTTTTGACCTTCTCTAGATAAATATTTTTCCATATTCTAAGAATTAAAAAAAAAATAATTCTGCTCAGACAAGAGCTTGTTCAAAATACCCCATACTGAACAATAATAAAAGCCCTGGAAATTTCCATTTTCATCCTTAAACCTGCCCAGAATTGACTGATTGAATTCCAGTTAGAGACTCATAAAGGGGGGAGTGTGGGGGAGGAAGTATTTTTTCATGATAAAGTTTGAATTCTAGAAAAAAACAGTCTACATGTTCTTTGTAGCCTCCACTTCCCAAGTGTATGCTTTCCCTCGGTTCTAAGTTCCATGTGCTAAATGTTCTCCCCTCTCATGGATGGGCCAGTGTCCTTTGACTGCTTGTAAATTTGTCCTCTTTTCTACTCTTGCCTTATGCCATAATTTTGCCCCTTCATTGCACTCTTTCCCTTTCTCCCTTATCACCATACCTTCCCCCTACAACCCCCTCCACACACACATCCCCAAATAATAAGTGAAGATGGTAGCATTTATGAATATGGTAGTGGTGTCAGGGTTAGAGAGGAAGGAACTAGAACAATTATTTTTCTAACTTAAGGATTAGGCTATTACAATTTCCCAATAGGATACGGATCAAGAAGTGTATGAAGTTTTAAATATTTAAGCATGACTAATTTCATAAATGATTCCCAGTTTGAGTAATTTGAAGACATTAAGATATTTAGAATTTAGTGGTTTTTTTTTTAATTCATTTGACCTATTTTAAACTGGAAGCACATTGCTCACATTTAAACTTGCTCTTATATCAACAAACTGTTTCTGATATTATGTGTAATAGTAGCTATACATATATGTTTAAGCTTGTAATAGTTTTAAAGAATTTAATTTTTTTCTGAGTAAACATAAATTAGCATTTAAACTCTTAAACCTCATCTTTTATAGGTGAGTTAAATTATTTTCAAAGAGATAATTTGAATAGGAGATAGACCTTGGTCGAGAATCAAGTTTCTCTGACTCCTGGTTCGACATTCCTTTCGCTGGTGTCTCCTACACAGATTCTAATTATATCTTATGAATTTTTAAACTTCCAAGATTAGCGACTTCAAGATTGAAGTTTTTCATAGACTAGTTGAAATGAAAGCAAATATAAATTAAAATGTGATTGGAAATGAATCAGGAGCCCAAATTTATAGCTTCTAGGATGCTACTTAATTAAAAAGTTAATTATAATGTGATTATGAATGAATGAAAGTTATTTTGCTCATTATATAAAATATTTACATATTTATAAGAGCATGTTCATTTTTCTTATGTCTACCATACCTAATAACACCATCATACTTTATAATAGAGTTTAGAATTTTTAAAATGTTCAAGTAGAAAAACCAAACCCCTTAGAGCACTGAGCACTCTTTTAAAGAACTGGATACAACTGAAGAAGCTAATTAATTAATTAATGTTCTTTTCAGTATTAAAAATCTGTCAATGTATTAATTGAATATAGACAATTATTGTTAGATGTAATAGATCTGTTTTATTGTATAATAAAACAAGTGGCTTGCCAGTGTTTGTTAGTTAGTTGTGCCCTGTACCCAGTCTGTGTACACACAGAGGAGGCTTCCAGGGGGTCCTTTTGGGCGGAGATTTGGTGTCACAACAAAAATTTATGGATCTCTTATGTTACATCTTACATCATGCTACTCCCACAAGTGTCACTGTCTTCATCAAAAAAATTGGAAAAACTAATGCCTAGTTCATAAATTAGTGAGTGGGGTAGTATCTGCAAAGTACTTGACACATGAGCAAAATAAATGGCATTACTATCACCAACGTCATTATTATCATTTTTGCTTTTTTAGTACATGACTAGAGAACAAAACACGACAGTCCTTCCCTCTTTTAATTAGCAATAATCGCGCCTCGGATAAACCTCATTGGCTACGATACTGCCACTGCGCAAAGCTCCTTCCCTCTTTTAATAATCACACGTAACACATGGCTTCTGACAATTCTGGTCACCAATATGTGTGGGGGTGTCCAAAACTTAAATCAGGGTGTCCCTGGTGGCACAAGGGGTTGAGCGCCACACTGTGGGGCTTTCACAGCCACTGCAGTGCAAGTTTGACCCCTGACCAGGGAGGGGACCCACATGGCACAGCAGACCTCTCCTGCCTTGCCCACTGCTCCCCTCAGCAGTGTATTTCAGTTGATCTGTCCTTTCTGTTCCTCACTCTGTCTCTGGTGAATCCTCTCACCCTCTGAGCCTCTAGCCTGTACCCCAGTTCTTGTATACATAAATAAATAAAAAAATCTTTTAAAAAAACCCCAAATTTTAATCAGGGTGGCACAAAGGTTAAAGCCTTAGCAATATCAAGCTATTGGCAGCCACTATGGCATGAGTTTGATCCCCCACCAGGAAGCTAAACCACATGGAACAGCAGAACTCTTCTGTCTCACCTGCTGCTCCCCTCATCAGTATATTTCAGTAGATCTGCCTGTTCTACTCCCTACTCTCTCTGGTGAATCCTCTCATCCTCTACCCACCCCCACACCTCTGGTCCATACCCCAGTCCTTGTAAGCATAAATAAATAAAAATAAATCTTTGAAAATATCCTACAAATCAGTTTACACTAATTTGACCTACACTTGGAGATGGCTTAAGGTTGAGGGTTATGTCACACAGAACTGTTCCCAAGTTGTAAGTTCCCAGTTTACCACAACTTCTGTCCAATTTGGTTATGAATCAGAGATTCTCATCACCTCCTCCAACTGGGATTTGATAATTTCAGCTCACAGAACTCATGAAAACACATATTTATGCTTACCAATTTATTAAAGGATTAGATAAGGAATACAGATGAAAAGATATGTCAGATGAGGTCTGTGAGGGTCCCAAGTCTAAGAGCTGCTGTCACTATGGAGTTGGGATGTGTCACCCTGCTTCTGTGGATGTGACCATCTACCTGAAACTCCCCAGAGCTGTGCTATTAGAACTTTTATGGAGCCTGCACAACCTAGCATGAGAGCTCAGTATCTCCATTTTGAGTCATTTTCCCTTCCAAGAGAATGGAGGCTGTTGCTAAAAATTTCAAACTTCTAATCATGGGTTGGTCTTTCCAGTGACCAGTACTCATTCAGGAGCCGCACAGAGTCACCTTATTAGAATGATACTCCATTACTTAGAAAAGTGTAGTAATTTCATCTGTCCTGTGTGAGAAACCAGGGACACTCTTTCCAGGATCAGTTTCTATTGTTAATTATTTTACCCATTTCCTAATTTTATTTTATTCTAGCTTGAGAAGCAATGTCTTTGACAGATAATTTATCAAACTGGAATCTTGTTAAACTCAACATCCTGTTACAAGTTGCTAAAATAGCTAAAACATAAGACATTTGGCTTAATATTATTCTGTGTCGTGACCACAGTTACCATTAGCACCTGGAACTTTCTTTTCGAGTGACATTTTAAATGTCTGGCCAGGAATGAATATTCTACTTTGCCCTACAAACTGACAATGATAAAAGAGCATGTGGCAGCTTAACCCAGAACCCATGTATCTTAAATCTTTGATTCCTCCTCTGGAAAGTTTAATGTGATTTCTCAACCAAAAGTTAATGGTAAAAGCTATTTTCTGGCCAAAGAGTGAATATTTGGACCAAAAAGTGGGTTTCATAGGATGAACAAAGCTTTATATTTACTTTCTGTTTTTATTCTGTATCTAAAAAAAAAAAAAGATTATGTGCATTAATGTGTGTTTTTACTAAATGTTATATTTCCTTTTCTCAGTGTGATAATGCTTGGTATATAAGTGGGGCATTCTGTTTGCTGCATGGTGAGTTAGTTTAGGGAACATTTATGAATTTTAAATTTGTATATTTTTTTCTTTGATTTAGAGAGGAGCAAATACAAGCAAGCAGGCAACAAGCATGGGTTGTATTAAAAGTTAGTAATGGTTAGAGACTGCCATTCCCTGCTTCCAGATATTGGCTTCTGATGAAAGGATATTCCATGTGTACCAGAGAGAATTCTTTGAATATAAGCTCAGTGGGCTGGACCATTGAAGTATAGCTCAGGATTGCCATGTTTGTCTGAACATAATAAGAACACAAATCCATGTTATAGGGATATACAGTCCCCAGATTCAGTTTTAAAGAAATTCCATTATTTATCATTAAATCACATTCATATCCTCACTAATGTACCAGGCTGATGACTGGCTAGAATTCTGCTTCAGCATTGACAGTCCAAGTTTGTACAAAATCCTGAGTAAGTCGGGGTCCTCTCTGATAATACATGTTTGTGAAGCTGGTTACCACTAAAATCCATTGTCACAGATGCAGGACACTTCTGTTTTTGGGACTGGAAAAGCTGGAGCCTCAGAGCCCAGGATTCAGCCTCCATGGGCGTAACAAACATCTGCTAGCCAGTGAGTTTTCCATCTCTCCACATCAGTCTGAGACTTAGTTGTAGATCATGTGCCTCCTGGAAGAGGCACAAACTTCTCCATCCTGGACTCCCAGGAAAATGCTCTCCTCTCTACTTTGGTGCTTCTCATAATGTCTTGCCTGTCCCCTTACACTTGGGAATACCTAGTGTCTTCTCTTCAACGGCTTAGGATTTTCAGTGACAGATACAGAGCTTCCTGGAATTAAATATGGGTTATATCCCGATAAACTCATCAAAAATTAAAAATACCCTAAGTTGAAAATGCATTTAATACACCAAGCCTACCTAATGTCATAGATCAGTCTAGCTTGTTTATACCATGCTCCAAGCACTTAGCCTGTAGTTGGGCAAAATCATCTAACACAAAGCTTATTTTACAATAAAGTGTTGGGAATCTCATGTAATTTATTGAATGCTGTGCACTGTAATGTTGTTTACTCTCATGGTTATATGTCTGACTAAGAGCACCTCTCCTTGTCATTTCCCAATTCATAGCTAGTACCATACTGTTTATTGCTCGACTGAGAAAAGATCAACATTCAACATTTGGTGTGTGATTTCTACTGAATAATATTGCCTTCCTAAAGTCAAAGAAATTGTAAGTTATATCATAAGTTAGGACAGTCTCAGTGGAAGGGAAGTGACTTATGGGCAGTTTCTGCTTCTGGCCCTGCCTTTCCTGAGGCCCTGTATTTCTCCAGATGAATCATTGAAGGAAATGAGTATCTTAATAAATTAACACATTTATTTTGAAAGAGCCAAACATAGAAGTATATGATAGTGAATTATATGCAGGAAACATCTCAGTTATATAAAATAGCAACTGGTAAAATAGTTGAGCCTGGGACAGGCAACTGGAAGACAGAGAGACCAGAAGGGAGTGGGTAAGACTCCAGATTATAATAGAGATTATATGTATTATTTGAAATTTTAAAATATAACCATATAATGCTTTTTTAAAATATGAAAAAGTTTCCTTGAATCTTTTTTTTTTTAAAGATTTATTTATGCATACAAGCACAGGGGTACAGGTCAGAAGTGTGGGGGGTGAGAGGATTCACCACAGAGAGCGGGGAGCAGAACAGGCAGATCAACCGAAGTACACTGCTGAGGGGAGAAGCGGGCACAGCAGGAGAGGTCTGCTGCCCCATGTGGGTCCCCCTCCCGGCCGGCGGCAGGGATCGAACTCATGCTGCAGCGGCTGCGGTTTGCCTCATAGCGTGTTGCTTAACCCACTGCGCCACCAGGGAGGCCCCTTCCTTGAATCTTAAAAAAAAAAAATAGGTCAACATATAGAAGTCACAATCATCTTTCACCCAGACCTTAGACTACTACCGTGTTCTTCTCATGACTGGTTTCTACTTGCCTCTGGTTCCCCTTTCGTGCTTGCCCTCCAAATGCTGTTCAAAATGGTCTTCTTTCCTCTAGTATTTCAACTCAGAAGAGACTGAAGCCATATTCAGACTACGGCAGGACCTATTTAGAAAAACTATTTTAAACCTCTGGAAATGGCACATGTGCTCTCAGAAGATGCTGACCGCCCTTCGAAGGCTTGAAATATAGCAGCCAGAATTGTTTTTTATGCCAAGCGGATACACTCTGCAATGAACACAGCCCCATGTAGTGACCTCGTGATTTAAGGTTGTGATTTACAATGCTAACTTTCAAGTGGGCTATTTTTTCTGTTTTTCAAAAATTATTCTGTTGTTTCAGAAGTTGTGTCAGTTGTATACAGATTTTCTCAACAAGAAGCTGCTTTATTCCTTGATGAACTCTCCAGTCTTAACTAGTCAGTTTCTTATTTAGCTGGTTTTAGTTAGGTGCATTATCAATCTACAGAGCCTATGGTGGGCACAAAAGAATTTGAGATATATTAATGAGGTCTCCAAATTTCACAATTGCCAAGATTCAAGTTAGAGGAGGAAGGACAGAAAAAAAATATGTATATCTCCCACTCAAGGAAAAACATTTAATACTAGCTATGAGCAATGATAAAGGAAAGGTTAAGTGCTCTGTAGTGCTAGGTAAAAGCCTGCCTTTTTCTTGGCTCTAGCCTTGAAAACAAGTATTAGGAATAATTGATGGTAAGCCTTTGGTTACTAAAAATTTCACTATACTTTAAAGAAACAACTTGAATCCAAAAAGTGTCTGTGTCAAATAAATATTGGTCTAAATCCTGCACTCTACAAAATTGGATCAATCTCATATCTTCTACCAAGTAGTGTTGAGGCCAAAAAGCAAAAATTGAAATAATGTAATAAAACTGCAGTCTATTCCAATTTTAGAAAATAGCATCCATTTTAGAAATATTTTCACCGAAGGTTAAAGTAAAAATGATTTTCTGGGTAAGTCTGTGTTAACCAAACAATCTAATCAGCTTCATTCTATAGCTTCATCCAAATTATAACGTCAGTTTCAACCTGTCTGTAACCCCAGTTGTTAGAAGCTGCCTGGAGCACCATCCTGAGAGACAAATTAGGTAATGGCCAGATTCAGGAAAAAATGTTGTGATTGATCATCAGTGTTTATGTTGGGCATAGAATAGGAAGTGAAATCATATATTTGTCATCCCAGCTAGAACCTTTGTATCAAGCAAGAACAGAATGAATTCACTTGGCTAATAAATAAGACATTGACTAGCAACAGTGTCCAAAACATAAGGTATGATCGTTTTCTCAAACTGTTCTGCCCATTGCAATTGTTCATCTGAGCTTTGGACCTGAGGATCCTCATTCCATCAAAAAACCTAGGAGGATTTAACAGATTAGAATCCCAAGCACATTTTAACTAATTTGCTGTTCTCTGAGGGAGCTCAATAAATAATATTCTTCTTCCTGAATGAATTGACAATTCTAAAAAAGAGTAGCAGGTGGAGGCTAAGTGATCACCTTATTGATAAAGGGAGAGTAAATTAAGGAGATGTAGCTTAACTTTAGGTCAAATGAGTTTTTGTCCTCCCAGAATTAGGCAGGTTTAGCACCCAGCCAGAGCCATCACCGGACTAGGGCAAGTTTGGGCATGAAGACTGCTGGTATGGACGCTAAGAGTGGGGTAGCTCTCCCCAAAATAAGTGAAGAACCAAGATGAATATTCTCCCTTGATCTCCTAATCAGGTAATTCACTCTTCCTCCCCTGCAGCAGCATTAGTAAAGGTCTGTGTAAATGTGTATCACACTGGAGCATGTTCAACCTGGAGATAATCAGAAATAGAGCAGAAGTATTTCCTCCAACAGGTATCTTCTTTACCTTTAAAATATATTCCACATCTTTCTACTTTTCTCCATGTCTAGTATTCATGCCAGAGTTCAAGCTAACATTTTTCACCTAGATGTAAACTATTACAGTAATTTTCTAATCCATCTCTTGTGATGTTTGTCTTTCTACAACTCTCCCCACATATTTCAAGATAATCCTTGTGAAAGGTAAATCAGATCATGCCCCACCCCTCCCCAATTTGTTTCATATCTTCCCATCACATTTAACATAAACCATAACAGTATTTTCACATGTCTTATGTAATTGACGGTGTTCAGTACAAGCTATCCTCAATTAAGGAAACTTGGAATATTGAACAGTTCAAACTTAAGGAAATTGAGTAATAGCATTAGTAGGAAAGCCTCATGACATTCCCCTAAAACATATCATAAAACTTGAATGTGAGAATTACCTTTCCCATACACACAGGAAAAGAGTGTACTTATCTCCAAAGGAGAAGGGACACAGGTATCTGAGTGGATAGATCTTGTGAAGTATCTCCTAGTTTACTATGCTTACCTCATACCCTTTATCCTATTACACTGTTCAACAACTTTTCACTCTTTATTATACTTAATTTAAAAATAATAACATTTAACCACATTCATACTTCCTTAAGAAGGCTCTGTGTCATGGGAAATTTGTACTAAATAGATGTGTATACTTTTTTTCTTATTAATGTCTCTTTATTTATTTTCTTATATAATTGTTAATTTTTGTACGGTATTTGATTTCTCCCTTCAGATGTAGTCCCATAGTTCTTCTGCCACCATGGTACCGATAATCTATTACCTTAGTCCCCTGTTCTCATCTCTCCCCTTGTTTTGACATCTCTCTCCCCAACTGTATGCCTCAGAATGATGATCAGCTTTCTAGTTTTATCTTTTATCTGGACCTTTGTTCGTTTCTCTATATTCTGCATATAAGTGAAACCATCTGATACTTATCTTTTTCCTTATGACTTATTTTGCTTAGCTCCCATCTTCATCCATCCTGCCTCAAATGACATGAGTTTATCTTTTTTGAATGCTGAGTACTGTTGTGTGTATATACCATATCTTCTTGATCCATTGAGACATTGGGCTATTTCCATACTTTTTTTAAAATTTAAATTTATTTAACTATATTTGACATCAATTGTAGCCCCCAGGGAATTCCCACCACTATTTCACCTGTACACTGTCACCTCAGTCCCTTGTGCTCCTTCTGCCTTTATCCTGGGCACCCCCTGCCCCCCCCCCACTTCGCCAGAAGATTCCTTTGGTTTGTCTTTGTCCTTTTGCTCTTGTGTTTTTGTTTTTTTTTTTATTAAAATATTTTAAAATTTACATATACTTGCCATTAATTGTAATCCCCATGTATTCCCCATCACCATCTCACCAGGTCTTGTGTTTTTGTTTGTTTGTTTTTTATTGTAATTACTCTTTTCCTTGAGCCCCCTTATTTTTTGTTCTTTTACATTCCTCCTAAAAGTGAAACCATCCGATATTTTTCTCTTGCCTTCTGACTTATTTCACTGATGTTTCCATACTTTGTATTATAAATAGTGCTGCAATAAACATAGGTGTGTGAGTTTCCTTTCAAATTAGTGGTTTTGTGTTCTTTGAGTAGATTCTTAGGACTGGAATTGCTGGATTTGCATGGTAGAGCCATTCTTAGTGTTTTGAAGAACATGCACACAGCTTTCCATACTGGCTGAACCAGATTACATTCCCACCAGCAAAGAAGAGGATTCATTTTCACCACACCCTCACCAGCATTTGTTGTTGATAGTTTTTTTACTATGTGCCATTCTCACAGGTGTCATTTTATAATTATACCAAAATAAATTAAGCTCCTAGGAATAAACCTAACAAAGGAGGAAAAAGACCTGTGCAAGGAAACTTACAAAACACTGTTGAAAGAAATAGAAGACAACATAAAAGAAATGGAAAGGCATTATCTGCTCACGGATTGAAAAAAATAACATCAAAATGACCATCCTATCAAAAACAATTTACAGATTCAATTTAATTCCAATAAAAACATCAATGGCATTCTTCAAAGAAATGGAACAAATATTGCTGAAAGCTATATGGAATCACAAAATAATTCTGAAATAGCCAAAGATCTCCTATACTATAAATCTATAATAATGAAAACAGAAAGGTATTGGAACAGAAACACATACACAGACCAATAGAATCAAATTGAAAGTCCAGATATAAAACTACATGTATATGGTCAATTAATGTATTACAAAGGAGAAAAACAGTAACACCGGAACAAGGAAAATCTTTCAAATAAATGGTGCTGGGAAAACTGGAGTGCCACTTGCAAAAGAATGAAACTAGACTACTATCTCACACCAGACACACAAATTAACTCAAAATGGATAAAAGACTTAAATATAACACTGGCAACCATAAATTATATAGAAGAAAACAGGCAAAATACTCCATGACATAAATCTCAGAAACATCTTTGAGAACTCATCTCCAGAAGCAGGGAAAATGAAGGAGAATAAAAAAAAGAGCTGGGATTATATAAAACTGAAAATCTTCTGCACAGTTAAAAGACAGTAACCAAAATTGAAGTGATAGCCTACTTGAATTGGGAGAAAATATTTGCACACAGTACAGTTGATAAAGCACTAATATGTCTTTTAAGTTATAGAGACCCCCGTGAAATCTTAAAGGAAAGAGGAAAAAAGGTAGTTCCTCTCCTCATAATCTAGTTCTTGGCAAATGCTTTTGACTTTTTCGCCTACTGCACTCCTTAGATTACACCACACTGGCCTCCTTATCCTTCTGAAATTCTAGCCTCATTGCTGCCTTGATTTTTCTCTACTGTTGGTCCTTCCCTGTCCCCAAATTTTTTGCCTCTCAACTCAATGTTACAGGTTCAGAAAGACAATCTGACTCATAGTCTAAAGAAGCAGCTTTCCTCTCAATCTACATAATGTCATTTTGTTTACTTGCCTCATCTACACATCTGTCTGTCTGTTCATTTATTGTCTGTGACCTCCCTTTAGAGAATGTAAGCCTACAGAAAGTAGTGCTTGATCTGATGTGCTTTTCAGCACTTGGAACAGAGCTTATCACAAATTTGGTTCTCCATAAATATGATTTTAATGGGGAAGAGTAAATAACCCAGGATCATAAAACAGATTATGTCCTGAATTGTGGTCCAAAAATATGGTTATGATTTTGACTTTTATAGCAAACTGATGATAAGAGAATAAATTATCATGGAAATGAACTGTGCTAGTCTATCTAGTGTTTACTGTCATGACCATCATGCCCCAGGGTGTTTATGGACTTGATTCATTGGGGATATATTTAAGATGTGGGAAGAAAATTGTGTTTTGTACATCTGCCTGTGTATTTGATTTCCAAAATTTGAAGAGGTAATGGAGCATAGTGATTAAGAAAATACAGTCAGTCATCAAACTACCCAGACTTAATTAAATCTGGGCCCCATCACCACTATTCCTTGGAAAATTAATAAAACTCAGTATGTTTCAGTTTCCTCATACAAAAAAAACATGGAAATAATAACAGTACCTACTCCTGAGAATTATTATAAGTAATATATTCAGTAAAGCTTACCAGAGTGCCTGGCACAAAACAAACAATAAATGTCCAATTAATATTGGTGATAGCAGTATTACTAGTGGTAATAGTATAAATTACTGGTTTGCCAATGTCAAAAGGTAATAATTGCCATAAACGCATATCAGTTCTGCCATTAGACCTTGAGTATTTTAACCATTTGTTTACAATCACCTTCTTCCTATGGGGTGCTTGGACTCTCTGAGGACAGTGTGAGTGATTTTTCTTCAATAATCTGCTTCTTTTTTGAGATCTTATAAAAATGGTAAATAACAAACAGCAGGTGCATTGAGTTCCATTTTTCTTTCTTTTGTTCTTCATCTGCTTTGGGTTTCTTATTTTGTTTCTGTCATTGGTCCTTCCTCTTCTGGACAAGTATATGGAAATACTGAGGCAAGGAAAACTGTGCCTTCCTGTTACTATAGGTTTCCTTGCTGTCTTGGACTCTGGTGGAGAGTAGACTGAGGAGGAGGCTGCAACTTCAGACTTCAAATGTGAAACACTCCACATTTTTCTCTAGACAAGGTTGGGTCTTCAGTCTAAGCTGACCTTCCTCTAAAGGGCATCGGTCTCTGTTCTCTAACATTACTTTGTCTTTCCTTCCCTAGACTCAAATTGTGATTGTGGAAAACCTCTTAAAGGCCTGGACCCTAATTGAATGTTGCAAAATGTACATGAATTCAGACAAACATGAGTTTAAGTCCTATCTCTGTGACATTCTGTGTAGCTGGCTGATGCCTGGCCACTGGGAGCTTTGTCCCTTCATTTCTAAAGTTGAGATCATTCCTGCCCAATAAAGTTGCTTATTCATGATGATGTGTAACATTACCTGTGAAAGCATTTTAAATTGTTATATATAAAAGGTCAGTAGTTACAATTATCATACATCCTTTATTGTCAAACTGTCTCAATATAAAAACCATACTATTTCTACTCTTAATACATTTATAAGGTTGGAATAAATGATGCATAGGTCTAAACTTCCTAGATTTGTAGAAATAGTGATCTGATATTGTCTATTCAAATCTTCATCATGTTCTCTGCAGTTGTTTTCTTTGAAAGTCAAATTAAAACTTAATGCAAAACAAAAAAAAAAATCCCAATTAAAAAATGAGCAAAAGGCCTAAAGGGACATTTCTTGAAAGAAGATGTGCAGATGACATACAGGCACATCAACCGCTTATCATCACTTAGCATCAGGGAAATGCAAATCAAAACCACAGTGGGATAAAGTTTTATATCTCTGAAAATGGCCCTTATCAAATGAGCCAGAAACAGCTAGCCTGATGTTGGTGAGGATGTGGAGAAAAAGGAACCTTCATATTTTGTTGGTGGGAATGTAGACTAGTCCAGTCTTCATGAAAAATAGTGTGGACATTTTCTATACCATTTCTCCTCTTAATTATCTACATGAATAATGCAGAAACACTAATTCAATGGGATATATACACTGTACGCCTATGTTTATTGCAGCTATATTTACAATAGCAAGTTCTAGAAATGACTTAAGTGTTCAATGACAGCTGAGTGAATTAAAAGATGTAATATATAATGATATGTTATATGTAATATATAGTGGATTAAGATGTAATCTGTATTATATATAGGTAGGTGTATATGTGCACATATTAGATCTTTTAAAGTTAATAGAATACTACTCAGCTATAAAAAATATGATCTCCTTCCATATGTGACAACATGAAGGGATAATGCTAATCAAAATAAGGCACAATAGAAAGACAAATGGAAAGAGTAGAATAGAGAGAAACAAAACAAAGATTCTAAATTAAAAATAAACCCTAGAATTCTGAGTATAAAACTAAGGCTATAGAGGAGAAGGAGGAGGGTGGAGAAAAAAGGGAGGGGGTACAAAGTGTGAGGACCACTTGTGCCTTGGTGGTGGGTGTGGTGTAACATATACCTGAAAAGGTGGAATCCTGTATTTCTGAATCATACATACCATCGTAAATCAATGTTACCTTAATAAGGTTATTAAAAATTAATGCAAATGAAACATCCATTGAAAATATTTCAAGAAAATATTTGAAAACTGAAAGCAGCATATTAAAAAAATACAGAAAACAGCTTACAGAGGACCCCCCCCACTCTGGCAATGTATGCAGAAGTTATCACAATGAATAAAGATAGCAAAAGATAACACTTTGAATTAAAAAAGTGAACCTGTGAATACCTAATAACAAAATTATTTAAAAAAAAAACTTTAAAAGGGTTTATAAGAACTGGAAAAGGATTTCCTAAGAGAAGAATAACAAACTAATAAATATAGAAGAAATGATACAAAATAATTTACAATATAGTAAAAAACAATCGATAATCAGAAATGGATAAATGCCAAAACTATGAGTGAAATATTGGTGAACAGAATATCATTTATGTCATCTAAAGGTACCTCTGTACTGGTTTTTCATTAATTATAGAGGGGAATAAAAGGACTATTTATTGGAGAAACCTGGCAGATAGCTTCTTAAGTGATCAAACTTAACATTGCCAGTAGGGGTGTAACTCCATATCATGCGCCACTTCATGTGAGGCACTTTGAGGGACACATTGCCTATGTAGTGTTCCTGCCAAAAATATAGTCTAAATCTAATCAGAAGTTAACAGGAAAATCAAATCCAGGAATATCTGGCAAAACAACTCATCTGGACTTTTCTCAAATGTCAACTTCATAGGGAACAAGGAAAACAAAACAACAAAAGGCTAGGGAAGTCTCTAAAACTAAAAGAGACTTGAAAACTAAATGCAGTAGATAAATATCAATTGCATATTGAGAAAAACCTAGATAAAGGACATTGTTGAACAACAGGGGAAATTTAAAATTTAGATGATACGCATTCCAGTGTGAGAATATATATTTCAGTTTTTTAGAAACGTGGCCTCCTTCTTAGAAATGCATGCTTAAGATTCAGAGATAAACTCTCATGATATTTATAACTTACTTTCAAGTAGTGTACTTAAAAATTGTATGTATATGCATATATATGCATATACAATTCTCTTGCAATGAATGTTTTTTCACTGTACTCTTTTTGCAACTTTCCATGGATTTGAAATTTTTCAAGAAGTTGGCAAAATATTATTAAAGCAAATCCCCTAATTTTTTTTCCAGTGGTCAGCAATATCTGTCCTTATGCCAGAGTAAGAATTACTGTATATTATTAACCAGTCAGGCCTTGCTAGTATCCTATCTGCTATCTTTCACAAGTAAATTCATCCTGACCCAAATTCTTAGGACAAAAAGGAACATGTATCTCATCTGAATTAAAGCAAGCCCAAGGCAGTCTGTATCAACTCTTTCCTGTCCAGAGGTAGCCAATGAATCTACCTCTATGTCATAACCCTGTGTCTATCTAGGAAGGTGAGTGTTTTTCTTGTAAATCCTGCACTGTAATTACAAGCAAGGGTATAAAATCTGCATAATTTTACATTGAATGTAAATCTAATTTTATTGATGAACTGAGGCCATCTGTTCAGCTTCATTGATAAATGTCAGCAGATAGCCAAGATCTAAAGGATGAAAGTCACTGAATTGACTGCCAAGCAGTTACAGAGAACATCAAGTCTTAATAACTGATCCTTTGCACTAGACTATAAATAAATCTATGGAATGTTATAATGCAATGCTACTTCAATACATTTTTTTCACAAAACAAGGAATAATATGAATAAATATAGTAAATATGTTATTAGTCTATTATGATAGCCACTAAAATGTCCACAAAATTAAGTGCCAAAATGTCATAAAAGATCATGCATTGTACAATCCTATTTTTTCACAAAAAAATGATCAAATAGTAATTACAGATATTTTTAGAAAAAAATAAAATGGATTTTTTATGGGAAAAAAACTTCTCTTAGCCAATATATGTAGTCTTTGTACTAACTGTGCTATATTAGTTTAGAAATCAGAGGATTTTTTCCAAATTATGGGTTAAGATGACATTTCTTTTAAAAATAGTTTTTATTTAATGCACACATTGAACAAAAACACTTCGCATAGATTATCTCTTCTAATCTTCATAATAACTCTTTTCAGAAGTAGGAATAGACTTAAAGTGGTCAGTCATTTGTCCAGGGCTCCTGACTAGGTTACCAGGGTTACTAGCAGATTGGGTTTGTCTTATTCTAAATCCTTTAATCTTAAACAATTTTCTACACTAATACCAAATTAAATATGAAAAATGTGTTATTTTATAAAAAATTTTATCTTTACCAACACACACATCCCTCTCCCTCACCACACACAACATGTTCTAAAGTTAGCAAATACATCTTTTCGCAGTTTGTTAAAAGAAAATTAGATATTTCTGGGTTGAAAGAGAAAGTTTGATGACCACATTAGGTTTGGAAACTAAATACATACTATTAATACAAACAGCTAGAATTCTATTTAATGTTTGTTTGGTTTTTTTTCTCACATTAGTTCCACCTAAGCCTCTTGGACACAGTTCACATCATTTATAGTTTCTCTCAAAATACCATGAGAGGCTTATAAAAATATTTTTGCTGCATTATGTCTTTGTATATTCAGTTTTTCCCCTTTGTTACTAGGTGTTAGAAAGAACGCTGCAGCATTGAGCATAGATCTTTTAGAGATGGTAAGCAGGCATTCCAGGGATTTGCACAAAGGTGAATTTTAATAAGGTCTGCCTACATATTTCCTTGCTTGAGAAGTAAGAGTACAGCAAGGGCTGTTATAGAATAGAAAAGAGTTCTGCATGCATACTAATTAGATCAGGCCTCTGGAGAGTAGCCAGCTGTTGGTTGATAAAAGAAATAAAATGATAGGTTACAGATAGAAGTCATTTCAAAGCTGATTTTAGAGTTTTTTGTTTTTTTCTGGCAGGGCATATGGAACAAGTACAGTGTCACAAGGAACAATTAAAATATCTTTGTAAATGAGAAAGAGGAAGGTGAGGTGAACAGGGTCAGTGTTCTGGGGCATTGCTTTGAGTTCACTGTCCAAGCATTAATGTGGTTGCCAGATCTTGGTTTTCTCCATTTTTAATTTTCATATACATCCATAATTTATTTTGATATTTAATAAAAAGTCAGATAATAACTATAAATTTGTTGTTTATTGGCTTCCAGAGAATTTCACTTTCCTCTTCTAATTTCTCCAATACTTTCTTCTCTGTATTATTCTTCATCTGCTCCACTTTCTTTGCCAACCAGAAGTAATAAAATACTGTCTGTGTCTGATTTTGACCCAATTCTCTTTTCTTGAAAATCTCTCTTGATTATCTTACCCACTTCTAAATCTTTAATAATGCAGAGATATCTTATTAGAATGTGTGTTAACTAGTAGATAATAACTACTTTACCATTTCTCTACCACAAACCCCTTTGGCATTCTATGGTACGTACTCTTGGGAACTATGGACTCCCTTTTGGAACACTATTTTTAAACACAGGTAGGGTTATGTCATGTATCTGCTTTGGGTGTTATAGGTTAAACCGCTATAAATATATATTTTCACATCTGTCCATGAACAGTACCTAAATAATACTCCACCATGTTCTATTGGGCCTGTCCTTTCCCTACCCCACCTTCCACCCACTCCTTCAGTTCTGAAGTCAGATGTTAAGCATTTATTATTATTGGTTTGGTTTTTATTGACCCTTTGTTATGTTTCTCTACACATCAGGGAGACCATCTGGTATTTGTCTTTTTCTTTATTTTGCTTAGCACTATACTCTCCAGTTCTATTCAGGTTACAAATGGCAATGATACATCTTTTCTTTTTTTTAATAGCTGAGTGGCATTCTATTGTATACATATACCACTTTGTACTGATCAACTCTATCGCTGAGCACTTAGGCTGTTTCTATAACTTAACTATTGTAAATAGGGCTACAATGAACATAAAAGTACACATATCCCTTTAAATTTTTTTTTTTTCATTTTTGAGTAGATGCAACTGCTGGGTCATAGGGTAGATTCATTTTAATAGTTTGAGAAACCTACTTAACTGTTTTCCATACTGGCTAGACTAATTGACAATCCTACCAACAATGTATAAGTGTTTCTTTTTCTGCATATCCTCACACATATTTTTTTGTTTCTGGACTTTATGATGTGGTTCATTCTCACATGTGTAAGATTATATATAATTGTGATTTTGATTTGCATTTCCTTGGCGATAAGAAGTAATGAGCAGATTTTTATGTGTCTATTGACCATCTGCATATCTTCTTTGGAGACATGTCTGTTCTGCTCTATGGACATTTTTCTTAAAGGTTTATTTATTTATGCATATAAGAGCTGGGTTACAGGCCAGATGTGTGAGGGTGGTATGAGAGGATTTACTAGCGATACAATGGGGAGCAGAACAGGCAGATCTACTGAAATACACTACTGAGGGGAGCAGTGGGAGAGACAGGAGAGGTCTGCTGTGCCATGTGGGTCACTTCCTGGCTAGGGGGATTGAACTCAAGCTGCAGTGGCTGCAGATAGCTTCATAGAGCTGAGATTTAACCCTTTTCATCACCAGGGAGTGGTCATTTTTTAAAATTGGGTTAATTTTTTTCTTTTTGTTGAGTTGCATTAGTTCTCTATATATTTTGGGTATCAGCACATTGTCAGATGTGTTATCTACAAATATTTTCTCCAGTTTAGTAGTGTCTTTTTGTTTTACTGATAGTTTCTTTCCCTATGCAGAAACATTTAGTTTGATGTAATCCCATTTGTTTATGTTTGCTTTTGCTGCCGTGTCATTGGAGATGAATCCCATAGAAATTTCTGAAACTGATATAGAGTGCAGAAATGTAGTGTTTTTCCTTCAATGTAATTTATAGTTTCAGGTTATATCCATGTTTTTAATCCATTTTGATTTGATTATTGTGTGAAGTGTCAGATGGTGATCCACTTCATTCTTTTGCATGTGGCTGCCCAGTTTTCCTAACGCCATTAGTTGTAGTGGCTCTTCTTTCTCCCATGTAAATTCTTGGTTCCATCAACATAGATTAACTGTCCATTAATGCATGGCAGTTGGTCTGTGGGTATCATTTACCATACTGTCTTCATACTATAGCTTTATAGTATAGTTTAAAGTCTGGGTGTATGATACCACTACTTGTATTCTATTTTAGTCAGATTCCTTTGACTATTCAGGATCTTTTGTAGTTCCATATGAAAATCAGTATTGTTTGTATGAATGCCAATTCATATTGTTTGAAGAATGCCATTGGAGACTTGATATGGATTGCCTTGAATATGTATACTGCTTTAGCTAAGATGGCCATTTTAGCAATCTTGATTCTTTCAATCCATGAGCTGGGAATATTTCTCCATTTCCTTTTGTCTTTTAAAATTTATCTTAACAATAGTTTATAGTTTTATTGTATAGGTACTTCACCTTCTTTTTTGAGTTTGTTCCATTAATCCATTTTTTAATGATTTCTGTCATTGTGAATTGGAGGTTTTCTAGATTTCTTTCTCTTCATATGTGTGCTTACATATGAAAACACAACTGATTTTTGCAGACTGATTTTGTACCCTACCATTTTACTGAACTGACTTACTAAATCAATTAGCTTTTTATTGAGGTAACCTTGATTTACATCATTATCTGTCTAAAAGAAACAATAATCTCCCTATTCAGGTGCTGTCACCATACATACTACACCCATCACACACCAATAGTCCACCACCATAGTCCATTATATTCCCTCCCCACCTTGTTCTTGTCCTTTCCCCATCTTCCCTCTGATAATCTCAGTTCTATTGCTACCATTCTAGGGTTAGTTCTTAGCTTGACTTTATATGACCCTTTTTATTTGATTTCTCTGTAGTCCACATATCAGTGACATCATCTAGTATTTGGCTTTGCCCTTCTGACTTATTTCACTTAGCATAGCTCTCCCCAGGTCCATCCATGGTGCCACCAAATGCACGTGTTTATCTTTTTAAAAGCTCAATAGTATTCCATCGTGAATATAAGCCACATCATCCTGATATACTCATCTGTATTTGGGCATTTAGGTTGTTTCCATAACTTATCTATTTCAAATTTAAAATAGTCTATTTCAAATAGCTACAATAAACATAGGAGTGCATGTTTCCCTTCAACTTAGTTTTTTCGTGGAGTCTTTAGAGTTTTCCATGCATATTATCATGTCATCATCAGGTAATGAAAGTTTTACTTCTGCTTTCCCAATTTAGATTCTATTTATTTTCCTCTTGCCTGATTGCTTTAGCAATTGCTTTAGCTTTCCAATATTATGTTGAATAATAGTTGTGACAGTGGATATCCTGGTCTTATACCAGAAATTAGAAGAAAACATTTTCATTTTTTCCTCCATTAAGTATGATGTTGACTGTGAGTTGTCATATATAATCATTATTATGTTGAGAAATGTTCCATCTACCCATATTTTTCAGGAGTGCTTTTATCATAAGTGGATGGTAAATCTTATCAAATGCATTTTTTAGTATCCATTGATATGTGATTTTTATTATATGACTTTTGTTGATGTGGTTCAACCATTTCTGTGACCCTCGAATAATCCCATTTGGTTCTGATATATCATCCTTTTAATGTATTTGATTGTTTGATTCAATCTGTCAAGGTTTTGTTGAGGATTTTTGCATCTATGATCTTCAGAGAAATTGGTCTATAATTCTTTGTGTATGTATAACTTCTTTGTCATATTTTGGTATCAGAGTGATGCTGGTCTCATACAATGTTTTGAAGCTTTCTCTCTTTCTCTGTTTTTGGGAAAATTTTTTCAATAGGATAGGTATTAGTTCATCTTTGAAGTTTTAGTAGAAACCACCTGGGCCTGTACTTGTTCTTTGGGCTGCTTTTGGTTACTATTTTGATATATTTGCTCATGATTTGTCTCTTCAATTTTTCTATTTCTTCCTGATTCACTCTTGGAGTGTTGTAGATTTACTAAGAATTTCCTCATTTCATATAAGTTATTGAATTGCAAGTATATACTTTCTCATAGTAATCTCATGATCTTCTATGTATCTGAAATATCTATTGTTATTTCACCTGTTTCATTTCTGATTCTATTTATTATATCTTTCTCTTTTTTTTCTTAGTGATTTTAACAAGAAGTTTACCCATTTTGATTTTTTAAGAAGACAGATTTTGGTTTTTTGATCCTTTAGACTGTCTTTTTGGCTTCTATTTCATTTATTTATGCTATTATTTTTATTATATCCTTCCTTCTACTAGCTTTTGGTTCATTTGTTTTGTTTTGTCTTTTCCCTAACTTCTTGATGTCAGAGCTAAGGTTGTTTATTTGAGCTATTTCTAATTTCTTCTTGTGGACCTGTATGCTTTCTTCTTAGTATTGTTTTTGCTGTGTACCATTGTTTCTGCTAGGTTATGTCTTCATTTTCATTCATCCAGGTATCTTAAAAAAAAAATTCTGCTTTGGCTTCTTCCTATCTAATCATTCAGAACAGTGTTGTTAATCTCTATATTAAAGGTGTTTCCTATTTTCTTTTTGTGATTGATTTTTAGTTTGATACCATTGTGATAGAACAGATACTTGTTTTTTTTTTTTTTTAAGATTTATTTATTTATGCATACAAGCACTGGGGTACAGGCCAGAGGTGTAGGGGGGGGTGAGAGGATTCACCACAGAGAGCGGGGAGCAGAACAGGCAGATCAACAGAAGTACACTGCTGAGGGGAGCAGCGGGTACAGCAGGAGAGGTCTGCCACACCATGTGGGTCCCCCCCCCCCCCGGCCGGCCTCAGGGATCGAACTCGTGCTGCAGTGGCTGCGATTTGCTTCGTAGTGCGTAGAACAGATACTTGTATGCTTTCAACTTTCAAGAATTTGTGAATATTTTTACTTATGACCCAGCATGAGATCCATCACTATGAAGGTTCCAAGTGCTCCTGAGAATAATGACTGTTCTACATTTTTGGGTGCAGTGTCATATAAATGTCCATTAAGTCCATGTGCTCTAATTCCACATTTCCTTTGTTATTTTCTGTCCATTGTGTAAATTATAGTATTGTAATCCTGAAAGATTATTGAGGCTTAGCTACAGTGTTCTTCTATTCTCTTCTTGCCCCCCCAAGAAGTCTTATGACATTCTTATGGGTTTTCCTTATATATTTTTGTTTGTTTGTTTGTTTTACTCCCTAGCCACCTTCAATATTCTTTATTTGCTTGAATTCTTGTAAGTTCCAGACTACATGTCTTGGTGTAGGTCATTGCATTTAGGTAACTTTCCCCAGTTTGGGACGTTTTACTCTATTATTTCTTTGAATAAATTATCTACTTCCTTTCTAGGATACTCCTTATCATCATGGGTTACCCTTCCTAATAGAGTTGGGTAGGTCTTAAAGTATTTCTTCATTCTTTTTTCTTTGTATATTTCTTTCTTCTTCCACTGGTGTACTTTTTGCATTATGATCTTTGTGATCATCTATTTGACCCTCTATTTAGGCATAGATTTTTGCAGAATATTTTAGCTCTTTTATTGACCTTTGAGCATACCTTTACTTTAAATATTTGATATCTACTTTTTGTTCATTAATTGTGTTTCTCCAGTCACTTTTTTCTTTATTTTCTTCCATTTGTTTAAATGTATTTATTGTGGCAGTTTTGAAGTCCTTGTCAGATAGGAAGATAAGATGTTCCATATCTTTGTGGGTGGACTCTAGAGAGTTGTTCCCTCCTGTGATGATATGTTCCCTGGAGGTCTCAAGCTGCCTTGTGTTGTGTTATTTTTGTCTGCCTATATTACTGTATTAGTTCCTCTCCCCTGGAATTCTGTACTACCCAACCATAGCTAGTTAAAGTACACTGCAGTGGAGATAGATATGACTCCCATCAACCTACCCTGACTACCAACAAATCAGAAGTCCTAAATTTGTAGACTCTCTTCCCTGTGGTTACCTGTAGTTTCTAATTACACATTCTGGATACAGGTCTAGAGATCCCAGAGGACCAAGGGGTGAGTGTGCCTTTGGTCTTTCTAAAGCCTGATGTTCAGATACCCCTCTTGAAAAGTCTATGGGTGCAATATGGCTGGCTGGCAGTCCTGTGCTTTCCCCTACTATGTGGCTATATGGGCACTCATTCATGCAGTTTCTTTGTAAGTACAGTCTGGAGGGAGTGGGTGGTGAACTTTCCCCTAGTCTCTAGGAAACCCGTGGTCTTAACACCCCTTGTCAAAAACTTTACGCACAACACAAGCCTGGCGATACTGCTCTTTCTTCCTCTCTGGGATATACAGGCGCCCTTGTTTGTAACCTCTTTGTGAGCATAGTGTAGATGTCATGAGGAGGCAGGAGGGAAGTGATGGGTATGTTCACGGATCATGGAAAACCCTCAATCTAGAATTCCCTTATTGAAAATTTTATGCTCATAATATGCCCTGTGGTGGCCCTGGAAACAGCCATCAACAAGACTAAGTTCACTGATCTCTGGCAGCCTCCCCATAAGTACAGCCTGGACGTCATCTGTGTTGGTGGGGGAAGTAGATGTCTTTTTGTGCTCCCTGTTGTGGTCACAGACATCCTGGTAGCCCTTAGACCACACAGGAGACAACTATGTGCTTATCTCCACTGCTGAATCTAGTCTTCAGTCACCTGAGTATTCCTTTTTGAATAGTGGAATAGGCTATGCTTTCACAGTGAATTATGCTTTTTTTCCCTCAGGTCAGTGGGAAAGTCTGAAAGACTGTTGGGTAAAGTGATAATAGCCCTTCACTGAACTAGCACCATTCACTGCTTCTCAGTCTTTCCTTCCAATTTTGATGGCTTCTTGCTCTCTTCTAAGATATTGATACTCCCTTCTCCAGCTCCATTCTAGATGTGCCTGTTCCCTCTGATTGCTTATCCTCAGTGTTCCTAAAAGAGTCAGTGACTTAAGATCCTTCCTGTCTGCCATCTTTGGAATTTTCTTATCAGTATTTTTTTCAAAACAAAGTAGTGATAGAGTCATATACTTTATAATCTATTTATTAGTGAATAGATAATAAGATCTGATGCTACTATAATTTCAAAATAATGATGAAGATATGGCAATTTGATGTGAAAACTGAACACCTTGTTTTTGGGTTGTTTTGTTTTTGTTTTTGTTTTTTACATTATCAGGATTTCTCCCCCTCAGGTGTGGTCACCATAGTTGTTCCACCATTTAAGTGCTCCCTATCCTCCATCATACTCCACCATGCTCTCCTCCCCCCACCCTATACTTTCCCCCTCTCCCAACTCCCTCACATATCATGAGTGTCTCAGATCTATGGTCTGATTTCAGGGGTCAGTCTTACAGTTTGTATCTGTCTGATCCTTTGTTTCTCTAGATTCCACGTATATTTGGAACCATCTGGTATTTAACTTTTGCCTCACTTTCCTGAAAATAATCCCTTCCCGTTTCATCCACTTTGCCACAAATGGCAGGGGTTTATCTTTTTCAATTGAGTAGTAGTCCGTTATGTATATGTACCACATTTTCTTGATCCACTCACCTGTCTTGAGCCATTTAAGTTGATTCCATATTTTGACTGCTATAAATAGTTCTGCTATAAACATAATTTTGAATTGGTGTTTTGTGCACTTTTGATAGATACCTAAGAATGGATTTGCTGGGTAATAACAAATTAGTATTTTGAGGAACTCCTTCTTCCCACAACCTCAAACCATCACCTGCACTTGTTTGTTTGTTTAATATGGCCATTCTCACAGTTATGAGGTAGTATTTTATTGTGGTTTTGATATATACAGTCCCTTGATGATAAAGTGATGATAAGCATCTTTTCATGTCTGTTGGCCATTTTATGTATTTTTTTAAAAAAGATTTATTTATTTATGCATATAAGAGCTGGGGTACAGGCCCAAGGTATGGGAGGTAAGAGGATTCACCAGAGACAGAATGGGGAGCAGAAGAGGCAGATTGACTGAAATACACTGCTGAGGGGAGCATCGAGTGAGGCAGGAGAGGTCTGCTGTGCCATGTGGGTCCCCTCACTGGCTGGGATCTAACTGGCACTGTTGTGCCACAGATGCTTCACAGTACAGCACTCAACCCACTGTGCCATCAGGGAGACCCGATCTTATGTATTCTTAAAAGAAGTGCCCTTTTAGGTCTCCTGTAAACTTTTTTTAGATTTTTTTTTCTTTTTGTTTTGTTGTATCAGCTCTTGTTGATCTTTGAGATCAATTGGTCACCAGGTTTGTAATGTGCAAATGTTTTCTCTCATTAAGTAGGGTGTCTCTTTGTTTGGTCACTGTCTCTTTCACTGTACAGAAGGTCTTTAGTTTGCTATATCCCTGGCTGTTTATATTCTTTATTTTCCTCAGTGCTGGAGATGAGCATAAAATATATTTCTGAGGTTTAGGTCATGGAGTGTTTTCTTCTATGTGTTTTACAGTTTCAGGTCTTAGATCCAAATCTTTTATCCTTTTTGAGTTGATTTTTATGAATGGTCTGAGATAACATTCTAATTTCATTCTTTTGTATGCAGCATCCAATTTTCCCAGCATGTTTATTGAACACCTTTTTCTTATTCCAGAGTATTAATTTTCTCCATTTCATATATTAGTTGTACATAATTCTGTTTTATTTCTGACCTCTTAACTCTATTCCATCAGTTTGTTGGTCTGTTTTTGTTCAAGTACCATCTTGTTTTAATTATTAAAAAACACTCAATAGAAAATCTAACTGAAATAATGTCCAGTTCTGCAATGTTACAGGATACACAATCAACACATAAAAATCAGTTGATTTTCTATATACTATTAACAAACAACAAGAAGAAATTAAGAAATCTACCCATTTTATAATCTCATCTATATATATAATGATTTTAAATATATTCATTAGTTTTAGAATAGGCTGAAATTGCTAATTATCTGGTTTCCTTGCTTTAGACTATGTCTAGCTTCTGTTAACATAAATAATTGAGATGTAAATATGGATAGAATTAAAATATCCAACTTGAACCTCTATTGCCTACAAAAGTTTTCTAGTAAATTTAAAAAATTTCCCCTCTAACTAGCTGACCTCTCTTATCTTGGCTTCTCAAACTCTGCTTTTTCTTAACCTCTTGTGTCATCCTTTCTCACTAAGAGTCCTTTCTGAAACTTCTCATGCATTTTCCACACTACCAAACATAAAAGACATACATTCCTCCCAAGTTAGATTTGGGGCTGATTTTATCTTCATTTTCTTTGATAATTTCTCCTAATCCACTGTCTATGTTCCTTGTCAATTTTGATGGACTCCATCTGTCTCTGTTTTCCAGTTTTTCTGATTTTAATGAAATTCAGCAGATATTCTTTGCTATGAGCAGATCATAGGCACTTGGACTGCAATAATGAACCAATGCAGTGGTATAAATACACCCTACAATCAGTCTATCAAGGAAAACCAACCTTGAATAAATCACTTCTAGAATGATAAGCAAGATGATTGTGGAAGAGGATAATAAGGGAGATGTAACCTAGTTTGGGTACATAGGGAAGCCTCTCAGAAAAAAATCATGTTTAAAGTAGGTCTTTGAAAGTTAATTGAGTGTCGCTAATAAACAGAGTAGAAATTAGCACTGGGGAAATGCTCTTGAAATACCAAAGTATGGAGTAGCTTTGGTGTAAAATTCAAGGGGGCATATGAGTGTAGTGAAACTGTGGAGAGGCTGCATCAGACTAATAAACATTTGTCAACCATGTTGAGAGGGTAAGAGAGGACATCATCCTAAGGACACTATCATTGAACAGTGTTTAGATTTATACTTTTAAAGGATTAACCAAAATGTAATATAGAAAGTGGTTTGGAGAAGATTTAGAATTGTATCCAGGTGGGGATACAGTTATATAGTACCTCAGTTAGGAGACGATATGATGACCCTATAAGAAAATCTGAGTCACTGTTTACTCATGTCTGCTTCTCCTTCACCTACCCTCCTATCCATCTAACACTAGAACTTTAAAAATATGTATTCTCAAACAGGCAGGTTTTTATAACTTCCTCCTCTGTACCACTCTATGCCTTCATGTAGGAAGCAAAACGGAGGTATTAACCAATAATAATAGCATTTAATAAGCTCTAGTATATAATTCACACTGTACTACAAACTGGAGCCATGCGAAAATGTATGTCATAAAGTAGTATTTTATATAATGATACTTTAGGGGGAAATGGATATATTACTAGAAGAGTATGCTTATGAAGGAAGATCTGAACTTTGGCCAAGATTAGTTTATAACTGGACACTAGGAATATATACCATGCTTTTCTTTTTTTTTAATATAAATTTTTCTAATTTACATATATTTAACATCAATTGTAATCCCCATGTATTCCCCATCACCATATCACCAGTGCACCATCACCTCAGCCCCCAGTGCTCCCGTCTGCCCTCCACCCTTCCCCTCTTCCCTCCCCACCAAGTGTCCCCAGTTTGTCTTTGTCTTTTCATTTTTGGTTTTTGTTTATTTCTTGTTGTTATTATTATTATTATTGTTCTTGATCTTTATTTGGTTCCCTTATATTCCTCCTAGGGGAGGAACCATCTGTATACCATGCTTTTCTGAAATAAGTGCTAATTATGGAAAAACAATGCATAAACTCTCAAAAACACAGCAAAATTTAGAAGTATAAAAGTATTTTGATAGGGAAATGTAAATTATGAGTAATGTATATTTAAGAAATCACTTTTATTAGATGTCTCTATATGTATATATAAAGATCCATGGCTTCAAATTTGACTAGATTCTTTTTGTTTGTTTTTCAAAATCTTTTCTAAGAATTGCCCTGGTGGAGAATATTCCCGAAGGCCTTAACTATTCAGAAAATGCACCGTTTCACTTATCACTTTTCCAAGGCTGGATGAATTTACTCAACATGGCCAAAAAATCTGTTGACATAGTGTCTTCCCATTGGGATCTCAACCACAGTCATCCATCAGCATGCCAGGTAAGCTGCACCTCTTCTGTGTGTGTGATATTGTATTTTACAGACCTTAACATTCTTGCCTTTCACTCCAAAAGCTCATTTTTTTAGCCTGTCTTCACCATAATAAATGTATATGTGTTTGTGCTATTGCTAATCAGGTCACTCAGCTCCTACTAGAATGCCAGATTTTCAAGGGCAAAATCATTTTCATCCTTGTATACAATAGGTTCTATATGCTGCATTTCTGTATAGATGACTTTAGGGATCAACATTCACATTGCAGTACTTATAGACAGAATAACCTAGAATTCAGCCTTTCGCAATCTGCACATTTACATTTTTAATTCTATAACTGTTTGCTGAGGTATTTATTCAATTAATTGGTGTCATAATTTTTCTTTAAGCTATAGATCCAGAGCCAACTTTTATAATACTGGATTCAAACATCCCAGTTATCTAGTTATATATTCTTGAAGCTATCATATTTGGATGAATGAATGAATATGGAAAAAAGGTGCTAATTACAATAAAAATTTTTTAAAAAATGACAAAATGATTTATGAATGAAATGTCCTAGAGAAGTGATCCTGGTCATCTTTTGTATATTTTCTTAATATTGGTGCGATCATGATAGTTTACAGCAAACTCTAGGCTATTCAATCCACATAATGACCATAGGTCAGTAGTTTCGTGCCCTGTGTGGATCAGGGATAAAATCAATTTTGTCTCTTCATAGATGATTATCTTGACTTTAAGACAAAATAACTACCCCATTTGTGTTTTGAAATCTGTTACTCAATTACATTATTTCAAGTCAAAACACATCAAAAGAAAGTGAAAAGAAAGAAAACACCACAATTGTTATACTAAAGAGGATTTAAATAAATTAACAGGTATGCTTTATATTTTTCTGTCTTTATTGTTTAAACTATTTGCTGAACACATCATTCTAAAATTTAGTGCTTTTAAAAAAATAGCAGTCTCCTACTTATTCATCATTATGGGAAGGGTTTGGTGGAGAAGACTTGTTTCTGATCTACATATTGTCTACAGTGGATTGCCTAGAGTTGGAGGATCCAAGATGAGTCTTTTATACATGTATTTTATCTGGAGTTTTGGATTTCTTTCCTTACGTCTTTCATCATTCAGTAAACTAGCCCAAACTCTTTACATAATGGTTGTAATTTAAATGAGGGAAGGCAAAAATTATGTAATATCTTAAGACTTGGACTCTGGAATCCCAGAATGTTGTTTTCCACCCTATTTTATTTTTGAAAATAAGTTACAAACTCAAGATGGAAGAAAGAAGATCCATGCAGAAATGAAGAAATCTGTTGGCAGACATCTTTGCAAATTGTATACCACAGTCCACCTGTGACCATATCTCTCCATATCTCTTCCACATACAAAATGCTCTCCTCATTCCTCCACACTGTAATCTTATTACAGCAAAATCTCAAAGTCCCAGATTTCATCATTTGCATCAGGTCTGGATACAGATGAGGCTCCTCATGTACTTTCTTTTGATTTGGACCTGTAAACTAAAAAAAACAAATTATGTGCCTTTGACACACATTCCCATTATAAAATGGTGGCATGAAGAATAGATACTTTTGTTCAAAAGGGAAAAATGTCATGTAGATGTCACCAGTTTTCCAAACATGTGAAACAGAGAATATTTCTAGATTAGGACCTAGTTCTGCTTCCTCTCAGGTAATGCTTTCCCAGTTTGTTGTTTCAAAAGGTTTTTACTCCACATTATGTGTTGCTTTGCCTTTTCCATAAGAAATAGCTGTGTTACCACAGACTTACTTTTTAATCAGCCATTAAAAACTTGAGATATGAGAACATTTTTCACTTTAAACAATTTTTGTTCTTAAAGAATTTATGAGTGGTCAATTATAATCCACTCATTGCCAGGATGCCATACCTACTTACAGATGGGTATTTTCTGGTTTGGTCTGTGACTCAGTGTGCTATAGGATCTTATTCTTGACATTGTGTGAAACCTATGAAGCACCCAAATCTTCATTATTTCAGAGGTTCTCACCAAGGAATCATACAGCTACAAATTTGATTTTATCTTTGCCCTAAATCCATTTCTTAAATTTAGAATATTTTGCTGAGTTAGTTGAGACTGCCCTAGAGTCTTTACATTTTATCTGAATTGTGCATGAAAATTAAAGAGTTCCTAAGAGTTCATTTATTTTTTGTAATACCTTATCATATACCACTAAAACTTTGACAGTATGCTTGAGCAATCTCCTAAGCCAGATCGATAAATGCATTAATCATATGTTCTATTTTTCACTGTACATCAGGCAGTGGTGTTACCCAGCATTCTATCATTACTTTCTCAAGGTTCCAAAAGCAAATTCTTTACTGTTGCTTCAACCTTGAGTAGTCTCCATCACCACTCAATCTCAAGACAATGACAGATGCATTAAGTTTTAGCTACAGTAATTTATATTTCAGTAATCTACAACTCCAGTATTTATTTATTATTTTCTATTACTCTGTGGGTTGAATTGCAGTAGTACTGACTGGGACCATTCATGCAGTTGTATTTAGCTGTGAGAGTGGCAGAGACTGGGTTATCTAAGGGCTGATAGGTTCTCATTCTCCCCTAAGTGGATATTCATTCAATAATCTACTCCAAATTTCTCATCAGGCACCCGGATCCCAACTTGGTGAAAGTGAAAACTTCTTAACTTTAACTTCTGAAGTACTAGAACATTTCTTTTGTCACATAATGTTAGTCAAAGCAAATGACAAGGCCACATTCAGGGGAGCGATGGTAAAGCACCATGTATGGGCAGGAATGAGAAGAATTCCTCACAGTCAGCTTTGGAAACAGTTTACTATAATAACGATGAAAATGGGAGCAAAAGATAATTAAAGTTCTCTCTTATTAGTCCTAGACAAAATCAGTACATGATTGAATAGGAACTGAAAGCTTTAGTTTGATTTGATGAGCAATGCAAGGTGCTGTGGGAGCATTTGACTATAAACAGCTCCCTTTCCCCTCTTCTTTATCACTGAAAAGTGATTAAACACACAATCGGAAAACTGACATTTATACTTGAGCTTAGTGACCTGTGAACTCTTCTGATATTCTGTCTGTGGAATGATGGACTTTTCTCTCCAACTATAATATAATCTTTGTTAAGTGGTTTCATTTTTCCCCTAAGCTATTCTTCTCTCTTATCTTGCTTTCACTGGTGACCAGTTTCCAGGATTCTTGTTATCAACCTATAGTCAGGGCTGATTTGACTTGGAGAACATAAGGAATCTGCAACAGCCCCCAGAATTTTCCATAAAGTCCATTAAAGAATTCAAGGGGGTTCCAGGAGCTCAGACTATAAAGGGGAATACCTGGTACTATTGGTCAGTTCTGGGGATGAATGTGCAGCACTCAGATGAGCTTATAGACAAAGTACAGTCCCTGGATGGGTGACTTAAGCACTTTTTTATTAATTTAATTTATTTATATGTATTTGATATCAATTGTAGTCCCAGGGAGTTCCCACCACCATTTCACCAGTGCACCGTCACCCCAGTCCCTTGTACTCTTTCTGCCCTCATCTTGGCCCCTATCTCCCATGATGCCTTTGAATTGTTTTTAAATTATTGAATCAAGGAGATGTGGTACATATACATAATGGAATACTATTCAGCAATTAAAAAAGATAAACTAAAGACATTTGTAGAAACATGGATGGAGCTAGAAGGAATTGCGCTCAGTGAAATAAGTCAAAAAGCAAGAGAAAAATATCAGATGTTTCACTAGTAGGAGGACTATAAACAAGCAAACAAACAAACAAGGCTCAAAGAAAAGAGCAATCAAAAAAAATACAAGACTTAAGCACTTTTAAGATGGATTTGATTCTCTAGAATAACCTGAAGATTTCTGGTTCTACTTTACTTTTAGCCTACCCTTTTAGTCTAGTCCTTCTGGTCTAAGCTAAACTCTTACTATTCAAAATTTGGCCCTGGACCCAAGAACATATTTATTATGTGGGAACTTATAAGAAATGCAGAACCTCAGGATCATTACCTGTGTTACTTGAATAAGAATCTCTTTTTCCTCAAGATCTTATTCATAAACTCAAAACACTTAAACAGTGCTGAACTAAGTAATTCTGACATCTTTCTCTATAAATCCAGCAAAGCTTAAGTGTTCTAACTCTCTGCTTGAATATGAGCCATTAGGGAATGAACCAACATTCCTGCTCCATAGTTACTGACTACAGAATGGGTAGCCCTCAGCTTTGCTCACAGGCAGTGGGGAAATGCATGAATTATGTTCTAGGTCTGTTTTGCACAGTGCTTGATGCATTTTAGTTGCTCAGTAAATATTTGGTATTTTAAATATATAAATATTTGGTAAGTAGTATTAGTGAAAAAAGATTGTATTAATGGTAAACAAAGTCACTCATGAGCTAATGTGGTAAGTACAGATTATATTCAGTAATTACTCTCATAATAAGTCAGAGAAAACTGAGTTCAACCTTAAATTTTGCAGAGGTGACTAGGAATGGGAATTTTAAAGGAAAAATAAGGGATTAAGAAGGAAAAACAGGAGGGGTTTGAGCAAGATCAGAGAAACAGACATTTATAATAAAAATGGGACTTGTAGCATTTTATAAGGTCTTTATATAACTTTGATATCAGTCTTTTGTCAGATGTAAGGTATGCAAATATTTTTCTCATGTTCAGTTGAGTGCCTTTTCATTTTAGTCATAGTTTCTTTCACTCTACAAGAGTTTTTTAGTTTGATGTAGTCTAGTTGTTTATATTCTCTTATTTTCATTTCTTCTGGGGATAGTTCCCTAACATCATCACTAAAGCTTATGTTATGAAATGTTTTGCTGTGTTTTCTTTTTATATATTTTATGATTTCAGGTTTTACATATAAGTCTTTAATCTGTTTGGAGTTGATTTTGGGGTATGGTGTGAGATTGTGATCTAGTTCATTGTGTAGCATGCAGGTTTTTCAGTTTTCCCATTACCATTTATTGAAGAGACTATCCTTGTTCCAGTGTATGTTTTTGACACCTTTGTCATAGGTTAGCTGTCTATATATGTGTTGCTTTATGTATGGGATCTCATTTCTATTTCATTGATCTGTACATCTGTTTTTGTTCCACTACCATGCTGGTACAATTGTTACAGATTTGTAATATAAATTGAGGTCTGGAAGAGTATACCTCCATTATTTCTTCTTTTTCAAGATTGCTTTTGCTATTTGGGGTTTTTGTATGATTCCATATGAATGTCAGCCATATTTGCTCCAGTTCTTTGAAAACCACCATTGTTATTTGTATTGTAATTGCATTGAATCTGTATATTACTTTGGATATGATAGCCATTTTGACAATGTTTATTCTTTCAGTTCTTTATTAGGAAATATTTTTCCATTTCATTATGTATTTCTTTCAACAATGTATTATAGTTTTGTTTATATAGATCTTTTACCTACCTCCTTAGGTTTACTCCTAAATAATTATTTTTGGTATAATAGTAATGAAATAACTTTCTTAATTTCTTCCTCTTCTACTGCATTCTTTGTATATAGAAAAGGAACTGATAAATGTGTGTTGATTTTATACCCTGCCACTTTGCTCAACTGATTGTTACAATTAGTTTTTCCATAGAAATTTGAGAATTTTCTATGTATATTATCATGTCATGTGCAAATAATAGTAACTTCACTACCTTCCCAATTTCAATTCTTTTTATATCTTCTTTCCCTTGCCTGATTGCTCTAGCTAGAATTTCTAATATTATTTTGAAAATCAGTATGAAATCTTAGTGGAAAAGCTTTCAATTTTCCAACATTTTGAATGATATTAGCTGTGGGTTTGTTGTAAGTAGCTTTTATTATTAAATATGCTGTCTTTGTCCTCGATAATTTGAGAGTGTTCCATCATAAACTGATGTTGGAGCTTATCAAATGCCTTCTCAGCATCTATTGATATAATCATATAGTTTTTATCTTTCTTTTTGTTGCTGTGGTGAATTACATTGATTAATTTTAAGGTGTTGAACTGGCCTTGTGTTTCTTTTATGATTCCCACCAGGTTATGATGTATGATTCTTTTAATGCATTGTTGGTTTTGGTTAGCTTGGATTTTTATTAAGAACTTTTTCCTGTCAAATGTAGATCAGAGACATTCTGTAGGGGAGTAGAAGGGAGAAGGATCTGGATAGGAGTGGGAATAGGACAAGGAACTATGGTGGTGGTGCATGGGTGAATTGGTGATGGGAATTTCATGGGGAAACCATACATTGCATACATTGTACAAATATGAAGGATGATGTAATAAATATATATAAAAAAATAACAATGAAAGAGCAAAAAAAAAAAAAAAGAATTTTGCCCGTGTTCATTGAGGACAAATGTGTTAATTAAGAAAATTGTTCTGTAATTTTCTTCTGTGTGTGTTGTCTTTGGTTTTGTAAAAATTCCCTTTTCTTGATTTTTAAAAACATGTCTGAGAGGATAGGTATTATTTTACCTTTGAAGTTTCGATAGAATTCACTTGTGAAGTCATCTGATACTAATCTCTTATATTTGGAGAGTTTTGATTACTGTTTCAATTTACTTGCCTGTGATTGGCTTGTTTAGGTTTCCTGTTTCTTCCATATTTGGTCACAGATGATTGTATAGGTCTAAAAATTTGTCCAACACATCTAGGTTATTGAATATTTTTGCAAATAGATGTTCATAGTAGTCTCTCTACTTTTAACTTCTGCAGTATCTGTTGTGATTTTTCTTTCTTTTTTGATTCTTATTTGAGATTTCTCCCTTATTTTTTGGCTAAGACTTGCTAGAGATTTGCTTATTTTGCTTATATTTTCAAAGAAACAGCTTTTAATTTATTAATTTTTAACTGTCTTTTAATTCCAGATTCATTTACTTCTGCTTTGATTTTTATTATTTCTCTTACTCTAATGGCTCTTAGATTTGTTTGTGCTTCTTTTTCCAGTTCCTCAAGTTGAGAGATCGGTTATTTATATGACCTCTTCTTGTTTCTTGATGCAGTCAACAAACTATTAGTATATTTATTACTATTACTATTATTTCATTACTATATGTTTCCCTGATCCAACTAGATACTGTGTCTTTTTAATTGGTGAGTTTTTCTACTTTTTCTGTGTCCCCCTAAATTTTGGATGATTGTGTGCTCATTTTCAATCATCTTGTTTTTGTTCTTTTTTTTTTTTTTTAATTTCCTTTCCTCTTTAACCCAATGGTCTTTCAGTACTATATTTTTCAGTGTCCATGTATTAAAATATTCCCTTTCTTTCTTTGGCTACTTCATTGTTAGTTTGATACCTTCATTGTCTGAGAAGATGCTGGCTATGATTTCAGTCTTTTTGAATGTGTTGATATTTGGCTTTTGTCCCAGCATATAGTCTATTCTGGGGAATGTCCAAGTGGGCTTGAGAAAAATGTGTATTCTGCTTTTTAGAGGTACAGGGCCCTATATGTGGATATGCATTCCATGTGGTCTAATTTTCTATTTAAAGATATTGTATCCCTGTTTATTTTCCATTTGAACTATTCATTGATGAGAGTGGGATGTGGAAGTCTCCTACCACAAATGTGTTTTTTCCAGTCTCCAAAACAAATGTAATTGCTTTCACTGGTGATAATTGCTGCCTAGTGCATTTAGTGCTCCTCATTGGGTACATATAAGCTGATAATTGTTATGTCTGGTTCCCTTAATCATTATAAAATGTCTCTCCCTGGCTTTTACAAACTTTTTTAACTAGAAATCTATTTTGTCTGATATAATATGGATGTTCCTACATTTAGGGCTCCATTTGCTTATAGGATTATTTTACTACCTTTTACATTGAGTCTATGTTTGTTTTTGGAGTTTAGGTATGTCTCCTAGAGACAGCAGAAGGTTGGCTCTCTTTCCTAATCCAACTAGATATTGTATCTTTTAGTTGGTGAATTCAGATCAGTCTGTTGCTGCCATTATATTCTTAATTTTTGTGGGTCAGTCAGTTTCCTTATATAGATCTTGTTTATGTTTCTCTTTTCGGTTTCATTTTGTAAGCTCCTTTCAATATTATTTGGATGTGTGTCTAAGTCTTTGCAAATTTCTTGACTCTCTCTAAGATCTGGAAAACTTTTATTCTTCCCTCATATTTGAAGAAGAGTTTTCCAGGGTAGTATTCTAGGCTGGCAGCTTTTCTTTTTAAACCTTGGAAAACACCATTCCATTCCATTCCCTTCTCCTTGTAGTGTTTCTTTGGGGAAGTCTGATGTTAGCCTCATCTGGGTATTTTCATAGGTTGTCTGCTTGTTTTCCTTTGCCAGCTTAAATGTTCATTCTTTGTCCTGAATTCTTAGAAATTTCACTGCTATATGTCTTGGTGTTGATATCATTTTATCTAGATAGGCTTCCTGGATTTGTATACATTGGGCACCCCCACCAACTTAAGTATCCTCAGTTCTCATCAGTTCTCAGGATTTCTTAATGATTTGGTTTTGTCTGACCCTATGTTTTGATTCTCTGTATTCCACTACAAGTTTCTGGTTTTGTATTTTTCTTCTGAAATATCTCATTTTGCAGTTCCAACCATGTTGTCACAAATGGCAAGTTCCAACCATGTTGTCACAAATGGCAAGCATATTTGTTCTTTTAATATTTGAGTAACTTTTCATTTTGCATGTATGTCACATATTCATAATCCATTCATCCATCTTTTAGTACGTAGGTTGTTTCCATAACTTTCTATTGCAAATAGTGCTGCAATAGGAGTGCTTGTATCCCTTCAAATAAGTGCTATGGCATTTCTTGGTAAATACTGAGGTGGGGAATTATTGTATTATAAGATATTATAATATTTTGAGAAACCTCCATACCATTTTCCATAGGGACTAAGCCAATCTACATTCCTACCAAAAGTGTACAAGGGATCCTTTTATCTACACCTTTAGAAACACTTGTTTCTGGACTTTTAGATATAGACTATTTTCCAAGGGTGAAATTGTGTTTCACTGTGATTTTGATTTGAATTTCCCTATTGTAAGTAATGATGAGCATATTTTTCGTGTGCCTATTGACCATATGTGTTCCTTCAAGAAGTATCTATTTAGGTTCTCTACTCATTTTTTAAACTGGATTTTTAAAAAGTTGCATGTATTCTTTGTATTTTGGATGTCAGCCCCTTGTCAGATATATGGTGTGGAAATATTCCATTCTGTAAGGTGTTTGTTTTGTTTTGTTTTAATGATAGTTTCTTTTGCTTTATAGAAACTTTTTAATTTGATGAGGACCCATTTGTTTGTTCTCTGTTTCTCTTGCTGATAGAGACTACTCTGCCATGACATCACTGAAGCCAATTTGTGGGTTGTTTTGCCTGTGTTTCATTTTGTTCTATTATTATATGACTTTGTATTTTACATCCAGGTCTTTATGACATTTTGTGTTAGGTTTGTGTAAAGTGAGGCATGGTGAGTGGTCTACGTTTTTTTTTTTTTTGTTTTTTTTTTTTAACATAAGACTATCTACTGTTCCCAAGAGCATTTGGTTCCTTTGTCATACATTAACTTTCCATATAATTGTGAAATTATTTCTGATCTCTTAATTCTATTCTGTTGATTTGTATGTCTGTTTTTATACCAGTCTTATACTGCATTAATTTGTATTGTTTTGTAGTATAGTTTGTAGTCTGGAGCTGTGATACTAATAATCTTTTTTTCTGTCATGATCATTTTGATTGGGGTCTTTTGTGGCTCCATGTAGATTTCAGTAGTGTTTCTTCTAACTTTTTTTTTTAACAATACCATTGAAACATTGTAGGGATTGCATTGAATAGGTATATTGCTTTGGGTAAGAAGATCATTTTAACAATGTTCATTCTTCCAATCCATGAATTGGGAATAGCTTTCCATTTCTTTTTGTCTTCTACTTCTTTTATGTCTTATAGCTTGCATTGTACAGGTCCCAAGGGGTGTTTGTTAAGCTTACTCTTAAGTATTCAATTCTTTGTTGATGTTATTGTAAGTGGGATCATTTCCTTTATTGTCTAAATTAACTTTTTTTAGCAGTATTTAGCATTTTCTGAGTATATTGTCATGTCATCTGCAAAATATGATTATTTTATTTTTTCTTTCCCAATGTGAATTCTTTTTACATCTTTTTCTTGCTTAATTGCTCTCACTCAGACTCCCAATTGTATAATGAATAGCAGTGGTAGAAATGGACAAGCTTTTCTTGTATACTAGATCTTAGATGAAAAGCTTTCAGTTTTTTCTCCATTTAGCAGTTTGTTTGTCATATGTGACCCTTATTATGTTGAGGAATGTCGCATCTTCCCCCAGTTTTGGAGGGTTTTTATTCACAAAAGGGGTGAAATTTATCAAATTCTTTTCTCTGCCTATACTGGTATAATCACATGAGTATTAGCTTTCCTTTTGTTAATGTCATGAATTGCACTGACTCCTCCTTGGATGTTCAACTATCCCAGTAGCCCTGGAATACATCCCACTTGGCCATGATATATAAACCATTTGATGTACTGTTTGATTCAGTTGACTATATTCTGTTGAGGATTTTTGCATCTCTATTTTCCAGAGAATCTGGTCTGTATTTTTCTTTTTGTTTGGCTGCATAAAGTATGTTTTCAACCATTTCCTTTTTCTCAAATTTTTGAAAGAGTTTGAGGAAGGTATACATTAGTTCATCTTTGCACTTTTTTAAAAGCAGACTTGCAGTATTTATCTTTGCTCACCATTGTAAATTCAGTGCTTATTACAGAGCAGATATTCAATGCGTATGTATTCAACATTTAACAAACATAGAACTCTGAAAACAGGTTATCCTGAATACATTATGTCAACAGTCAGTGCCAAGTTATTTTAAAGAGCCAATATTAAATTTTCTGGTTTTTTATCTGTCAAATTAAATCATGCAGATGTTTTAATACTGACATAATAAAATGGAAATTTCAATACAAAGCGCTCAAAATAAAAATATAGCTGCACATTATCATCAAAAAAGCATTTGAAAAAAATCCAAATCTGCAAAACAGTGAGCAATTTGTGGTTGGTTATGTAGAGTCTTAATTTTAGCAAAGGATTTTTCTTTATTTTCAATACAAAGTCAATTTTACACCTCACATTGAGCCTTTTAGTTGAAACTTAGTTGGGGTAAGTGTAAAGTATACCCCATTTTTCAGGAGCCCAAGTATTATAAAAGCTAAAAATGGAGAGGGGAAAAAGATGGCGACAGAGAGACAATAGGCTCAGAAAGCTCCTGGAAGATACAGGAAAAAGGGAAAAAATACAACAGGCCCCAGTAGAAACTGTAACACTGAGGATAAATTGGACTATATTTTCAACCTACCCAGAGAAGAAGGACACACAGAAGAGACTAACAAAAGGAGAAAAGCCATTTAAACATCCTGCCCCAGCCCCTTCCCCCTTTCCCTTCCCCCCACCTACTAACTCTGAGAACCAGGAACTACAAGACAAACCCAGAAACCCAACACCGAAGAGAAAGCTTATAAACAACATAGTGGGAAGAATTGCAGCTATACAGACAATGGAGGAAGCGCTCCAGACCTGGTGAGTTAAGTCTCTAACTTTAGGGATACTAGGGAAGGAGTGGGTAGTTCAGTCAGGCTGAGGGAAG
>JAGFMF010011770.1:119558-133108 GCA_019455555.1 Galemys pyrenaicus
TCACCTCTTTTGTTAGATTTATTCCCAAGTATTTGATTTTTTTTTGTTTCAATTATAAAAGGGATGGTTTTCTTGATTTCTTCTTCTTCAGATTGGTTGCTTGTGTATAGAAAGGCTGCTGATTTTTGTGTGTTGATTTTGTATCCTGCTAATTTTCCAAACCGGCTAACTAATTTGATTAGTTTTTTGGTAGAGTTTTTGGGATTCTCTATGTGTATTATCATATCAACTGCAAACAGTGATAGTTTTACTTCTTCTTTCCCTATTTGGAGTCCTTGTGTGCCCTTTTTCTTGTCTTATTGCTCTAGCTAGGACTTCCAATATTATATTGAAGAGAAGTGGTGAGAGAGGGCATCCCTGTCTTGTTCCAGATTTTAAGGGGAAGGCTTTTAGCTTTTCACCATTGATAATGATATTGTCTATGGGCTTGTCATATATGGCCT
The DNA here is from genome assembly GCA_019455555.1 of Galemys pyrenaicus. NCBI lineage: Eukaryota > Metazoa > Chordata > Mammalia > Eulipotyphla > Talpidae > Galemys > Galemys pyrenaicus. Next base: position 120,002 of record JAGFMF010011770.1, read on the forward strand.
TTATCATGTTAAGATATGGTCCTTCTAGCCCGAGAATTTTGAGGGCCTTCATCATAAATGGATGCTGAACTTTGTTGAATGCTTTCTCAGCATCTATTGATATGATCATTTTGCTTTTATACTTCTTTTTGTTCATGTGATAGATTATGTTTATTGATTTTCAGATGTTGAACCATCTTTGTGTTCCTGGACTAAATCCTACTTGGTCATCTTGTTGCATCAATGCATCTTGTTGATACATTGTTGGAGTCTGTTGGCCAGGATTTTATTGAGGATTTTTGCATTGATGTTCATTAGAGAGATCGGTGTATAGTTTCCTTTCTTTGTGTTGTCCTTGTTGGGTTTTGGTATTAGTGTAATGTTGGCTTCATAAGAAGTGTTTGATAGCATCCCTTCTTTTTCAGTTTTTTGAAAGAGTCTGTGTAGGATAGATACTAGTTCATTTCTGAATGTTTTGTAGAATTCATTTGTAAAACCATCTGATCCTGAACTTTTATTTTTGGGAAGGGCTTTGATTACTGTTTCAATTTCACTACTTCTAATTGGGTTGTTTAGGTGTTCTATATCTTCTTTATCTAACTTTGGGTGATTGTAAAGTTGTAGAACTTTGTCCATCTCTTTTAGGTTGTTGAACTTGTTTGCATATAGCTTTTCATAGTATTCTCCAGTTATTCTTTTGATTTCTGCTGTGTCTGTCATGACTTGTTATCTTTCATTTGTTATCCTATTTATTTCTGCTTTCTTCCGTTTTTTTCTTTGTCAGCCTAGCTAGGAGTTTTTCAATTTTGTTTATTTTTTGGAAGAACCAGCTTTTGGTTTCATTAACCTTTTGGATCATTTTCTTAACTTCTAATTTATTTCTGCTTCAATTTTTATTATCTCTCTTCTTCTTCTGGCTTTTGGGTTTTTTGTTGTTATTTTTCCAGTTGAGATTAGGTTGTTTCTTTGTGTTCTTTCTTGTTTCTTGATGTGTGCCTGTATTGCTATATTGTCCTCTTATAACTGCTTTTGCTGTATCCCAGATATTCTGGAGAGCTGTATCCTCATTATCGTTCATCTCAATGTATTTTTTAATTTCTTCTTTGAATTCCTCATTGATCCACTTGTCTTCCAGTACTGCAGGTTTCAATCTCCATGTGTTGGGGGAGTTTCTTGTTTTCTTCTTATAGTTTATTTCTAGCTTGATGGCTACATGGTCAGAGAAGACAGTTGTTATGATTTTGATCTTAGAATATCTGCTGATGTTTGTCTTGTGTCCCAGTATGTGATCAATCCTGGGGAATGATCCATCTGAGAAAAATGCATACTCAGATTTTTTTGGCATGTAGTGTTCTATAAATGTCTGTTAAGCCCATGAGAGCTCTAGTTGTTTAGAGCTCTAGTGTCTTTGCTAGTTTTTTGTCTTGTGATCTATCCATTGGTGAGAGTGGTGTGTTGAAGTCACCTACTTCATATGTATTTTATGTCAGTTTACAAAGATGTTACTAGTTGTCTGATCTATTCTGGAGCTCCTTCATTTGGTGAGTATATATTGATGAGTGTTATGTCTTCTTGATTTATTGTCCCCTTAATCATAATGTAGTGACCGACTGCATCTCTTTTCATCTTTTTTACTTTAAAGTCTATTTTATCTGATATAAGTATAGCTGTTCCTGCCTTCTATTTTGGTACATTTGACTATAGAACAGTTTTCCAGCCTTTTACTTTCAGTCTATGTTTGTCTGTTGTAGTTAAATGTATTTCCTGTAGACAGCAAAAGGTAGGGTTTTGTTTTTCAATCCAGCCTGCTACTCTGTGTCTTTTTATTGATGAGTTAAGTTTACATTTACATTTACAGTTAAAATTGATACACTGGCCTTCATCTTTGCCATTTTGTGGCTCTATCTTTTACCTTCTTTTATTCATTCTTCTGTTGGTTTTAGTTCTAAGTTTCCTTGTACAATTTTTTTTTCTCTTTATCTCTTCTAATATACTTGTTAACTACATGTTGTATCACCTCTATTTACCTATCACCATTTTCTCTATCACCTTTATGTTTTCATGTGTGTGCACGTGTGAACTTTGAGATATTTTTGAACGTTTCAAGACACTCAAGATACTAATTTGAATCTCACAGGTGGTCTCACTCTCTTTAATTACTCTTCCAATTTAGTTATAAAATTATAGAATATTAATCCCAACCACATTTTTCTGTCTTTTAGCACTCATGTTGTCTTGTAGCTCTGATCCTGTCTTCCTAGCAACTGTATCATCAAGCACCAATTGTGTCAAAGCATCTTCTGTCTTGTTGTTGGGTTTTCTTAATTGTACTGATCTTTGATTTCATGAGATTATTGGTGATTTCTTTCTTTCAGGTGAAGTAAGGTAAAGACTGTAGGGGTAGAGTTAGATATATAACAAGTTCCCTTCTAGGTAACTAAAGAATACCCCTCTAACTCCTTGTACCAGGCCTAAAGAGGTTGCCTCTGTTCCCCTGCTTGTGAAGAGCAGGGATCACAGGTACACTCATGTAGATCTGAGAATGTCTTTGCACCTATACTCCCCAGAATTCACTTGTTCTACTAGCCAAATGCCCTTTTAGCCCCAGCATTGCTTGGATCAGGAAAGGTAAATACACTGGATCTGGGCATGGAGAGATAAGGAGAACTTAGGGACAACTTGCTTTCCAGAATACTCTTTCCTCATACAACTTTAACATAACAACATAGAGAAGAAAGGAAAACTAAATTCTGTTAATATCATTTAATCTTCTTAGACTGCAGTGTCCTTATTTATAAAATGAGGAGACTGGTAGTGTATACTATACCAGTATAGTATTGATCTATACAATATTTTTCAACTCTACATTCTCAGCTTGTGTGTAATCTCAGCATCCCGAGGGTTCTCCATCAGGAGATAATGAAAGGGTAAAGCTCAGAACTGGTAAATTTCCAGTTTTGTTCTGTGTAACCTCAGGAATTCTGCAAAAAAGGGTAGAGAGAGAGTGAAAGAGATATTTAACCTATGCTTTCCATTTATTCAAGTGAAGTCTGAACAAGTGGAGTTGAAGTTCTAAACATATTTGAAAACCATGATCACATTCTACATAATCCCTAGAATTAATCTTGTCTAGCATGACTTTCTTCTGATTTCTCTCTGATCTTTCTGTAATCTCTGTATTTCTATAATCTCTTCACATAGATTTTGACATTTTGTAACCTCCACCAATAGTTTAGGATTAATAAAAATAGTATTTATACTATTAATATTATTAATAGTATTAATAAACATACTATTTATATTATACCTTACCATCTTGGATAGTAGGCTGACCAGGCTCTTCGTGTCAAAGTCACAAGGAGGGGAGCTGTCCTTTGACCCTTGGAGTGTATCTCCCTCCCAAACTATACTGTCCATCATAAGGTTTTTATACATATTAGGAAAAAAAAAGGCTTAAAAATAGGTCAAAATGATTGAGACACTGACTATCTTCAGGATGATTTATTTAAGTTTGAGTTGTTGGTTCATGTTTTCACCAGAAATCTTAGGTAGGCAGTTAGAGCAAGGAGGATGATGCTGAAAGAAAAGTAACAGTAATGGCCAGTATATCCAGGGCCCCAGGAAACACTTGCCAGAGCTGATAAACCCAGGGGAGAGCCAAAAAATTCCCACAGGGAAGAAGACAGTCACCCACCCTAACCTACTGACAGGCCAATAAAGCCCCAGGAGAATAAGAACACAGTAGAACTGGGAGAGACTTAAAACTCCTGCCTGAATCAATAAATCAAAACCCCAGGAGCACCTTTGTAGTAAACCTCAGAAAGGGATGAAGTGAGCAGACCCTGTTACCTCATTTAAGCCAGGAAGTCCCCATCTTTCCTTGCAGTTGCATTTCCATGGACTGCCTGCCAATGGATGCTCCATGGACCTCTTCCTGGGTGTACTGTCTAAATAAGCTTTGCTTTGCTTTCCCTATACATGAATTTAAATTCTTTCACAGCCATCATCAAGGATGTAGGAACCACAAAACCAGAAGCAACTAGGAGCCCCAAAAACCCAGACACAGAGAGGGAAGGTTCTTAAATTGCTGGTGTTAAAAAAAGGCCATTTTGTTATTTCTTTAGGAAAATATGAAGAGTGAGTTTAACTCAGAAACCAGTTTGCCTTACAGGAGATCTCTTTGTTGAGTAGGTGTTTAAAACCTTTGGAAGCTAATACATTTAGAATGTTTTCGCAAAAATGTGAATGAGGTGGTAAGGTACTATATATAGGGAAGACTTAATAGAAGTTCTTTGTCAAATCCAAGTTTGGAAGTTCCAGACAAGATCAAATGCGTTATAGTGTGCATTATAGTTAAAAAGTTTAAGAATTCATGGCGTAAGTAATCTGCATGAGTGAAAGTAAAAATAAATGTTACTTAATGATAATACTGCCAGCATCTGTTGATTATGGTTTCTATTGTGATTCATGTTTGAGGGTTCTAATCGTCTTTGTTTTCAAGCTCATAAAAATAACACAGTGAGAATCAATTTATGACAGGCAGAAATACAAATAGGTTAGAAGACCTCATTTATATATACATATATGTATATACATAAAATGATTATTATACCTAGAAAACCATTTATATAGAGATATACAATCATTATATATTTACATATACAGACACACACAAACACGTATATCTCCTGCTAATTAAGAACAGTAATAAAAACATACATTTGTTTAAAATATTGGCCTAACCAATATTTCTAACCACTGAACCTCTTAAAACACACAAGGCACATAAACCCTTTTTATGTGTCAAAGGGAAAGAATATGTGAATATGTAATGACAATGAGCATGTGCTCTAGAAATCGGAGTCCTGGAAACCATCAAATTTTCAAATGTGTGAGTTTTGTATGGCAGAAAACCCTGAGAGGGGGGTGGACTGTAGGGTAAATGAAGGGCTATCAGGTTTTTCCACCCTCCTGCCATCAGTATCGATGATAGACACCTGCGGTCCTGCATGCATGCCTAATGGCCGGCACCTCAGGTAGGGTGTGAGCATGCGCAAGTGGGCACACCTGGGCTGACACTGCGCCTATACGGGCAGCATCACGGGGACGCCAGGAGTAGAGAAAGAGAGCAGAGGCAGAAGTGAGCAGGAGTGGCAGCAGACCAAAGGCATGAGAGACTAGAAAGCCCAGAAAAAGTGAAGATTCGCTGGGGGCTAGGAGGCCTGCCAGGCTCCTGGTCCCCCAGGGCCCCCACCTGCCTCATACCTGGTCGCCTCTGATACAGAGAGATTTAGAAAAGCCTGAAAAAGCTACCGGGTTCTCCAGGACTCCTCCTTTACCGGTCTGCTCGAATCATAGAGAACCTGCCCTGTGCCATCCTGGCACTACAATGTGAAGAAAGGAGAGATAAAGCCGACAATAGTGACTCTGCCTGTGGAAAACCCACAAAGGCCCACCATGTGAGTCTTCCCTCACCCCTATTTGTGAGCCTCTTCCATAATGATTTTGAAATTGATATTGAAATCAGCAAATCAGCAACTCGGGTTTTTTTTCCCGTCTTTCTTCTGTCCTCTCTCCCTTTTTTGCCCCACAATCCTCTACCCGCTCTACATCCTTTCTTTTTGGTCTCTCTCCTTTCCTCCTACCTCACTTTTAAGGAAGCAGTTTTACAACAGCCTCGTATGTTCACTCAACATACCATATGAACTACCTGGTTTGTGGTGAAAACTTTTGGGTGCAGGGTAATTGATGACTTTCATTTTAGGTGACCTTTTTAAGTTTAAGGGAGCCTCCGTGCATGCTTCCATCCTCTTGCTATCATCTGTGACCTCAGCACAGGCATACAAGCTCCCTCCTCCTTAATACTCCAGAACCATAGGACTTTGACCTTTGGCTTCTCTCTTATAAAACTGAATTGCAAAATCAATGCTATATAGCCACCTTTCCTCCAGTTGTTTTTTTTTTTCTCCTAATCACCAAATTTTGTCTATATAGAATTCATCAACGATATTCTTACAGAATAAAATAAAGCTTTGCTGCTTGCGAGTCATTAAGAGCAAAGCTATGTTACCTGTCTGGCCCCGTAGGCATTTTGGTTTGTGGCCAAATAGCAAAAACCTGAAAAATCAATAAAAAAAAGACCAATTTCATTTTATGACTAGGAGAGGGAAGCCATTAGAACACATAAGGGAAAGCAGAATAAATTTTCAATCCACTCACTTGAGATAATGTAATGACTGTGAACATACCAATGCAGGTTAAATTAGAAATCAAAATTTTCTTTAAAATTTATGTGCTAAAAAAATAAGAAAACCCTTTATTGTGTGTGTGTGTGTGTGTGTGTGTGTTTTCAGTGTTTTAAGCTATGGTACTTAAAATTGCTGAACAGAGATGTAGAGTGAATTCAATTAAGATAAACTAAGGCAATTAGGCAAATCTCTGAGAAGAGCTAATTCCTCACATAATAGCCAACACCTCAAGGATACTTACTACTAACTCCTTTAATACTCACAAAAACCTTTTAAAATGAATGTTAATATTATCTACATTTTACTGAGGAAGAAACTGGAGATTAGTGAGATTAACAAATAGTTTGTAAATTGAAAAAGCAGCTGGAAACCAGGTCTCTCTGGGGTTACACACAGCTGTTTACTATTGCCTGCTTTTTCTTCATGTATAAGTAACTTCAGAACTCATGAAAAAGAAAGATACATGGAATGTGACACTGGAATTTTTACTGCAATAATTGTTGAATTGAACAATACTCAAAAATAAAATAATTGTATTGATATTATTAATTATATTCATACTATAAACTTTCCTGAAGAATCTTCCATGAATACCAATTGCTGAAGTACTTACCTTTTAATTTGAATTAATTTTAATTTTTAATGTCTATTAATACCTATTTCAAATGCAATCTTTTAGATTTCTGACTTTCTTTGTCTCTAAATATTTTTTCTAGGGTCAACGTCTTTTTGAAAAGTTACTCCAACTGACTTCGCAAAACATTGAAATCAAGCTAGTGAGTGATGTAACAGCTGATTCAAAGGTATTAGAAGCCTTGAAATTAAAGGGTAAGGCCAAGGTTGATATGCTATTCTACCATTGGGTATTCTGATACAACACCTTTAATTCCACTTAAAATAATTCCCTTATAATCACAATGGACTTTTTTTTTAATTCAAAAGTGTAACTGGATAAGTACCTTTATTTACAGCCATTTTTGTGATATGCTCTTTTTAAAATGTAGCCACTTCGCCACTTCTTTGCAGGAAGTGGACACATCTCTCAACTATGAGACCTAATTTTGACTAGAAACAGTTGAAATACAATCCATAATTTATAGTCCATGATTAGGCAGAAATAGCAAACTCACCTGGTAGATTAAAATAGTCAAAATGCAGTTTTGGGTGCACACGTTTTGTAATACCAGGTCAACCATTGGCTTCTGAAACCAATGACACTTGATTGTCAAATACTCCACAGTTATTGCAGCATTTTGAGTAATTTTTTTAACTTGTATCATTCAACTTTTCAATTCATATCTGAATTTCATGTTTTGTTTTATAAGTTCATATATACACAATGAGTGAGTTGCAGAAAAAGTAGAGAATTTTCTTCAGAATCAGTTTTGTAAGATTAGTGGATATCTTCAACTTGCTCATAAAACACTTATATATGTATACATATATTTTATATCATTCTTCCTTTTTGTACAATGTATGTGTTCTCCTCTCCAGTGTAGTAAAATTCCCACCACCAATGCACCATCACCATAATCTCTTATGCTTTCTTCCCCCGTTTTGAGCCAACATTTGATCCGCTTCATCAAGCACAACATGGTGAAATTTAGAAAAATATAATTAACCACCCTGTAGATGACCTTTGATATGAACAGGCATCCCAACCAAGATGTCAATGTTATTTCAATATGATTAATTTGGTTTTGATATGAGGTTCCACCATACAAACACAGTACATTGAGTTTCCTAGTTAAAGCATTGCAGTCTTTAGCTACTTGTATTTGTCAGTTCTCTTGTAGGAGCCAGAACAAGTAATTTTGCTGAGTGGGTTTAAAGAAAAAGGTCTCTTGATTTCTTGGAATCATTCAAGGGAATGATGATACAAAGATAAATAAATGTGTTTTTCCTGTTCCTGTCCTAGAGCAATTAAGTGTTTTCCTACATAGCAGGACTGGAGCTTTGAACTTGAATAGGAAAGAAATATGTTATCTCTCGACCTTTCAGAAGCTTTATATACTCTTCAGAAAAAGAAAATTGGAAAAAACTCCTTTCACATGTTAGGGTTTCCTTTAGTTTATTATTACTTGATTTATGAGAAACTAAGGATAACAGTCACTGATTTTTTTTTCTCATTTTTCATTAACATCGCTATTTGACAGATCCCTTTTCCTTGACTTATCAGATGTAAAAAATACATCTGATCCTTCAGTGTCTCCATTTATCTTCTGCTTCACATTAGTGTTTTTTGGACTTGGGAACATCCAGATCATCTGTGATACCATTTTCTCTTGTTTCTGGTTTCTCAGCTAAGTCATAATGGTGACCTGACTTCCTTATATCACTCCAACATTGTGTAACGTGTTTTTAGCTTATCTTGTTTAAATATTCATCACAGCTCTGTAAGAGTAGTACAGAATAAGTAACTCCTTATCTGAAAATTTGATATCCATAAAGCTCTTTGCAATTTTGCAAACGAGGATAATAGGAATTTTAGAGTTAAGTAGTTTGCCAAAGACTCACAGATGGGATTCCCCTTTGCCTCTCTTTCCTCTCGCTCTCGCTCTCCTCCAAAGGTGCCTCCAGTTCCATAAGATTACACCACACGAGTTTCTCAGGTGTCATTCACAGTTGCCTCCATCTGATATGATGCTTACAACTACTGGCAGCAATAATGGGAATGGAAATGGTAGGAGTAGGTGGACTTGACACTACTGGAAATTTATTTTACAGTAGTGTTATTTTATGTAAAATAATCTACTGGCCATTGAATTATAATTTACTACAAAAAAGAATCTTTCTTTCTCTGAATACTTTTAACAATATGATTATAGAGCCATTTCTCATCAAAGCAAACACTGGATTTCTTCTTCTCTTTCCCATCAAATAAAAGTATTCCTCATGCTATCCTTTAAAATGGTATAGTTAGGGGGGGCCTCCCTGGTGGTGGAAGCGGTTAAGTCACAGCACTATGATGCTATCTGCAGCCACTGCAGCACAAGTTCGATCCCCAGCCAGAAACCTGACCTACATGGCGCAGCAGACCTCTCCTCTCTTGCCTGCTACTCCCCTCAGCAGTGTATTTCAGTGGATCTGCCTGTTCTGCTCCCCACTCTGGTGACTCCTCTTACTTCTTACCACCACCCCCTTGTACCTCTGACCTGCACCCCAGCTCTTGTATGCATAAATTATGCATAAATCTTTTAAAAATAATATAATTAGATGTAGGTGTCTATGAAACATGACTTTAAAGGTAATTGCTCAGAACATGTACACAATCATTTGTAATCTGTCTCACAATATTATCTACACTGAGAATAATACTGAAATAACTTTCTCATTTTGCTGCATCTTCAAAAACTACACTACCAAATGATTTTAGTGATTTTAAAAAATCACATGAATTTATTATCCATATGAAAGCCTTGGAAAGGTATCAATATGTATGAAGTCAGTAAAAATGTTTTCCAAAAAAGACAAAACTTTGATCTTAGTGTGTTTCAACTGATGACATTACATCTCACAGCTGTGATATTTAGGCAACGGGGACAAGTTTGCTTCTCATCTTCTCCATATTATTAACTGGGAATATGTTCTAAAAATTGGAACAGACTGTGAAGCAAGTGAGTCCAAGTAACTTTTCCTTCTGCAAAAGAAAGCTGAAAGTGATAAAGCCTATTGTAAGATAAGTGGTCTATTTTTTTATCTTTGTTTTTCACCTTTAAAACATTTTAATTACTCTTGATTCCAAATTTTAAAATAAAAATTACAATGCACTTGTCAAAAATTGCTGAAATTTTATTAAAATAACATTGATTTCCTAGATTAACCTGGAGAGAAATGACACAGATGATATTGAATCGTCCACTCTATGAACATGGGAAAACTATATTTTTCTTTTTCTTTTGTTGAAGTGACATTAGTTTACATCCTCTTGGTGTTTTGGAACTATAGTTTCTCCATCTTCAGGTGTAGTTACTATGGTAAACCCACCAGGAAAGCATGCATAGCCCTCCATGTGTTCACTGTGTTCTCTCCCCACTTTGATCTTACCCCTTCTGGATGCCTCTGTTCTATTGTCAGTTTTCAAGTGTTGGTTTTAAAGGTTGTCTTTGTCCAGTCCTTTATTTGGTTTCCTTATGTTCCACATATCAGTGAAACCATATAGCATATACTTTTCTCCTCCTGCTCTATTTGGCTTACTGTACTCCTTTCCAGCTCTATCATGTTGCCAAAACTTGAATAATTTTATCTTTTTTTTTAAAGATTTATTTATTCATACAAGAGCTGGGGTACAGGCCAGAGTCCCGGGAGGTAAGAGGATTCACCAGAGACAGAGTAGGGAACAGAATAGGCAGACTAACTGAAACACACTGCTGAGGGGAGCAGCGGGCAAGGCAGGAGAGGTCTGCTGCGCCATGTGGGTCCACCCCCTGACCGGCAGCAGGGATCGAACTTGTGCTGCAGTGGCTGCTGTCTGCTTCATAGTGTGTTGCTTAACCCACTGTGCCACCAGGGAGGCCCCAAGTTTATCTTTTTTAGTCACTGAGTAGTATTCCATTTTACATGTACATGTACATATACCACATCTTTTTTTTTTAAGATTTATTTATGCATATAAGAGCTGGGGTACAGGCCAGAGGTGTGGGGGTGGTGAGAGGATCCACCAGAGACAGAATGGGGAACAAAGCAGGCAGATTGTTTGAGGCAGGAGAAATCTGTTGTGACATGTGGATCACCTCCCCAGGCAAGCGGCAGGGATTGAACCCGTGCTGCAGTGACTGTGGTCTGCCTCATAGTGTGTTGCTTAACCCATTGCACCACCAGGGAGGCCCCGATATACCACATCTTCATGATCCAGTCATCTGTTTTGGGGCATTTAGGATGTTTCCATAACTTGGCTATTGTAAATACTTATAAATACTATATTGTAAATATTGTAAATACTGCAGTAAACATGGGCGTGTAAGCTTCCTTTAAATTAGTGTTTGTGTATTTTTGGATAGATACCCACAATTGCTGGCTCGTATGACAGTTCCAGTTTTAAAATTTTGTGAAACTGACATACTTCTTCCCATAGGGACTGGGCCAGTCTACATTCCCATCAACAGTGTAAGAGCATTTCTTTTTCTATATGTTCTCATCAGCACTGTTGAATATGGTCTTTTTGTTATGGTGTGAGGTATTATTTCACTGTGGTCTTGATTTGTATTTCCCTGATAACTGATAATGTACTTTTTTAAAGTTATTTTCATGTATATTGCATGTCTTCTTTGGAAATGTGCCTACTTAGCTCTTCTGCCCATTTTTCCACTGGGTTATTTGTCTTCATTTTGCTGAGTTATATAAGCTCTTTGTATATCTTTGGTATCAGTCCCTTGTCCAATGTATGGGGTGCAAATATTTTCTCCCATTCAGTATGGTCTATTTTTGTTATAGTTACATTTGTTTTACAGAGACCTTATATTTTATGTAGCAACAATTTTTATATTATTTTTTTCCATGCTGGTGGAGATGAATCCAACAAAGCTTATGCGATAGGATATTTTGCATATGTTGTCTTATATGTATTTCATGGTTCAGTTCTCATAGTCAAGTCATTTAGAGTTGCTTTTTGTTTCATTCTTTTATATGTGGTTGTACAGTTTCCCAATACCATTTATGGAAGAAAATTACTTATTCCAGTGAATATCTTGACTCCTTTGTTTAAAATTAACTGTCCATGTATCTGTGCTCTCAATTTTATTCCATTATGTCTTTTTTTGTCCTAGAACCATGCTGTTTTACTGATTATAGCTTTATACCGTACTTCAAAATCTGGAACTGTGATAAAGCCATTCAGCCTCTTATTTTTCAGGCTAGTTTTGGCTATTCAGAGTCAATTGTGGTTCCATATAAATTTCAGTAATATTTGTTTCTTTGTAGTTAGTATGCCATTGAAATTTTTACTGGATTTCATTTAATCACCTATTGCTTTGGATAGGATGGCCATTTTGACAATGTGATTATTCCAATCCATGAGTGGGAATATCTTTTCATCTTTGTGTTTGTCTCTATTTCTACATATCCTTCACCTCAGTTATTGGATTTACCACTGGGTATTTATTTTATCTTTTTGGCATGATTGTAAATTGGATGGTTTTCTTAATTTCTTCCTGTTCTTGTTCATTGTATGCATATAGGAAGGTAACTGATGTTTGTGTATTAATTTTATAACCTGCCATTTTGCTGAGCTGGTTTATTGTCAATTAGTTTTTCCATGGAGACTTTAGGGTCCTCCATATACATTATTATGTTGTATGCAAATAATGATAACTTTACTTTTTTTCCCAATTTGAATTCTTTTTATTGCTTCTTCTTGCATAATTGTTTTAGATAGGCCTTCTAATGTTATGTTGAATAGTAATGGTGAGAGTGGGCGTCCTTGTCTTGTACAACATCTTAGTGGAAAAGCTTTCAGTTTTTCACCAATGAGAATAGTGGTAGCTGTGAATTTGTCATATATAACTTTCATTTTGTTAAGATATGTTCCTTTTATCCCAGTTATTTTTACTGTGTTATCATAAAATGATGTTGAAACTTTATCAAATGTTTGCTTGGCATCTATTGCTATTAGCATTTTTTAATCTTTATTGTTTGTTGATGTGGTGAATTACATTGATTTATTTTTGATGCTGAAATATCCTGATGTCCTTGAGATAAATCCCACCTGGTTTGATGTATAATCTTTTTAATACATTGTTAAATTGATTTGCTAAGATTTTTTTTATTAATATAATTTATTTTTAAATTTACATATACTTGCCATCAATTGTAATCCCCATGTATTCCCCATCACCATCTCACCAGTGCACCATCACCTCAGTCCCTCGTGTTCCCCTCTTCC
>JAGFMF010011770.1:133302-151228 GCA_019455555.1 Galemys pyrenaicus
TGTAAAGAGTGCTGCTATAAACATAGGGGTGCAGGTATTCTTTTGAATCAGAGTTTTTGTGTCTTTTGGGTATATTCTTAGGAGTGGGATTGCTGGATCCTATGGAAGTTCCATTCTTAGTAGATTGAGGAATCACCATTGCTAAGATTTTATTGAGGATTTTTGTGATTGTGTTTCCTAGCTAACTTGGTTTATAGTTTTCTATGTTTGTGTTGTCTTTGTTTTTTGAATTTGAGTAATGTTGGCCTCATAAAATAAGTTTGAAGTATTCTTTCTCAATTTTTTGAGCACTTGAGCTGGGTAGATATTAGTATATCTTTGAAGGTTTGAAAAAAACTTAGTTGTGAACCCATCTAGTCCTGGACCACCATTTTATGGGTAGAGTTTTAATTATTCTTTAAATTTTCTTGCTTTTGATTGATTTGTTCAGGTATTCTATAGTAGAATATATATATAACAAATATATAACTTTAGAATTTGTCCATCTCATGTAGGTTACTGAACTTTTTAGCATATAAATGTTCTTATTAACTTCTTATTGTCTGATCTGCAATTTCTGTTGTAACTTCTCTTTTAAATCTTTATTTGAGTTTTCTTTTTTAGTGCACATAGCTAGCAGTGTGTCTATGTTTATTTTTTTAAAGAATCAGCTTTTGATTTCATCAATCTTTTGGAATGCAATTTTTATCTCTATTTCACATGTTTATGCCACATATTTATTATTTCCTATCTTCTGCTGAATTTTGGTTTTGGATGGTTGTGTGCTCATTCTGTTTGTCTCAATATACTTTTAAATTTTCATAAAATTTCCTTTTTAACCCAATGGTCTTTCAGTGGTGTGTTGTTTAGTTTCCATGTACTGGAGAATTTACCCACTTTATTTTGAAGTTAATTTCTAGTTTGATACTTTTATGGTTAAAAAAGATCTGTGGTATGATCTCACTTCATGAGTTTGTTGTCTTGTGATCCAGTATGTGGTCAGTACTAGAAAATGTCATGTGTTCACTTGAGAAAAATGTGTATTCTGTTTTTTAGGGGTATAGGAGTCTATATTAGGCCCATGTGATTCTGACTTGTTAATGTTATTGTGTCCCTAATCATTTTTGTCTCATTGATCTGTACATTGGTGAGAGTATGGTGTTGATGTCTTCTACAGAAATATTTTTTTTCCTATTATTTCAGAGGTGATAGTAGTTACCAAATAGTGTGTTATGTCTTCCTGGTATATTGTTTATAATGTCTGTCTCTGTCTCTTGTTGCCTTTTTTAACTGGAAATTTATTTTGTTTGATATGACAGGCTATCTCTTTCATAGCATTTGCTGTGTGTGTGTGTGTGTGTGTGTGCGCGTGTTGAAGAACTGGGGTTTAGGCCAGAAGTTCAGGGGGTAAGAGGATTCGCCAGAGTCATAATAGGGATCAAAACAGGTGAATTTACTGAAATACACTGTTAAAGGGACTAGCAGGGCAAACAGGAGATGTCTGCTCTGCTATGCCGTGTGTGGGTTAGCTGGGGATAAAACTCAGACTATCAGAGTGATAGTGCTGAGACTTAACCCCTGGGCCACCAGGAAGACCCTGTTTTCTAACTCTTTGAGTCCATGTTTATCTTTGGATCTTAGGTGTATCTCCTGGAGGCATTAGAAGGTTGGATTCTGTTTGCTATCCCAACTAGATACTCTACTTTAATTGGTGAGTTTAGTCCTTATAAATTTAGAGTGATTATTGACATATGAAAGTCTGTTGCTGCAATTTTTTCCCTTAATTTTGTTGTTCTACTTAAATGGAATATATATTCTTAATATTTTCTTTAAATTGTAACCACATCTATTTTTTTCTTTCTAAGCCATATCCTTTGACTTTTCCAGCACCAATTACTTCTACTTCTGTGGCTTTATTCATCATCCATGTGCTGATGACACATATATTGTATTTCTTGAAACTTTGACTCAAATTTTCAAGTACAAATTTAACATTTCCACTTAATTTTGAAATTCTTCCAAATAATTCAAATTATGCAGTATACACTTTGCCCCCAGGATTCTTTTTTCTTTATGTAACTAGCATGTCCATATTTCTACTGGTGTTAAAAGGGACCTAGAGTTACCCTTTGATAATTGAGAGATCTCAAGAAATTTCTTTTTCCCTCTTTATGACTACAACTTTTATCACTTCCTTCTTGAATAATTGCTAGTGATATTCTAACAGGATTTCCTGTCTCCAGTCTCACTATATTTCATTCTCCATAGAATTGTTAAATAAACTGAGACATGTTAAAAAGTTTGTGTTTATTTTAGCAAAGAAAAAAAAATTTTTTTTTAAAGATTTATTTATTTATGCACACAAGAGCTGGGGTACAGGCCAGAGACGCATGGGAGGTGAGAGGATTCACCAGACAGAGTGGGGAACAGAACAGGCAGACAGACTGAAACACACTGCTGAGGGGAGCAGCGGGCGAGGCAGGCGAGGTCTGCTGCGCCATGTGGGTCCCCTTCCTGGCCGGCAGCAGGGATCGAACTCATGCTGCAGTGACTGCAGTTTGCTTCATAGTGTGTTGCTTAACCCACTGCTCCACCAGGGAGGCCCGCAAAGAAAAATTTTAATAAGGCAATGCTAAATCAGAAGTAGTTAAGGGTACTTCTTTGACAATAGCCAGAGCAAAGCCTTAAATACAGAAATAAAGGAATTGTTTGTCTATAGCTTAAATGGGTAGGTGTCATACTAAAAAGGACATTTTTGGTTAACTATTGTTTTCCAAGTTTTTCAATCTGTAACACTAGCTAAACTTATGCAAAGGTTTGAAGTGATTTCTGTATAAAAAAATCAAGTATTATTGTTTGACTTCACTGCTCATGGGTTTTGCTGATACTTTTTCAACTTTCCTTAGAAATGAGTTTGAGGGAGTATAAAGACATATGAATGGTTATGTAGAATCATTAAGAAAACTAGTAAATTATGGTTCCTTTTCAGGAAAGGGCACACCTAAAGAAACACTAACACAGTGTGAAATAACTAATAAATATAAAATAATTACATAATAACCATAAATAGAAGCAAGGACAACAAAAGTTCAAACAGTGCTTTAATAATATTTGTACCAACCTGATAAGCACCAAGACCATAAGTACTCTGGGTCACAGTGTGATTTGTGCAGCTAAACCCTTTACTCTTTACTTAGACTGAGACCATTAGCCTCAGATTGCTCCAGTGGCTGCTCAGAGTTAGGTTCACAAAGATTACATACAAATGTGTATACTTCAGCACAGTTCCTAACTTAGAGATCAGGTGAGCAAATAGATATTCATATCTCAATGCCAATTATTCTCTGAAACTAAAATTAAGAGAATAATCACTGAAGGGGGAAAATGTTCAGATTATATTGATGAGTACAAAGCAGCAGTCTACAAAAGAAAACAATTATTTAATTTTCATTCAAGAGCAATCTAACTTTGTCCATGTGAAAAGAGCTACTCTGATGTTTCAAAATGGATTACTTTTGAGTGATGAAATTACTAGTGATTTTGTTCTGTTCTGGTATATGTGTCTTTATATGTGTGCATGTTTGGTTCTTTCCTGCACAAGTGTAGGAGTTAGGCTATAAACACAGATTCTGGCCTGAAAATATGTTCCTTTACTACAGGGGTGAATTCTGTGACATCTCAAATTTTGTTAGCCTCTTGATTTCTGTAACAAGTTAATAATAGTAGCTACCACCTAGAGTTGTTGTAAACATTAATGAGATAATCCATTTAAGTGCAGTAAGTCCTCACTTATCATCAATAGGCTCTTGGAAACTGTAACTTTAAACTTTTGTTTAAATTGTTACAGATCAAACTTGGTATAAAATTGGTTGCCTGACTAATGTTGTTCCTCACCAGCACTTATAAGACTCAACTGCAGGCACACACAAAAAGGGTAATAAAGGGCTTATTTACAAAAGAAGGGTAAATGAAGACATGAATAACTCAGGGAGAAAGAGAGGGAGATAAATTCATGAATGTGTACTATCAGTTCCACTGGGCTGGAATCCCTATAGCCGCTGAGGGCCAGTGAAAAACCAAGAGAGCCCATGAAAAAAACAAGAGCGCCCCAAGGCCCACATGTCTGGTTTTATCCCAAACCTGACTGCTTAACTCCACTGGGTCCCAGCAGTCCTCCCTTCGGTATGATGACATTATGGGATTTGTAGTTCTTGGTGTCTTGGATATCACTGGTCTGGAGTTAGGGGTGGAGTCCAGAAAGTCTACTTATGGAGTTTATTCAGGACATTCTTTCCCCCTAAAAGAATTAGTGAAAATTGTTTTTATCTCAACTGCATGTAATACAACTACACTGAACATTGAACAAAATGATGTTATTTATAGACTTGCTTTGCCATAGTGTCTGACATGAGCTATCAAGGAAGGAAGTGACTCAGGAATAAAAGGAAGCGGGGGAGTTAATTCATTCTCTCACTGCCGCCTTAGACACCTGCCTGCAGGGAGCCTGCCAGGAGAGGGGCCACAGAGGGGCTACAGCTAAGCCCCAGAGCTGGCAAAGACTGCTCTGTTCTTTCTGTGGGGTGAGTGGCCTACAGAATCTCTCACTGTCTCCACCAACTATTCTCCCAGGGAAATTCCCTCATTTGTATCTTAAATGACTTCTCAGCTGAAAATGCCAACAGTTATAAATATTGGATGAAAATGAGTTAAAAGTACGAGTGGGGATTGACTTTTTCCTGTGGTTCTGAGGAGGGTGGTATGTCAGGATGATTTAACTCATCTGAAAGGCTTGCAAAATGGGTCTCTGTTTCCTCATGAAGTCAGACTCATCCTTTCCCCAGGGAAACCATACATGCCATGCTGAGCAGGCTGCCCTTGATTTGAGGCTGTTATATTCAACAAAGAGACTAAGGAATGAATCTAATTATTCACAAATCAAAGCTGATGAGATGGCAAATGCCAGCCTGCAAAAATGAGGAGTCCATGCTTCTGTGTTCTCTTAAGTGAATTTCCTATCATTAGGCCTAAGATTGTTCATGTTTCAGCTTGGGGAAGGCAGTGTTGAAAAAGCAAAGGAACCAACACTTTTACTCTCATTTTATTTTTCCTTGAATGCAAATTATGCTTATCTTTCAAATTAACCTTCTCCAAAAGGCTCCTTTTCTCTTTATTTTCCTTTCCCATACAAGTCAGTATTACAGAGGTTCAAAGTTAAAAAACAGTCTTGAATGCTGTTGGAAAAACAACAACATGGGAATTTACCTCGAACACTTTTTTGAGACTCCCAGCCTGATCAGTAATGATAAAACTTGTTCATAATTGAGTGGTGTTTTACATGATTAGTTTAAGATTATAAAATAACAGAATAATATTTTGTAAGTAAAAAATGTGATAAAAATATAATTTAACTGAGTATATTTTAAAGATCTAATTGGTTTCAATGATTCACATACCATTGTATCCAATAAAGCAGCTAGAAAGGATTTCCAAAAAACTGTACAAAATGAATGACACTCATAGGCAGGGGTTGGTGGGTGGAGAAGTTTCTAGCAAAAGTAGATTCACAGGAGTCTAGCAAGTACTTTACCTTACTAGTTACTAGTACTGACCAGGTATTTCCAGATGGATGCAATAAAACTTACCTTCTTGTGCAATTTTGAAACTACAAAGTAGTTAATGCATTAAGACTGCTGACACAGAATTTAAAAAAGTGACTTCATTTTGGACCTATTCTTTTCATAGCAAGGAATAATTAAGGTTCTGTGTTCCATTTGAATTTCTGATATTACATTCTTATTCTGATTTGAAATTTCAACTATTTTCTCATTGGTTGTAACTGAGGTCATGCTTGAGAAAAGACATTTTTGTTTGTCTTGGAGATTTAAGTATATTCAACAGATAATAGTTGACTTCCTATGAAGACCTTATAAGGTCTTTACCCCTGAAATCTCAGAACAATGGTGAGCTGTGCTGAATTTTCAATGGCCCATTCTCTTAAAGGAAATGATGCACTCTCCCCATACCTTTCTCTTCAATAGCTGGTGGAAATTACACCCAGATTCTTCTTATCTCTTCAGTGATCTCTAAACCCATCATACTGAAAGAAACTTGAGTGTGTCTCCACACATTAAAAGTCAAAAATTGGCTGAATTAATCTATTCTTATTAGCTCAAGTATCCAGTGAGGTTTTTTCCATGTATGAATTCCTGTCAGTATCTGAGCTGTGTAATATATTTTACAACGACACAACACTGGTTTGTTTTGTCTCCTAATTATGCCCAAGTATGCCTCTTGTTCATCATCATAGATCAAGTCTTTTTGGATCACCTCTGCTGCATCATGAGTACTTGGAGACAACTTGAGTGGCTATTGTTGAAGCTGTTCTGCAGGGGTACATAATCACATTAAACATTAGGTTATTGAGTACAAATGAAGGTATCCCCCTAATTTCCCATACTGTCATAAAGAATGACTTTAATGACTATTTTCTTACCCTAAGACATTCCTTGCATAACCATAAGTGGAGATACCATAGCAGGTATAATTATAGATACATTTCATTGCAAATGGAAAACATTCTGAATTTGTTTTGAGATTTTTAAGATATTCAGAAAAGTTGGGACCTATTCATAATTCATAGTGTGACCAGGGAATGGAAATAATAGCTGTTATTTTAAAAATTAGAGTTTTAAGGAATTTATATATTAGTTTTACAATATAAGAAGTTCAGTGGATGTGAATAGCCATGATATTGCAGTGTTGCAGATTAAAAACAAAAGCTCCGGCCTCCCTGGGAGCATAGGGGTTAAGTCTCAACACTATCACTACTACTGCCTGAGTTAAATCCTGGGTCAGGGAGCTAATCCACATAAGGTGCAGCAGAACTTTGCTTTCTCAGCCGCTGCTCCCTTCAGCAGTGTATTTGTCTATCTGCCTGTTCTGCTCCCCACTCTGTCTCTGGTGAATCTTCTTATCCTCTGCACCTCTGACCTATATCCAGTTCTTCTGTAGAAAATAAACAAGTGTTTTTCAAAAATAAAAACAAAAGCTTTCTTGAATCGTTAACAGAATAGTGTTAAGAAGCCTCATGTATACCCTGCTTTCTGATTTTGTGGGCAGTAGAGACTCCTCCATCTGCATGAGATCCAGAAGAGACAGGAATTAGCCCAAAAAGAGCCCCTAAAACTCCATGTCCTTCTTCCATCAAACCTTTCACAGTACCCGGAACTACAAGGCACCAGATTGGTTGAACTGAATTTCCTATTATATACATCAGACTACCAATACTTAACATTTACTACTTTAATTCCTGGCAAGTTTGGATTTTAGCTCTCCTAGAGTGAGATCCTGTGATAATAAACTTTTCTTCCTGAATTATACAACTTTTTCTCTTTGGCTCAGCTCAAAACTCTTAAAGTAATTCCCTTCTCTTCATGGCTACAGGTAAAATCCACCTAATTTTATTTGCCTTTAGGAGAAACTGAGAATATCATCCATTTCTGGATTCCAGAAAGAAGATTATATATATATATGTACTCTAGGTCTCTTCTCTGATTTTATCATAGACTCTTCTTAAACTGCCTTTTCTTTCTGAGTCCCACATCCCCATCTTCACCCAGTCTTTAAGTCACCGGTCACCACAGACCTCTGCCCTATTGTGGCATAGCAGGCCTTCTCTTTGATGACCTCAAGTAGCTCCCTAGTTTTATTGTTTCAGAACTCTAGTTAGTTTATATAAAATTGCTTGGGATGTAATTGTCTCAATTTTCTCTATTCTTTCTTGGGTGAATGAGATTTTAAGAGGCTTGAGAAAGGGTAAGGCAACCAATGGTTAAAAAAAAATGCCTATAATCGCTGAGAGGTAACATTCATATTCAACTTCTGACTTCATAGAAACTTCCAGATTAGGTGTAATAATAGGAATTACTAAATGGCCCGTCCCTTACCAAAACCTCATCATAAAATAAAAAACTATCTTCAGCACATTAGCAACAGAACTGTAGCTTTAATAACAAATAGTTGCAACTAAAATTAGTGTTGTCCTATATATTTTGCCCTTAATTTAACATTCAGGCATTCCTAAGAATGTCATTATTTCTGCTTTAAAGATAGAGAAACCGAGATAGAGAAAGGTAAAAACATGTGTCTAAGGTTCCCTGTTTAGTGGGTAGTACATTTAGCAGATCTTGAATTATGACATAAACACCTACCTTCTGCTTAGTAACCTTCAAATTAAATGGAAAAATCTAACAAATCTGACTTTGGTACTACTATAAATGAAATGTAGCTGAACTGTTTTATAATACCTATTTTGAAATTTGACAAAACATGGTTGCTTGTTTTTAGCAAAGAATGCCAAAGAACATGGGCAGGCACCACTCCCAGATCTTAGGTAAATGTGCCTGTTGTGATAAAACAAGACAAACTCCATATTCAAACATGGGGACATTGACCAAGTTGTGTACTTAGTCATCCATCTATTTCTTCTTTTAACAAATATTTATTGTGCTTTTATAATGCATTACTAATGAAGCACTCATGAAAATGACTTGTCTGGTTTGTGTTTTTAAAAACCTCATCTTAGATGTAAGGAAAATGGTTTGTAGGACAATTGAGATAGATAGGCCAGGACTATTAGGTTATCCTAGGAGACAGAGGATTACTTAGTCTAGTGAAATTAGAAATAAATAATTCTTTGGAAATAGAGCTAGAAATCCTTGATTATTTAATGGATATGTAGTAAAGTTGAGGAAAAGACAGAAATTAAAGTTGATCCCAGGGTTTTGGCTTGAGCAATTGATTAGAGGATGTTATCATTTACTGAGATGACGAAGATACTATTTTAGAAGAAATAAATTTGGCACTAAGGGAAAATAAAGAACTTTTAGGGGGGCATAGTATAATCTATTTTGTGCTCATTAAATATACAAACAGAAGGATTAATTTGATGTGACCTCTCCTATTAAGTATAAAGCCTATGGAAGTCAAGCGTATGGATATGATTTGGGAAATCACCATTATAGAAGTGACATTTATGGATACTTGGATAAGATTGACATAGTTGTATCAATGTAGAATGGGACCCAAGGTCAAGACCAAGGACTTTCCAATATTTAGAAAGTTAGTAGAAATTGAGACAATAGAAGAGAGCCTGAGAAGAAGGGAGAAGTGAGGTAAGAGAAGAAGGTAAGGTATTGTCTAGGCTTTTGAAGAAATAGTCAGTGAAGAACATAGAGTTCTTTGGTGAATGTAACAAGGGCAAAGTCAAAGTCAGCCTGATTGAAGTGAAATGAAAATACATAATTAGATGAAGAAATGGAGGCAAATATTAATAATTCATGCCAAATGTTTTTCTATAAAAAGACACAAAAATAAGATATATGGAAAGATAGACCAAATACATTAGAGAAAATGAAAGATCATCTGATGACACTCAGTGTTCATAAGAAATTCAACATTTTAATATTAAATTG
Organism: Galemys pyrenaicus; assembly: GCA_019455555.1. NCBI lineage: Eukaryota > Metazoa > Chordata > Mammalia > Eulipotyphla > Talpidae > Galemys > Galemys pyrenaicus. The sequence goes on from JAGFMF010011770.1 coordinate 142,755, forward strand.
AAATAAATCATTATAGTTGTGAGATTTTCTATAGCAACATTTATTCTGTTGTAAAATTAGGGCGGCAAAAAGGCAAAACACTGGAATCATTCGAATTTGAGATTTGATCAGGAAAAGGTTACACAGAGGAAAAAATGACCATGAAATACAAACAAGATAAAAGGGGATTAACTACAAGAGTTACTTGATAGGCAGTGAGGTCAGTGATTTGGAAATCTTGATGAGATTAAAGGAGGGGCCAAATGCAAGTGAGCTAGAAGAATAGGATGTGGAATTCAGAAAACATCTTAATATCAACGTTTCAAATACACAACTACTGGTAGAACAAAATCTAATACACTGTGGGAATGTGTTACTGAAGAAAAAAAAAAGATCAATAAAGGTATGAAGTAAAGTAGCTAAGAGGATAGTTGAATGAATTGTCCTAGTGAGAGTAATGCAGAAGTAATGTTAATGAACAGCGGATAGAAATTAGTGTTTAATAAATGACAGAGAACCAAGATATTTAGAAAGCAGAGCAGCAAGCAGTGGTAATGAGTAAAATGGTCAAATATCATGAATTTCAAAATAGCTTAGAATTTTGAAAGATGAATGAAAAGTAGTTTAGAAATGGCAAAATACAACAAGAACACCTGCTTCACTTTTAGCCCTAAGGTATGAGAAATATAACAGATAAAACAGCCTCCCAATAGGGAAACTGAAAATGAATAGAACCCTTAGAATCACTAAGGACTTTGAGACTAATCATCTTGCAGAGAAACTATGAAAGCCGGATGAAAGACAATCAAACAAAAGAAAGCTATTTGAATGCATCAGAGGGCAATTAAATTCATTCTTGTGAAACTTACATCTGAGAGAAAGAAAATTTATTAAGATTAGTCCTTTATTCCCTACCAACTTTTGAGGCATTTATGAATTACAGTATCAGAGAATTGAGATCAAACAGAAGCCAGTCTTTGCCAGAATATCACTGAAAATTCTAGAAATGATGAATATAAAGATGGCCAGTTAGAATTCCATAGAAAGGTTTAAATGCAGATTAGACACAACAAAAAAGAGAATTAGTGAATTGTTAGCCAACGGAACATATTTATAGAGCTATATCACAAAAAGAAAAAATGGATGGTAAACAATAGTGAAAAGTAGATGTTTTTTAAAGGAATAAAAATAATCCTATATGTGAGGAAATTAATGAAAGGAGAAATGGAAAACAGGAACAAATATGTGGGCAAGGATGATTAATGAATACTGGCTCTATAGAACAATAGTCATAGCGTCTTTGGTATCTAAGTTATGTCAAATTTAAATAGCACAAAACCTTCCAAAAAGTGTAATAATGTGTTTGCGTTGTCTTATTTTGTACAAGTACTGACTGAAGGAACAAGTAACTTTAACAATTCAAAGAAACAATTACAATAATCACTAATATATAAGGTTTTATAAACTAATTGCAAGATGATGTTAAGAATCCAAATATATTAGTAATGATACAAAATTTAAATTCTCCAAACATTCAATTAAAAGGAAAATAAATTATCAGATTGAATAAGTACTGATACATTGCTTACAACAGGCCCACTTCATATATTCAGTAAGACATGGGAAGTTTGACAGTAAAAGAAATGAAAAATACCTTGTATGCAATATTAACCAAAAGAAAATTGATTCAGCAGATTTTCACAAGAATTAACAAAAATATATTTAATCAATTCATGCTGATTAAAAGTCAGGAAAATCAGGAGATATGCCCGTGTAGATTTTTGAGAACTAAGAGATTCCCAAATAATAAAAACTAGAGTGGTAGAATAAAAGGAAACAAGTTTATAATCATGGTTAGAAATCTGAAAACAATTGAGTAGCCATGCCAAAGAAGTTGGTAGAAATACAGGAATTTGATAATTAATATTTGACCTAAGAAATATATATATATATGTAGTAACAAAACAGTCAACTCGAAGTTTTAATAGGCTAGAGCCAAATTCTCTTTTGTCAGATTTCAATTTTAAGAGATCAAAAATCTGCCACCCAAAAATATGTACTTGTCTGCTTTTGATTTCAGAAAATACTGGCTTCATAAAATGAAATGAAAGTGTACCCTACTCATCTATTTTTGGAAGAATAAGAGAAGACTTGGTATTATTTCTTTAAATATTGAATAGAATGCACAGTGAAGCCAACTGGTTCCATACTTTCATTTGTTGGAAAGTTTTAAATTAGTGACTCAATATTTTCATTCTAATCAGATAGTCATATTTTAAATTTCTATATGGCTCAGTCTTTTTAGGTGCTTTTTTAAAGGAATTTATCATTTCACTAAAATTATTCAATTGTGGGTATATTAAGTATTCGTATAATTTTTATTTTTATCATTTGTAACATTTATACTTTCACTGGTGATATTCAAATCATCTCACTATTTTTTCTTGTTGAGTCAGTAAAAGTTCTGTACATTTTGTTTATCTTCCCAAAAATCTACCTCTTAGGTTCATTGAATTTTTGTCATTTTAGTTTCTTTCATTTACTTCTGGTATGATTTTTATTATTTTCTACTTTGCAGTAGTTTTAGGTGTCATTTATCTTTTTTCTAGTTCCTTGAAATTTTCTCTGAGATCTTTCTTTTTCTTAATGTAGGTATCTCTATGAACTTCCTGCTTATAACTGCTTTTACTGCATCCCATAAGGCTTAGTATGTTATAGTTCTACATCTTAAAGAGTTTTTTGATTTATCTTCTGACTTCTCCTTTGACCCACTGGTGATTCAGTAGCGTGTTTTTAATTTCATGAGTATGTGAATTATCCAGCTTTCTTGTTTTGTTTAAAGTTCATAAAATTAAAAAAGTATGTTGAGGTAACATTACTTAACAATGTTGTAGAGTTTCATTACTTTACAATGTTGTAGAGTTTCCAAGATTATATTTTTTCACTATACCTGCCACTAAATATCAACAACCAATTGATCACTTCCACCTATTCCCTCCCTCTCCTTTCCCTCCGGTAACAGCCATTCTGTTGTCAGAGTCTGAAGGTTTGGTTTGTTTTCATCATAACCCCTAAATGAATGAAATACTGCAGTATTTGTCTTTCTCCTTGTGACTTATTTCACTTAGCATAATCCCCTCTGACCAATCCATGTTACCACAAATGGTAAGATTTCATAGGGGTTAAGTCTCAGGCTATCACCACAGTGGCCTGAGTTCAATCCTTGGCCAGGGAGCTAAACCATGTGGCACAATAGACCTCTCCTGTCTGGCCAGTTGCTCCCCTTAGCAGTGTATTCAGTCAGTCCTCCTGCTCTACTCCTAAATTTGTCTCTGGTGAAGCTTATCACCACCTGCACCTCTGGCTTACACCCAGTTTTTCTGTGCATAAATCTTTTAAAAATAAAGATGGCTTCTTTCACTGTGAAGAAGCTTTTAAACTTGATGTACTCCCATTTGTTTACATATTTTTTAGTTTCTCTTGTTTGAGAGAGAACCACAACATATCTCTAAAACTAATATTAAAAACTTTTTATCTATGTTTCTTTCTGTGTATTTTATAGTTTCAGGACTTTAATTATTTTGGAGTTTTTTAGCCTTTTTCATTCATTCCCATGTAACTGTTCAATACTCACACCCTATTTCTTGAGGAGACTTTCCTTTCTACATGCTTATGCTTCTTATGCTTTGGACAATTTTGCATTAAATTTATTGCTAATGTTAACATGTATTTTTTTCTGGGCAATTTACTCTAGTCCTTTATGTGACTGCTTTTATCTCAACACCATACTGGTTTGACTACTATAACTTTGCAGCAAACTTTGAAATCAGGGAACATGATCCCTCTATTTTTATTCTATTTTCACAGGATCAATTATTTAATATCTTTTGTCGTTCCATACAAATTTTTGCATTTTTTGTTTTATTTCTATAAAGAATACAATTGTGACATTCATAGGGATTTCATTCAATCTATATCTTATTTTAGATAGAATGGCCATTTTCACAATATTGATTCTTCCTATCCCAGAGCATTTGTTCCATTTGCTTGTGTGTCTTCTTAAACTTCTTTCAACATCCAGTTTCCTTCTTGTAATTGAATTCTATTTTCATATCATTGTATTGGAAAAGATATTTAATGTGATTTTAATCTTCTGAATTTTATTAAGACTTGCTTTGTATTTTAATTCATTATCCTGGACAATATTTTATGTGCACTTATGAAGAAGGTTTATTCAATTGCTATTGGATAGAATTTTTTAAGTATCTGGTAAGTTCAACTGGTCTATGTGTTGCTAAGGTGAATATTTCCTTATTGATTTTCTGTCTGTATGACCTATCCATTAGTGAAAGTGAATTATTGAAGTTCTTACTAATATTGTATTGTTATTTGTTTCCCTTTAGGTATAATTTATTTCATGTATTTAGATGTTTCTATGTTGGGTACCTAAATATTTATGGACATTTATATCCCTTTCTTTGTCTCTTATTATGACCTTTGTTTTAAAGTCTGTGATAAATATATTTATGCCTGATTTTTTTGGTTTTCACTTGCTTGGAATCGCTTTTTCCATCCTTCACTTTCAGTGTGTTTCCTGACATCTGAAGTAAGGTGTTTTTTTTTTTTTAATCGAGTCAGTGTTTCTATGCCCTCTGATTGGAAAATTTAATCAATTTATATTTAAAGTACTATTAGTAGGTATTTGATGCACATTATTGTTTTCTGGCTCCTTTTTATGTCTTTTTAATTTGTACTCCTGACCCTAATAAACCTACTTCCAACTTTTACATCTTATGTGTAGTTATTTTACTTTACATGTTTCTTCTGTGCTTCCTTTCTATTTTTTCTATAACCTATCTGTAATCGTATCTCCTGATTTTTTGTTTCAAATGCCCTGTTTATTTACTGTTGTGGAAGATGAAGCATTATCTTTCAGCTACCAGTCCTTCCTACCTATGCCCTACTCCATCCATATAAACGTTCATTTCCTCTCTTCTGATCTTCCCAAGATAGGTTTATTATCTTTTATGCTTAAATCAATATTTACTTTTCTTAAATTGACTATTGTTAACAGTTCATCTATGTACAATGATCCCTTTTTAACAACCATTTCTTCTTTTAATTAATAATTTGAAGCACTTATTATAAAATCATCTCAATACTCTGCAATATATAATCTTAACATGGTTTGATTCATCAGTTGTTCAATCCATATTATTTTTCTGGAAGCCCCCCTCATTTGGGGGGCTATCAACAAATTATTTGGCTATGTTGTCAGAGAATTGTCCTTAATGGCATACTGGGAATTCAGTTTCTTTATGTCTTATGTAGTGTCTTCTACGTGTTTTATTTCCCTCACCCTTTCCTTCACTATGTTGTGGAATTCTAAATTCCTTAGAAATATCACACTTAGGAACTTTCATAGCTGAGATGTCTTTAATTTTTCCAGAGAAACTTATTTCCCATCATAGAATTTCCTGATTTTAATTGTAACTGTTAAAATATCAGTTATAATTCAGATTTATTAACCTTTGTATATTATCTTTTTTGTGTGTGTTAGTTTCCTCTCAAGAATAACCTCTTTATTTCTAACATTTAGAAAACATGTGTGAGCCTTTTTCAGTTGCTCATGGATTGGTAGACTTTTATAATTCAGAAATTTATGTCTATCAGTTCTTGGAAATTTTGCTTTATAATTTATTTTATACTTCTTTTCCTCAGATTTTAGTTCTCTTTGGAAATACCATTTTTGGATTTGAATATTTTAGTAAATTCATCTAAGTTCACATATCATTTACTCACATTTATCCATTTTATCTACTTATAGAGAGTTCTTTTTCTCCTTTTGAGATTTTGACATATTGGTTCCTCTTCATGCAACACTTCATTGTTTATTTCAATTTCTATATGTTTATGCTAAGTTGTAAGTAAATTACTGCATTTGAACTTCTAGATAACTTTTGTTTCAATACTGTCAATCCTGTATTAGATTGCTTTGATTGAAATTATATTTTGCATTTTTTTGAAACTTTCATATTCTTACATAATCCTTTAGAGGTATGTTCTCAAGTGTCTCTGATAATTCTTGTTTCTACATTTTAATCTGCTTTAACAGTAGCTACATGATTTTTCTACTTGACCTTCTTCCTCTGAGCTGTTCATTGGTATTAGGTGAAGTATCATCTATAAAGAAAGCAGGCTGGTTACCTCAGACATCTGAAAGTTTAGACTGTGGGTACTATTGGCACAGCAAAAGTTAAGGCAAATAAAGCAATTCAGGCTTAATCAAGAAAGCAGACATCCTCCAGCTATACCAGGCTCCTATTCTTTCTGGCATTGCAATAGCAATGGACTCTGACAGACCCCTCATTCCAGTGAGCACCAGCACCAAAACAAAAGCCTCAGGAGTGCTTCTCATTCTCTGCTACTCATCTTGATGCTCTATAAAAGCCATATAACCTCAGCATAGAGGGATAGGGAAGAAGATGTCATAAGCCTGTATGCTGATATATTTTAGTCTAACTGAGCAATTGTAGATCTGTTTTGAATGTGGAATTTTTCCTTTATACATATAAATGAGAAAGTATAATTTAAATAACTTTTATTTTTAACTATAATTTTTATTTTAAGCCTGATTATTCCTTAAGTCAACCATTTTCATATATAACTTGTCTGCTATATTATTTCCCTAGAAGCAGATTATTTTAATCTTCAGAAAAAAAGTGTAGGAGGGAAGAGAAAACACTTAGACACTGTCCTTGTGAGTCCAAACTAGTAGGCTGAAAACAAAGTATCAAAGACAACTGGTGATATATTTTTATTTATTTATTCATGCAAGAACTGGGGTGTAGTCTAGAGGTGCAGTGGGTGAAAGGATTTACCAGAGAGAGAGTGGGGAGCAGAACAGGTGGATCTACTGAAATACACTGCTGAGGAGAGTAGAGGGTGAGACAGGAGAGGACTTTGGCAGTATTGAACTCATATCTCAGTGGCTGGCAATAGCTTTATAATACTGAGACTTTAACCCCTGTACCACCAGGAGGCCCAGATTTGTTGGTTTTAACCTTTTTTATATAAACCATTCTCACAGGTATTAGGTGGTATCTCATTGTGGTTTTCATTTGTGTTTTCCTGACAATAAATGATGTTGAACATTTTTCATTGCCTATTGGCCGTCTGTATATCTTCTTTTGAGAGCTGCATATTTAGATCTCCTGCTCATTTTTTGTGTGGGTTATATTTTTTTGTTAAGTTGCATGAGTTCTTTTTGGATATTTGAAAGCAGCCTCTTGTCAGAAGTATTACATACACATATATTTTTTTTTTTCTCCATTCAGTTAGGTGTCTTTTTGTTTTAGTTATGGTGTCTTTTGCTGTGCAGAAGTTTTTTTTTTTTTGTTTTTTTCAAGCTTTTAAATTTTTTTAATTTGTTTTTTGCAGAGAAGAACTGGAGTGTAGGCCAGAGGTGTGGAGGGTGAGAGAATTTATCAGAGACAGAGTAGGGAGCAGAACAGTTGGATTTACTGAAATACACTAAGGACAGTAGCAGGTGATACTGGAGAGGTCTGCTGAGCCATATGTGGGTCAGCTACTTAGCTGGAGGTCAAACACAGACAATAGCAGTGATAGTACAGAGACTCAACCCTTAGGCCACCAGAGAGCCCCCCACAGAGGCTTTTTTGCTTGATATAATCCCAGCTGTTTATGTTCCCTTTTGTTTTCCTTATTATTGGAAATAATAATGATGATGCAAAGACACTGAAGTTTTTGTTGTGAAGTATTTTGCCTATGTTTTCTTTGTGTTTTATAGTTTCTGGTCTTACATTTGAGTCTTTCATCCATTTTGAATTGATTGTTTGTATTGTGTGATATAGTGACCTAATTTCATTCTTTTACACAAGACTGTCTAGTTATCTCAACACCATTTATTAAAGAGGTGTTCCTTGCTGCTGTTTTCGGCTCCTTTGTTAATATTAACTGTCCATATAGATGTGAGCTTATTTCTAGGTTTCAATTCTGTTCCGTTAATCTATGTGTCTGTTTTTTGTTCCACTACTATGGTGTTTTAATTATTACAGGTTTTTAAAATCTGGAAGTTTATTTTGAAATCTAGACATGTAGTACTGTCACTTTTCTTCTTTTGGTAAGAATTGCTTCAGCTACCTGGAATCTTTTGTGGTTCCATATGAATTTCAGTGCATTTTATTTAATTTCTTTAAAGAATGCCATTGAAAATTTGATAGGGATTGCATTAAATCTGTCTAATGTTTTGTGTTAGATGGTCATTTATAACAATTTGATTTTTTCAATGCATTAGCAAGGAACATATTTCCGTTGTTTTTTTTTTTTTATTGTATTGTATTTAATTGCATTTGACATCGTTTGTTTTCCCCAGTGGATTCCCACACCATTTCACCCGTGCACCATCACCTCAGTCCCTTGTGCTCTTTACATCTCATCACCGTCTTTGCCCTCCCCTCCCTCCACCCACCCCC